>KB663832.1:13643689-13754690 GCA_000349025.1 Anopheles minimus | reverse complement strand
AGAAGTAGAAGTAGAAGTAGAAGTAGAAGTAGAAGTAGAAGTAGAAGTAGAAGAAGAAGTAGAAATAGAATAAGAATAAGAAGATTAACTGGACTGGAATAAGAAGATTAACATCTTATCGTGAATGTTTAGGAAATTAATTTAAAAAAAATATATGTATATCTTTATATATGTTTTTGACGATTCTCGTTTGAAACGATCGTCTACAGTTCATTTAGCGAAGTCTCCCTAATAACTTTTATCGACTCGAAGCGGCGTTAACGCACTGGCTATTTCAATTTTGGGAAGAAGTCACATTGGAATGTTTTCCAAGAAAAAAGCGTTCACAGTATAGGCCTTTTGATACGGTACGATGTCTTGATGCAAATTTCATGAGTTTTCCTTCCACAAATCCGGCTGTTTCACAGACATTTTCTCTCTCAAACGTTGCATAACTTGCAAATAGTATTGCTTATTTAATGTAGAACCGCTTGCAATGACCTGTCGGTTCGTTTAAAGACGTTGATGGACGACCAGAGTGGGGCGGCTCTTCAACGACTTGTCGTCCCTTTGTGAATGCTTTCTACTTCTCGACTCGTAGATTCGAATTATTGTAAAAAAAACGCCATTACATTTTTTTAACGTTTGCAGTGATTACGCTTACGGAATGCCGTTTAAAAAACATAATTTCAGGCCATTTTTTTGTTCCTCATTTTTCTCCATCGTGAAAATTGCCAAGGACATCAGATAATGATGGATATAATTGCATGCCAAATTTAATAAAAAAAATGCCAGACAACGTTTAAACTTTCATAGAAATGGAGGACCGACCAACAACAGTGTAGAAAAGAAAGAAAAACAAATGAGATTAAACAACTGTGTTTAACATTTCTAAACTTTATTGTTATTGTATGACGGCCAGGCCGTATTAGAGTTTCTAAACTTTCATTAGCGGACAATTTATAAATTAATTCTTACACGCATTTTTGACCGTGTAGGTAATTAATCCTCTCAAATCAATAACACTCAAGCAAAGTTGCAAATGTCGCTACCGTAAACGAATGGACGATGGATATATTTCACAACTCCATCAAAACTTACTGGAAAACAATTAAATATACCTTCACTGCAAACCTGCTCAGCCCATTCAAGTGATCCACGTTGTTTTCCTTCCGCTTGTTGATCCTTCTTAATGTGCACGAAGCAGTCCGTTGAAGTGAAAATCGAGTTTTCCGTGGAATCATTCAACTATATATCCCTCAACATTCCACTTGTTTTCAGATTTAAAGTAAATGCCACAGCTCAAGCCCCTTTCCCAGGTTGCGTCGTCAGTAAGGACGATGCTTGTTTTTCCATTTTCCCGTCACCGGTGTGCACTTTCGTTGCTTTGCAATAATTGCATGGATTTATGCACAATTTCCGTTCCTGCTCGTTGCTACAGATTGGCTTGGCACTCCGGTGTGCCGTGGATTGGAGATGATTGTCTTGTATTGGTACGGTGGGATACCGGTTACGGAGCAGTGCGGTTTCACCGGGGGTTTCCATCCATCTGCATCATCCATCCCACCTCGTTGGTGGCCGGTACCGATCCTTTTTTGTGCAACCGGAGTAAGAAGGAAGGAAATCGATTTCTAAATTTAATCTTTCGACCTCGACCAATCGAGAACCGGTTGGGCCAGCAATACGGTTTGGAGTTGCGGTTGTTGCGGTACACTCTTACTAGGCTGATGGGCCGCTGAATAGAAAGTTGGGAATGGGAAAGGTTTTTACCCGGGGGGTTTTTTTTCTCCGTTTTGATGAATTTTATTACATCTTTCTTTGGTCACCCTATGGGAAGACGAGAAGATCAGGTATTCCAAGGGCTTGTCACCAAATTCAATCACCTGGAATGAATTGAATTGATTTTGGAAAGAATAATTAAACTTTTATCAGATTATTTTTTTATTCTTCATTTAGGAGTTTATAATGCGAGTTACGAGTTAGTATGCGAGTTCAGTTCATTGTTGGTTTACCGGAAAGATTAAACCATGTTTGTTGCGACCTGCAACAATGGCAGTGCCCAGTAGTAATTTTCTTTCCCTTTGTAAATGACAAAACGTGTGATTTAAACGATTTCTTTTGAAATTTTTCCAGATTTAAATTAAACGTTCTTCGGTTGTATAGTAGCGTGCTATAGAAAGGCGTTAAAAACAGATTGTTATCTCGTGTCAGTATAAACAATAGGCAAACATTGGTTCCTTGAAATTCAACGTTTGCCGGCAATCAATTCTTCCTCGGCTTAGAGAATAGTGTTCATCTCTGAATTTTTTCTCGACCAGTTTCAGTCATCAAAATTTTCTCAAAATCGCAGCCATTTAAATTTCAACATTGCTTATCCAGGCATTCCTAGAATTCTGTCACTCAAACTGCGAATCTTGGTGGCCATGCTATCTCTCTTTTAAGAGGTTCTAGAATTGGTAACGCTTTTTGGAAAAGCCATGGTAAAATGTGTTAGAATCTACGTGACATATTTCACCAAGGAGGGGGTAAATATTCTGTCACCGTATGCCACAACATACAGCGTATGCCGAATGTAGGTCAATTCATATGATTGAACTCTTTATGGAATTATCTTTTTGGTGGATAATTTTGTGAGAAATATAGTCATTTTCTTGGAGGTTTGATGCTATGCAAATAAATCGTCTTTTCGAATACGAAATTCATGAAATGTCTATCGACGGAAAAGTTATATGATATAGTATAATATAATTTTTTTTTACACATTTTGCAATCACAATATAATTTTTTTATAGAGAAATGATAATACTTAAATGATCAGTTCTTATAATAAAAAAATAATTATTATCATTACCATTAATTTGTATTGGAAAAATGGGTTCAACACCACATCAACTGCAATGTCTTGCTAGACTACATGGATTGCTCAAAAAAATAATCATGCGAAGAATATTTGAAAAACATAATTAAAATAATACTTACAAACAAATCGAGTATTTGCAATAAAAAATCGTTCACCATATCAGCGGCCAATAAAAAAGTGTTAAAATTTTGAACAGTTGAGGCGGTGTTTGAGCTGTCAGAACGATTCCTAATGAATCGGTCTCAAAAAAGAGAATTTCAACGATGTTCTTTAAAAGTCTCCGAACGCAATTACGTCAAAATCACTCATGAGTGCCTGAGGTTATGGGTTCTGAGAAATTCCTCATCGCTCGTGGCCCGTCAGCTTCAAGCGATTCTACAATTAGCCAGGCGTCTCCATGGTAAAGTTGTGCAGAATTTTTTTTTATTATAGCTATGTACTCAGTATCTATTCCATTATGCTATAAGCTTTTCGTACCCCAATCTTCCGTTAAATGGGGCCGGTTTAATTCGTGGGAACCGTACTACCTATATGTTAATGTCGGCTGCAGCTGGTAGGGTACATGTTGGGGAGTGTTTAGAAATTAGAGCTAACTAGCATATCACACCTCGATGACAACCCGGTTGCCCTTGTCCTTGAGCGTGGAAAGCGAAGCCGCCACCATTATCGACACGGCCGGGAAGCTTCACTTATGCAAAACCAAATCGTGCGCGGTCGGACGGGCTGTTGTTTCGGAATTTTAATGCTTCATACCGTATGGTATGTGCCGGTTGCGTACTTGTGCACGCCAGAGGCTACCTTCACGATGAAGTAAGCGGAAACCAATTGTTTGCATTAGAATGAATTTTACACGACAAAAATGCCCTAAAGATAACGAGCCTGTCAACACTTGCCGACGAGCGGTGCTGGAAGCCGAAGTTTTACGAGCAAATTGTTTAATAGAGAACGTGAACACAGTGGGGAACTGGAAAGGGTTCCAACATAGGTCGGAGTCAGTCCTGGGTACGAGAAAACGGTTCCAGATGAGAAGAGTTTGATGGTATGAGAATATTGATGTATGTTTCATCAGTGACCAGACTGCAGGTCAATTAATGATTAATGTTCTTTTTTCCAAAATTATGCCACTAGCTTCACTTTCCCGACACATTCTGTTCGTGCACCAGAAGGGATCAGGCATGAATGTTTCAAATGTAAAGTAATGAACTTTTCAAATCGCGTACAGCACGTATGAACATTCCATTTTCAATATCGACACTGTTCGATCGTCCATTTTGAAGTGTACCCTTTACACAGGAATTGCACCGGATTTGGCACTTCGTGTGTAACGATCTACGAAATAGCTACTATTTGTAGTTCTCTGTACTGACCTTTTTCTATTTGGCCTGGCGGTTACAATGAAATGCAGTGAAAATCAAACATCACTAGCACACAAGTGTGTAACAGCCCAAGAGTGGTCATGATGGTTCCTGGTTGGAGGTGAACTAGCCGGGTAAATTTGTTGCGCAATGCATTGTGGTGCATTAATACGTGCCCGGGTGGTATTGTAATGCTCCGATAGGGAAGTTACAAAGGTGTGGCCTGAATCGAGCCATGCAGAGGAAGCACGAGCAACAATCTTTGCTTTATGCTACGACTGACACACTTCCAAGGTCCGAGATCCAGGGTGTTTGATGCGGGTTTGAAGTTGCCCCTGCACACCGGCACGTCGCTGCGTTGCGTTGCGTTGCGTTGATAGGTATCGCGTTTAGCTTTTATTTAGTTCGTTCTGCGTGAGGTTTTAATTATTATTTGTTCCGCTCGACCCTGAAGCGAGCGTGCCGTGCTTTGCCTGGTGCTTTACCAGCTTACAAGCTACACTTACATTCTGAGCCCTCGTTTAGCGCCAGAGTACGGCAAACGGGTCAATATGGTATATTTGAAACACGTGCCCCGATACGTGAGGATGAAATTGACGTCGTGTGCTACATGCGCAACGAAGCAGTTGGATGCGTTAGCAGCATAGGTAGCAAAGCATAAATACATAATTACTAGCGGCTGTTGTCTGCACTGTGGCTGTTTGGAGTGTCTCATTTTTCTATACATATAAATCATTTACAGGCTTACGATGTTACAATGTTCAAGTGGCAAGATGGAATTCGCTACGGGGAATCTGGGATCAGAATTATGTTTCGATGTCTCGGTCTGTACAATATATTTTCAAAAATAAAATACAGTCCACAACATATTTATAAGGCCACTTGTGTTTTCTTTGGAAAAATTCTTGTGAAAAATTTGGGAACGAGGAAAAATAATGTACTGCAAAGTTGTAGAGAGTAAAATATTACCATTTTGATAGATGATCGCTTGCAATTCGGCATCATTTTTTAAGAAATAATTGGACAAAAACGTAAAAAAATTGCTTTACACAGTTAAATAATTGATTGAAAAGCTTATGGGGGAAAAAATCATTATATTTGTAGAGCGTCGGTACCGTGATCTTACCTTTGGAAACAACCATGAGCAACAATTTTGCTTAGACAATTGGAAAGATTTAATTTTTTATTTAAAATAATATAATATATATAATATATTTACATCTAGTTTTGCTTGTCAGCGTGTATATAGAGCTTAAACTATTTTAAAGTCGAAACATAATAGAAGGCATGCTAAAAAATCTGGCTTAGGTCATAATGGAACCCATGCGAAATAATTGTAAATGTAATTTTGTTTTCCTAATTTTTGCATTTAAATTCTAAATACACGGAAAAACTTTTTTTTGTTATTCACTGAAACTTCGTAGCATACTGTTTTTACATATCTCTTTCACTTTTTAAAGCAATTCTTCCAAAAAAATCTATTTCTTTTATAGTTATGTAAGGCACTGTATGATCGTGATTCTATGTTAAAGAGATTTCTATATTATTAGTTACATCAAATTAGTTTAGGTATGTCAGTTTACCTGAGCAACTGTAGCAAATAAAGTTTCTCGATTAACTAAGTCCCGTTACTAAAATGATTACTAATCTGAAAGAACATATTATTAAAAACAAATGCAATAGTAGCGGTAATAGTTAGCATTGCATAGTGTACATTGCTCTGTATCTCTGTTAAGTGGATGTTTAAACATAAAAACAAAAAAATATATGAAAAATTATGATCTAATATTTTTCTTGTAGATTTAGTGAGACAAATATTGTGGTCAAGCTCATCGCTCGCTTGACACCAAAAATTCTGATGAGCGAAACAAGGAGGAATATGCAAATACGCGATTCAAGCTCTACACAAGCAAACTTGCTAGTATTGTGTTTTTTATTCTTAACGTCACATGAAGTTGAAATATGAAATTATATGTCTGTTATTTATATCGTTCTATCTATTTTGTAAGCCCGTCAGTAACTGTCGAACGATTCTCGTTCGCTCTCGGTCTGTTTGCTCGTAAACAGATTAATTGTATCTAAATTGTTGACCGAACATGTCATCTGCACCCCATTGCCCGATATCGAACCGCTTACGTGTTCAACCGCAAAAACGAGACCCAACAACGGCAAGAGGGAGTAGAAAAAAAAAACCACAGAATCTCTGGTCACGCAATCGACAAATTTGGCTACCTGACAACATGGACAGACGGTCATTTGTCTAGCTGGGATGGATCTAGTTTTTGCTCTAGTACCTTTTGGAACTCAAAAAGCCGTGTGAAATTTTTGCAAACAGGATGATGGGTTTCGGTGTGATGATTGTACGCAGGACACTGGGAAGGTTAGAGGACCGACAGCTGATTGGAAGTGATAGACATTTGGCAGCTGTCTGAGGGTTGCCGTTTTCTTTTTTGCTTTGCCTGCCACTGACGAGAATATCAACAGAGAAAATGATGAACACAGCAAGTAGCACGGATGCTGTACCAATATCTGTATCACGTCCGTAATGTCCTTAAATCTCGATTTGTTTGGCATTTCAGTCAATACCTTGCCCAAGGTATGTTTCAGTAAAGCAGCAGATTGTTTCATATTACGTGATGTCAGTTTTATTGAGATGTTAGTTTTACATTTAGATCTTTGGGCATTTTCGATATTCAAGATTTTAACATTAGCGTCCGATAAAGCGTTCGAAGAGGAGGACATACAATTGGGGATCACTTAAGGAAGCTTACAGCATATGTCCTCAAATTTATCCTGCCCTTCTTCGCCGTATTCCGGCTCAA
The DNA here is from genome assembly GCA_000349025.1 of Anopheles minimus. Taxonomy (NCBI): domain Eukaryota; kingdom Metazoa; phylum Arthropoda; class Insecta; order Diptera; family Culicidae; genus Anopheles; species Anopheles minimus. Next base: position 13,747,674 of record KB663832.1, on the reverse strand, counting down.
TAGCTCCATCCCATTTTGTACCCTTTCGTTCGGTTCCATTCGCAAATCACGAAACACAGTCATTATCGTTTGGCAGTGTCGATGTAAATCCTGCCCGCATTATTCAGTCGGCAGTAAATTACAGCTTGTCTCGTCCTACACCAATGCTCAGGATCACATCCTGCACGGGTTCAGATGCACGGTGTTACTTCCTGCGACAGAACCATCAAACCCGCTCCGTGTTAACGGTTCAATCAGCGCTCGCGCTGACGGGAACATCATAATCAACAATAACATTGTCGCTTTTGTCGAATAACCGACTGGTGGCCCGTTTTCGGTCCCGCTCGTCGCGACGGTCGTTAAATCACCGAATCGGATCGAATCACGGCAAACGGATGGTAAGGCGCTACCAATGTCCGTACCCGATATGAACCCTTGTTCATGTTGGTCAATGCACATCCTTTGCAATCTGAGCGACAACCGATTGAATGTTGCCGGAAGCTGTGGATGGTTCCGAACCTTGGGGCATTCTTGGATAACGAACACCACTCCAAGCGTCTGCTAGCTCTCGGGGTCCCGGTAGAGTTACGAGCCGCGGATAAAAGCTCGGTGTAGTGGAGTGCGTCGGTAAGTTGGTTTACTTAATCCCCACCCATCAAATGATTCCTTCGCCGCTAGTTTTGCGAACCGCTGGCTACTTACCGCATCGCATTCTCTGCCTCTGGTAATGGTGAATCATTCCAAGCATCCGCGAAGAAAATGGGGTAAAAAATCAAGACTTAAATAAAGGAAGGAAGGAATCCGAACGATTGTCTACGGTTCCCCACTGCCTCTCTGCAAACCATCTGGCCGAATGTATCCCTTTCTCCCACCGTTTTACATCAATACCTCCTCTTCCAGATGGAGGACGGGATCACGGCTTGTTTGCTCTCACTGTAATCAGTGTCGCTTGAGCAAATCCTGTAATCGAATGATCTACAAATAAAATAAGTACATTTCTCCGGTTGATTTCTAACGCAGACACCAAGCGGGCGGGCGGGCAATGGAAGCTTCCAATTGGGAGGAAAACTCTGCTGCTTTCTCGCTTTATCCATCGTTCCTTCTCACTCTCCCTCTTTTTCCCTTGAGCAATTCTTTCGGTTCGATGTTTTTATTTGTGTTTTGCGATTTGTTGCTCCCTTTTTTTAGACCTAGTAGCTAGTTCATCGCGTTAAAACGATATCCATAGCAGTGAGGTAAGGAAAAAAGAGAAGCGAAAGAATAGACACCATTTGCAAGGATATCATCATTAGTTTCTGCCAACGACTGGCCTGTACCGCACCAGTTTCGGATCGGCCGTACCGCTTTCTCCGCAATGTAATTTATGTTTTTATTTCCTTCCTTTCACTACCGGCTGCTGAAGAAACGTGATGCTTCGGTGTGTTATCAGGATAGTCAGGGATACCGATAGCTTACGGAAAATAATGCCGGCCACAATATCTGCCCGTAAGAATGAATGTGGAATGAATGTGCTTCCTCGAAACCGTCACCGGTAGACATGGCCGTGTGTAATAATTCTAGCCGTCCTATTTCTGGCTCTCTTGCTACCCATTTATGTTGTATCATATTCTTATTCCACGAATCAAAACCTTCCAATTGCTATAAAGGCAGCAGACCAACATTTTGTCTACACCATGTTGTGCCCGCCAGTTTTGCATTGGTTATGAGAAAACTCCCAAAATCAAATGTCACATTGTTGGTGTCGTTTTTTTTTTTGATTCAAGGTTATTTTTAGCTATGGTAGCATATAAATGAAATATTTGGAGCACTTTGCTGCGAGGGGGAATAAACTAAATTAAAGCATTTTTTCGGTTTTTTTCATCATCCTGCTACCGCTTTGATCGCTCGCGAGAACCCGGGTGTCGTGTACGGTTTACTAATTGCATTACAATTCTGTAGAGCTGCTGCATACTGCATCTGTTGTTTGCTTTCATCAGTTTTAGCCTACACGAATTGATTTTTAGCACTGTTGTGCTAATAAATTTAATATTTGGTTTGTTTTTTTTTTGTTTTATTAAAAGAGTTACAAACTTAAAGAGCAGCGATGAAACTGACAACTGTTACTTGTTGTGAGCTTTTGGACAAACTTTAACTTAAATTATACTTCTAAAGTCTGCAGAAGGGGGTTTTGAACATGTTTTGGTGCAACAAGTGTCTGACTTGCTGTTCACAGCTGAGACACCATGATAACTTCCTTTAAAGTGTTGCGCATTAGCAAAAAAATAGAGTTCTGATCTAAACGTTATTTTGTTGAGTAAACATTCGCCATTTGTATCGCACTGAATTTCTGATAATTTTTCGGACAGTTCACAATCCACAAAGTTCCGCGTGAAGACGTTCGGGAAATGCAGCGAAGATATGACATGGCAGATCATATACAAATATGTTTTAAATCCCACCCGCACGCATGAAACAAAAGCGCAAAAAAAAACATCGTACATTCCGTCGAATCGAATTACCCCTTGCGGTGTGGCATGGACGGCACACTGCCTGGAGTGCCGGTGGCGGTGCACAAAACTGTCGACCGAACCCCACCCACCGAACCACCATCCCGTTGGGCATGGCGCGTATCGTTCTACGTCCAGAATCAATTCTGCCCACCTGTGCACACGGTGCGGTCGGTGGATTGCTACACAGATGCGGAGGCTTGTTCCTTCCTTCGCTCGACCGTTGTCGACGGCCCCGTTGGGGGCTCGCACTGTGCGCATGTACATCGCACGCGGGGACTGCTCGATCGATCGGTTTTCCCTTCGCGAACGCGCGTCATCGGCCCGAAGCGTTCCAAGGGTTGCCGAATGCTGGCGAGGCGGCCACCTTCGCCTGCTCGGCAGCACATCGGTTTGTGGCGAAGACGGTCTTCGGCAGCGCAAAACTGCACGCGTACGCGCGTACTCCGGCAGCAGCGTTCCTTCGCAGTCGCTTCCGAACAACGCTGGCTAACGTTGCACCTTTGCTGAGTAGTCGTAACGGGAGCGCCATATTTTTTTTCAGCGCTTCACTCCGCGAGTGGTTTTTTTGGTGTGCGCTACCGCCATTTAGAACGCAGACTATATGTGTATGTGTGATTAATATCATGTGTGCGTGTGTGTGTGTGTCTGTACTCGTTGAAGGAGTTGGGGAGAGAACTCCTGTACGGAAAACTTCACCCGATACAGGGGACACAGGATGTAGATCGCTGCTAGTGTGACGACCTTGGGTTGTTTGGGGCTGGAGGATAGTCTTTGTGCGCTCGGGTGTGCTAACTTGGTCTGGTGGTTTAGTGTGATACCATTTCGTGACGGCGGATTTCCGGAAGTGGCATCAACCGGAAGTTGTTCTGCTGCACAACGTGCATACCCGTCGCGTAACAGTATTCAAAGACAGGGCAGATCCTTTTTTATTGCTTTAGCTCGTTTCAAAGAACTTTTCATTGTTTTGAACAACGGCTACAAATGACCGTCGGTCGGGTAGTTGTGCATGTAAAGCGTACATACGTATGTGTGAATCTCACATAAACCCGTGTACGGCTTTTAGCCGAGTTGTCATAAATGCCGTCACCTGTCCTGATGGCAAGCTGTTGTGTGACTACGGAAGGATGACACCGAAAAGTGTCACACAGGACGTGGCCCGTGTCCCAAATTGTTTCCGGAAGGATGGGGTGTCCGTTTGAAGGTGTACAGAGTGACTTGAAACCCAGCTCTGAAATTTGTATAAACAACCTAAGATAGGCTGTTGGAATACACGACAGCAACCAAAGCGCGATATGTATTCAGGTCAAACACAACCAGACACATAAGAGTTTGTTGTCTTCCTCGCTCGAGAGGGTCTGGGGTCCCAGCACCACAGCAGCTTGAACTCCCCGTTACTCCCCCCCCCCCTCGAATGCTACTGGGTTGAAGCAAACGGTCTCCAAAACGCACGGCAAGCAAAGAAGCCATGATTGATCTGATTATTTGGCTTAAGTGGACAACAAATAAATTGTGTACCACCGCGGGGCGCATCCAGTGAGTCGCCAACCGGAAAGAACTAACCATGCTGCGAGCAGCCAACACAAAACAAACACACACAACCACTTACACGAATCTAAAAAAAAAACAAACGTGCCCAGTGCGCTCGCAACCAGCATGAGGAGACGCGTAGTGGCCTCTTCAAACCGATGGTTAGCGAGTGTCTCGCTCAAACGCTGTAATCGGATAACATTTGTTCGGTGCTTATCAATGTCTACCTTCCGTTAGTCCCACGACCACGAAAGACAGTGCGGATCCGCACCGGCCAATGAAAGTAGTGCGCGCTGCGTGCAACCATAGTGGACAGCTTCCTTGGGGACCGTTGTTCTTGGAGTCTTAATTTAATTCCTGTTTTAATAGCTCACCGTGCACGGTACGTGCGTGTTCGTCCAGGCGTAGCTCTTCAGATTTGCCCGTGAGGCAGCACTGCTTCAGCGGCAACATCGCCGGCAGTGGAACAATCATTCCTGCCCAAAAAGGCCTTTAGCATGCTTTCTGTTTGTGCGCCAAGCACTAAGTACCCCATTTAAAAGACATCTTTTTGATGCTGGTTTCGTTGATTAGAATCAATTGAGGGGATTGTCATTTGGTTGCCTTTTCATTGCGGAATGAGCAAACACTGGGTAGGGTTCTAAAACGAGCAAGAGCCGTGTTTTGTGGCTTATGTTTTGCAGCACAAGCAATATATGTTGCACGAGCTAAGCGGTTCGTTTCGGTTGGTTGTGGGACGAGTTACGGAGTTTGCCCTGATCGAAGGTTGGTCGTGTAAAGATTTTTAACCGTACCATTATGTCATCTTTTCTAGCTTACGGAAACTTTAAAGTGGTGCAAACTGTGAAAATACCGTGCAAACTAGAAAAAATAGTGCAAAAATTCAAGAAAGAATTCATTGCAAAATGAAAAATATTAATTTTAGGTGTGACACATGATAAGTGAATGAAAGTGCAAATGGAAGAAACCAAATTCATCGATAATGAAACAATTTGATACAGTGCCAAACAATAGCAGTTAACAAAAAAGTGTACAAAAAATGTTCACATATGTGTGTGTGAAGGAGTGGTGTAATAAAAAAAAATATCAGCAAGAGATTACAAGTGAATGTAAAAAAATGAAGTTTTAAGTGATTGTGGCTTCGTATAAAAAAGTCTCCGTTGTGGAGAGCGGTATGGAAAGGCGTTGCACATCCAACAAGTTGCTGTTGGAAACGCAGTCTGGGTCGCCATCGAAGGGATAATCCTTCGTACTACCGTTTCGCATGTTGGCACGGTATGATCGGACCTTTAGCTTGTTCCAAGTGTGGATGGTACCGATGTTCTGTGGTTAAGAGTGCTATCGCTATTGGCAGCAGTAGAAAGCAGTTATACTACACTGTAAACGACCTACACCTCGAGCTATGAAACAGTGTCAGTGTGGGTAGTGAAGCGGAGTATTTGCCACTAAAGAATACAACATAAAAAGTTCAACATAATGTTGTGGTAGGATAATTGTGTCCCAAAGTGTCTATAGTTTCCGGTAATCTAAAGGACGAATTGGCATCAGTGGAAGCAACAAGAGGAGCATTAGTAAAGCCCCACCGAATAGTCATCTCCAAGGAACTCCAAAGTTAATGGGTGAGTTTCGATGTACTTAGGAACTTCAAGAGAATTTTACCCATTGCTACGATGATGTATTTATCACGGGAGTGTCATTTCTTCGTCTCGGCTTAACGACCTGTTTGGTTATATCGACCCATAAGGCTCACTAGACTTGTTGATACCACGTTTTTGGATAGACAAATCATCAATATGGAGGAATGGTACGGATAGGCTTTGAATCCCGGTTCTGCCTTGTGAAGAACGTCGTCGCTTTTGCGCCGGCCATTGCATCACCTTGAGAGTGTCGGGGGAAATATATTGGAATGTTGTGGTTCTTTCAAGCAATCGTAGGTACGCGCTTAACGTAAAATCTATGCTAAAGTCTAAAGTCTCGGTCTATTAATGAGGGTTGGGAAATTGAGTTATGAATCGAGGAGAATGTGAAGGCAAACTTCTTCCAAATGGCCTTGCTTAAACGCACCTGTCACACTTTCCTCCCAAAAGCCATCAGTGTGAAAGTCTTTGTGCGACGTTATTCTTACTCCCACCGGGATGCACCGTTTCCAATGCAGCATCCTGACCGTGTGCCAACTTCGTCAAGGCAAGTTGTATACCGTTCGCGTTCGTTCTTCGCTCAGTTTTCCATCAGTCAGCTGCAGTCCCCGATACGGTGTGGCACCTTGTGACAGCCGCGAAAATTCTATTATTCATCGCACCGTGGCCGTTGATGGGAGGTGGTGCACTCGCGGAACCAATCGACGAAGCTTATCAGACATTTTATGACTCCTTCGTCACGGTTGCCGTGTTTGTTGGCCTGTGTACGGTTGCGCAGTACTTGAAGTATTTGCGCTATCAGCTCTTCCCGGCCAGCTGACACTTCCGTGCGTTTCGCTTTGCAATAGAATGGCTACGGAGGTGAACTTGTTGCCACCGGAGTTTTCACACAAAACCAATGTTATCTTGTTGACCTTTTTTTTTATTTCTTTTTGCAATGTCATTTTCTTAATGTTTTTTTTGCTGCTCAAGTTTACAGGTGTGTTTTTTTTTGCGATTGCATTCGATGTCAGACGGTGAAAAGGATAATGGGCCCCACGAGTCTTTTTTAAAACATTGAACCGAAGCACACTGTTGGGATTATCGGATGGGGTTTTTTTTTTATTTGCAAGGACTACATAAATCGTTTTGGCTGTGTGAAGGTTGAGTCATTTCGACTACAGCAATTTAAAATGTTTTGGGTAAATTTTGAGTAAGGTTTGTGTATTAAGTGTTTGAGTATAACTTATCTTACAGCAAGTGAACTCTCACACAATTTTACAACTATTTTTAATTTGTTTTTACTTTTTTTTGTTCTGCATATATAAAACTGAATGTTTTGCTCGTTGTAACGCTAAAACTCGAGAACAGATGGACCAACGATGTTTTGGGATGATTTGTACGTTTTAGCTCAAGAATGGTTTAGGGGAAAAAAGATCTGAAAAAAATCAATTATTGCCTGGAATTGATAAAACAATTCCAATGTTTTGTGGAATTTCGAATGAATCCAATATAGTACAGTATATTGAATGAGTGAGACGAAAAATGACAACTAAACAAACTTTTTGACGAATGTCAGGTTGATATAATTGGTTATTTTGAAAATGCCTTGCGTCTTCAACGTTTTGAATTTGCTAGAAAGTGTGCAATAATAACATAAAGTTATAGTTTTATGTTTGTAAGTATATTAAATATAGTGTAAAACATGTGTAAAAAAAACGATATTCGTACATCGAGGGTTATCCGTGAAAATCGATTAACGATTAACGAAACGACTGATGTTTAAATCGAGTCGTATAACATATTTTTTAAATTTATTAATATTTCACAGTAGCATTCAGCCATGTTGGTAGAATCATAATAATTGAAAACCCATTTTCGTTTTATGGATATGCAAAGTATAATTTAATGCTATATCCTATATATAATCGGTGATCCCATATCTGAAAACTCGCAATACTATGAAACAAAAATAAACGTTTGGGCCACTTGCCAAAATAGTTTTTCAGGTTATAGTGGCTCAACTCTCAATTTTTTTTTCACATATGGCGAAAAGTATAATTTTATTTTCACACAATCGATCGAAAGTGATTCAATTTCCCGCTCGCCTCAAATAGTTACCGAACCTTGCAAGGCAACCGGGGCCTAGGGCAACGTTATTAGCATGGGAATGTTGGAATCGAAACGACTAACTTCCCTTCTGGATTTCCCACAATCCATTAGTGAAAATCTGCTGGCCGGTTAAAATCACATCCGATTGATGTGTACGTTTTTTTTTAGGGACATCCGGCCACACGAAAGCGGTCCCGGAATCGATTATCAATCGCGCATATTCATGTATCCAGTCGAATGGTTTGTGTCCGTATCGCATTCTTGTCGACGGATGTAAAGTAAATAATGGAGAAACCACGTATCCACCGCGGAATCAACCTTCCATCCAGCGATCTCTTTTCCAGCACGGTTAGAATGTGATTGTGAAAACATCATCCCCCACGATCTGAAAGTTTCTTGTGACATTGGCGAACTGGGGAAGGGTGAGCGAACATTCTGGGGCTGGGTCCCATTAGCATTTTCTTTACGCACACGTCATCATGAGTGGAATGAGGCGAACGTAAATAAGCAAACAAACAAACAAACCAACCAACCAACAAATAAACATTCCGAGTTTTCGCAAGAGGGCTACATTCGGGTGGTGTTTTTGTTTCAATTCCGCATTTTCCGGTGCGTACCGCATCGGGTCGGAAAGGGATTTGCTTATTCGTCTCTTTTTTTTTCCTCGGCGCGTAACCTTTGCTTACAATAAAACGAAGACCCGCTTCTATTTTTTTCGTCACTGTTGATTCTATATTCTTTCACCTGGTTGCCTAATTACCGCGGTGCACGATACGCTAAAAGCAAAACGATTCCTTTTCCCATTCGTGCGCGGGGTTTTCTTTTCGCGCCGAAAAATATAACGCTCGTTAGGTTTGAAATTTTAAAATGTTGCTTTATTTATTTTTTGTTTTGCAAGCGACTATTGGATCTGGAATTGATTGTGGTCGATAAATTATCCATCCCCGGGAAACACCGGGCGCCTCCATTATTTTCCGCAATGGTTTTGCCACCGACCGGGGCAATAATTGAGGCGACTACGAGCGAACAGGAGAAATATCAGATGTTCATGATGATGCTTAATTTGCGCAAATTAAGCATCATTTACTTTTTTTTTTTTGGAGGTACCCGAGCGGCATCACGGACACGGGTTGGAGGTATACTAAAAACGTATTCCGCAGCTCGTATTACCAAGCGTAATCGAATCGAGGCGTACCAATTTAATGCGCAGGACATTGCGGACTGTCATTGATATTGGACAGTTGAAATATTGTGCTACATAGGTTTTCACTTCAGTAAGCCGCATGAATTATGGCTTGGCTGACTGTTGGTCGTCTCGTTGGCTCGTCTTGCATACCATCGATGTGTGACACGTGTGGTTGTGTGCAGTCGAATGATATTAACGACTACGAAATTAAATAGCGGATCGAGTTACTGATTGATACGCTTGGAATTTCTGAACCACCACCGTCAGAATTGTGGTTCTGTAACGAAGGTTTGATTTGTATGGGTTCTGTGTTTCGATTGATTATAGTGTACGGATTTGCAAAGTGCTTTAAGTTATTTCATGCTTCAACAATAATTGAAATTTGACCCGTTTTCCTTTCATTATATTATAATATATTTTTTAAATATATTGCAGTTGTGTTTTTTCAGATCCCCTCATTCGTAAAGACACTTATTACTGAACTTTAATTTCGTAATGGAACTCTGAAGGTGGACTTAACGTTTACATTGGACATTCAATTCGGTTGCGACTCTTAGACTTTAGAGCTGGGCATAAGAAAAGAAAATAAAACATTTTGCTTAAGGACATATTTAACCTACTTGTTTACGTACGCTTGTTATTCAACCTTGTATCTCGTTCTAACTGCTGCATCATGTCTACGTGATATTTCGCGTATCCCTTATGTTCTCCATTGTGCTAATGCACATCACGAAAGCTCTTTGACATCTTCCATATAAAAATATTGATCTCCGGTTTGCAAATATTTCTTACTTGTGTCGAAAATTAGTGCATGTTAACGTGTCATATTTTGTAAGACAAAAGTTTAATATCGCATTACTTTCAATAGTGCTTACTTTTCTATTTCGCCTCAACAATAATTAAGTAAGATCGGTTCTGAGTATTTTCGAATTTTGTCTCGGCTAGTTCCAATGTACTGTATTTCTCTTTCGTAAGATGTTATAATATCTACTGTGGTTTGGTCAAATTTATTGTGTGATAAGGGATTATAACTATATGTTTCCGTGCTTTTTTTGTAAACTTAAATTTTTTGTAATTTTGGAATGATTTTTATCACCTCCATTTTATATTTTTGACGTACTTTTGAACAAATTTGATTTTCTATAGCAACTCCTCGCTCAAAATATGTTATCTTATCTGAGACTCGGAATGTATGTTTACATCTGTTTAACACTTTCAACACCAGGAAAGTGACAGCTGTCTTTTCCCTCTGAAGAGTAACATAGTATCTTACTCGTTCCACAGGCGTTCGTAGTTTGGAGCGAAAGAGAGAAAACGTTAACAACAAGCATCTTTCAGATTTACTTAACATCACCCATATCTGGTAGAAGAAGCGTTGAAAGTGTTAAGTAACCTAAGTGAAAGTAAGAGAGCGTTTGCTTCTACAACTTTTGTTTGCATAACAAATGTGTCACGCCTGAGTTAAAAGGTACTGAATATATTGAAAAGAATTTATTATACATAATTTTCTTATTCGTATTTCGTAAACGCATAGGGTTTTGTATTGACCAATGTGGATATTTTAGTTCCACGAGAGAGCATTCCGCATGGAATGATAGTCGAACGTGGTAACAAATCTGACTCTTTTTTCATGGCAGAATCTTCGGGTACATAATTTATTCCATCATTCAGTAGAGAACTAAAATGTAACAATGTTGGCGTATTCCTCTGCATTATGCTGCACACAAAGCGATAACGGATAAAAGTTCTGGAAGTAAGTTGCTCCGTGCGAAAGATTTTCACGTCCGCCGACGAGGCAAATGAACGACCGTAAGCTTTTTGTTGGCCTGATAGTTCCTTCGACAGCTGGCCGACGGAGACTCGAAAAGTTGTCCGAAAATCTGTCTGCTCGCCTGGGTTTGGTATTAGAGCAAAGGCGTGTTCCATTCGCTCTGGCACAACAAATCATCTTTCCACCTGGACAAAGGGAAAACTTTATGTGCGACAGCATTGAAGCGAAGAACAACGAAAATAATGACCTGACACCAAAAGAGCAGTGGCCGGCTCACGTTCTTCGAATCTCCTGCCTTGGTTCGGTTCATGTTGCCATATTTCTTTTTGTCCCTTCGTTTTCCCTCTCCGCAGCCCCCCGTCTAATCGTCGGAAGGTAAGAAACTCAATCTTACGCTTTTTTGCCTCCCCATTTTTTGCGCTACACCACAACCGTGTACCGCAGGAATTGCTTCCACGTTCCCACGGCTGGATCACACTGAACCGGGGAACTCTGGGTTCAGTGATCGGAACAACAACAACAACAACAATAACAAAAACTCCTTCGAAATTGGAACCAACTGTACAATACAATATAAAGGAAAGCGAGCGAAGAAAGAAAAATTACAACGACAGCAACCACTGTCGTTCGATTCGCCTTTGTCCAATTCAGCAATGGAGGCGCCTGGTGGTTAGTAAGCTCCCGGTGTACTAAGGGTAGCATTTTCCAATTTGCTGTGCCAAGGTGATTGAACAAATCGAAACGGATGGAGCGTCTTACGAACATTTTTCCCCCCCAAGGGAACTTTGGTAGGAGCTGCGAAGTTTTGTTTTTTGTTTGGTCATCCGATGATGGTTTTCGGAAACGATGAAAGGCTGCGAGAGAAAGGAAAGACTCCGGATGAGTGGGACATAAAAGCGGCGTGGTAAAATTATTCGCCAACGTAATGGTGCCCGGTGTGGTGGTTTTGATAGAACTTTTGTCGTAAGGCTCACAGCAATCAGTATCCGGTGGTTGGTAAGCAGGGCGAAAGCGAGCTTTGTGCCTTTGGACACGTGCGCACATAATGAATTCACGATACATTTCATTTGTTTCAGATACTTGTGTTGTTCAATTAGTTGTTTTAAAATGAACGTTTATGTTATATTTATAACATACGGTCATTGTTCCGTCCAAATCATCGCATTCAAATGATTGAAAATCTTTTCACAAATAAAAATCCGTTATCGATATTACAAACGGTATGGAATACCTTGAAGGTATTTTTGTAGTCAATCGGAAATAAGAAAGTTTTTTGGAGGAATCAAGCGGACTCAAAGTTTAGGCTTCACCGGTAAGTCGATTTTGGAAATCTGGGAATGGGTAGAAGTTTACAAATGTTGACGATCTTCCTGACACTCCAATTTAGAATGGGATGAGTTGGGGTTAAGTCCGCTATGATAGAGAACTCCTCAAATGCTATTCTGCTTCAACTAAATCACAAGATATAAGTGATGGAGAGGGTTTCAAGCATCTATCCCGAAGACATCGGACCTTGGGGGCCTCCAGATATTGACCGTTTATTGTCATACTGAACAAAAAATGGATAGGAATCAGTCAGTAAATTGTTCAAATTTAAATTGGCAGTCATTATCAATCAAATGTTCGACTTTTTGTTCGGAATTTTCCGACTTTTCTTTTTTTTTTGCAATACCTTCGTTAGGCAAAACGGAATAAATCATCCAAAGACACCGTCAGCATAGGCTCAGCGAGTTTAAGCGTTACAAACAAACATTCAGTTGTATAAATAACAAACATATACATACGTAAAGAATATAAATATGCAAAAGAAAATATCTATTAGTTTTTAACTTCATCATAACCATCACCACCAATCATCATCAAAGTTATTGATTTAAGAAATGATTAATTTTGAATACGCGGTTAAGTGTTGTGTACATTACGCCTCAGTAATCGATTTTAATTATCAAACAATACAAATAGCAATTTAATAATCTTTTCTTTTTTTGTTTAATAATTTAATATTCAGCTCAGTTTTGCAAACGACAGGATGGAAGATGACCGCTAGAAATCAATTTTTATTTCCATTTCACCACGCCATTCATCCCCGCCCCAAGGCAACACGGATGTCCGAGGTGTAATAAATCATGTTCAAGGTCCAGATCCAATCTGGGGCACCGGCACATTTTCCATCTTAATGCTTGACGGAAAGTAAATCGTTCCGCGTGCCGTCATCTTTTCCATCGCTACCGTACTCGTGCACTTTCCCGCTAAACTCCCGTACTTGCGCAGTTTTGGGACATTCTAGTGCTAGGGCGGAACATTCCGCATGGGATGATCCTGAGAAAAGAACGAAAATACACCACAAACCAACCGTTTTGCCGTGATTGCTTGCTGCCAGAAAGGGAAACTGGTTCATTTTAATCACATTATAAATATTCCTTCCCAGAAGACTGGGTTTCCCGCTAGATGGCAGCACTGTGAAAAGGGATATAACACAGGCTACTAGATATGGTTAACTTTCTCACCTTCAGGAAGGAGGTTATGGTGTTGGTGCGCGGCAAAAAAGCAAGTGAAATCGTAATTGATGTGACGCCGTCCGGGTAGCCAAAGGATGGACACGAACTGGACATAACAAGATTAAGTGTAGTGAGAATATTTGTGTGTGTGTGCGGCCATGCTATACAGCCAAATGATGCAAAGGAAAAAGCTGAATAGAAATGAGCAAACAAAAATTAAGGTCAGTTCAATGCCTCAAACGGACGGGCCACTCATCGCTACTTTTTATTTGTTTCTCGTATTTGTAACGGTTTTTTTTCCTTTCACTTCCAACCATTCCGATTGAGTGCCGTCCGTTTGGAAACTAGCACTACTGGCTGAGTGTTGCCGGTACCATCCGTAAGGCAGCCGACGCTAGTTCTTGCTGTGCCACACAGGAAATGCGCAAACCGAGTCCATTTAACACCGGGACCATCATCGTTCTCATCATCATTAATCACGCGCTAGTGATGGTGGCATTTCCAGCGGGACACGGTGCAGGACAATAGGTGCCGGCCTTACCGAAAGCCATACCGAATGGTCATTCAGCTGTCGGTTTAGGTTGACTTCGGGTTGTGGATGGGTTTTTTTTGGCCATTACACGTGATAGCGTAGACAATTGCCACGGCCATTTTGGATTTTGCGGGCAGATAAGTGGAAATGAGGTTGTAATGAACGGTAGGAAGGACATGTAGCGCGAGTTATCGTTTTCTTGTGTAAATAGTTGGAGTATTTTATAAATGTTTGAAAATAGCCATTGCATGCTTCACATCTGCAAAGTTTCGTAGCTTTCAGTTAGAATTCGAGTTACAAGTATTGCATACCAATTTGTTCTTGCTTTCAAGGATTGTTTGCAATTTTTTTCACAAATTTATTGGAAAATCACCTTGAGACTTTGAGTGCAATCACTTGTATGGCCTTGCGTGTATTGTGGAATGGATTAATAATTTGAGGAATATTTCTTATCCGTTTTTGTAAAAGAAAATCCTAAAGTAAAAATTCCAACTAACACTCCTTCCAAATCTAGGGGAAAAGGTCGTGCAAAAAAAAAAAATTCGGAGATAAAACGCCAAAGTACTAAATCACTTTGATGGAAAACTCTTTTACCTACAAAATGGACACACATTTGGACACATTTTCTCGTACTTCACTGATTTGAAGTTTCGCAGATAAAAATAGAGCATCTGAAGGTTTTTTTCTTTGAAACGAAGGTTAGATTTCAATTCAGCCAGCAGAAGAAAGCAATTCACACACATTTCCACCTTACCGAAGCACCGGAGCGTATCCCAGGTTCAGCCGGTTTCTGGTGCAAACAAACAATCCACAAACACAGAAAGAGGAGCTTTTGTGTGCGAAAAAAAAAACGCCGAAAAATAAAAGAAAGAACGTGGGTTGAATTCCTGCAAGCGTGTAATGCTGGTTGCTTGGAGAGATCTGAGGGTTTTCCCCCCGGAATGGAAGAAGAAAAAAAAGGGATTCGATTTATTCTGATCGAAAGTTCGCTATTTTTCATTTAAGCTCGCGTACGAATCGATACGAACTACAAAGCGTGGCTCTGCCGAGGATGCTGCTTTGTATCGAATATCGGTGTTGAATGGTAGGGGATGGTTGTTTTTTTTTCTCTCCCTCTCTCTCTCTTGTTCAACTCCTGCAATACGTTTGATGTGGAAGGAAAATCAATCGTACATCGCTCACACTTTCCCGTTGGCCGTGGGTTGAATTTTCCAAATCAGGGAACCATCGCCTTTCGTAAGTTCTGTTTGTTTTGTGTTATCATTGTTTCTCTATATTGATTTATGTACCATCGAAGCTGGCATCGATTTCGGCTCTTTCTTTTTTTGATCTCTCTCTCATTCTCTCTCTCTCTCTCCAGCCCATGCATGCTGTGTTGTGTGTTTATTATTGCACAAAACCACGGCACACTATGGTTCGCGGGTGAAACGTAAGCGGGGGTGAAGCGAGTACCACTCTCGCGGAAGGAGGCCTTTCATGCTGGGTTCATGCTAGCAGCTTAACATCGTTAAATCTTCCAACAGGATGCATCTTCGAGTGCGAATGGTCGAAAAATGGGACGACTTCTAATGAGATGGAATGGGATGAGGCAGTGTGTGTGTGTCCTCTGGGTGGAGAACCACAAAACTCACATCTAGAAGGCACACTCAGTAGAGGAAATGATTACACATCTCGACAGGATTTATCGCTCGACGGTTGTTATTGACACTCTACTCACAGGCTGAAGTGGAAACTCCCAGATTTGAAATGGTTTCCCGTTAAGGAAACGCATCTTTTATTTACATATGTGATTGGGCATCATTGTTCGGCTGCAAAACGTGCAGCAGAGTGGAAGCGTTGGTCAAGAAGTCGGCTTGGGTGGGTCGGCAAAATGTGAAAGTCGCACAGACACGCCATCTTGCAATCGTTCAATCAACATCACCCGTCAGGGTACGCTCTTAAGCTGAATGTTTTGGTTGCATAGTGGCACACAGACCGCTTGCACGAACCATTGCCGCCATCGGACGGTGAAGTGTCAGCATAGTGTCGGGCTTGCTGGTTCGCTGGACCGCGAACCGTACGCCGTAATCTGTGGTGTTCGTTGTTTTTTTTTTTACTTTTTTGTTGTCAGTCGTGCTTTCAGTTCATTTTATGCACACACCCGGATCCCGGTGTCCATTTGTACTAACGACAGCCGGGAAGGAGGTAAAAAAATGAAATGAATGTAGTTAGGTTGCTTCGGTACGACCCGTGCCGCAAGGATGGATATTTTTTGCACCCTGACCGTCGTTTGTTGGTTTTATGGATTTTCACTCCCGTGCCGCGTTGTTTTCACTTTGGATTACATTCTGTGGACAAACGGGCAAAGCGCATCATTGATGAAGAATGACGTCCTAGCTTAAAAGCGGGCTCAGCTGCCCCCGGGATGCCATTTGTACTATTTCCAATGTGTGCTATTTTTAACATTCGTAATGCTCGCTTTGCAGGCACATCCAGCGGATGAGTCCTGGTGCATATTTTATTCAACTCCGTTAAAAATAATTCACATAAATGTTTGCTTCATGAAAAAATCCGTTGTGATTGTGTTGTGAAACACGCCTCGGATATTGAAGGACATAGTTATTATTAACAAAAAAAAATCTGTGTTAAAAATATGCCTTTAAATCAGCTTAAGATGTTAGACACAATGCTCAACGAAATAGTTATGCAAGGAGAATGGAGGCGCCCAGTACTTTGATCATGATCTGCCAAGGATGGCTTCATCTACAACAATACTGATCTAAATTATGCCAAAAGTTATCCTTCACAATGAATTGAATCCATTTTACATAACGTACCTTTATTTTCGGTTTATTTCTTCGTTACTAATAGGTAGAAAGACTTTAAACCGGCATGCTAAAAAGGAAAGCTCTTCAGAAGCTGGTAGTTGGAAAGTTCAAGTTCATCAGCGCCCTTTACAGACGTTACAGACGCTAACTTCGATTTAATACTATCCTGTGGAAACGAAGCGTCTCACATTTTCGACTTTTGGCAACATGGAGGTCTAATATTCGATGAGCACGATGCCTCTCCCGCACGAGGTAAAGGCATAATTAAATTATACAAGCCAAGGTGAGGCAAGAACTTTTCGGGATAGTGTACTCCGCCCGGGAGGAGTATTTCAGCTCAGCTTTCGGTCGGTTGGTCGGGTTGACGGATATAAGCATTCGAGTTCGCTAGAGGAGTGCATGTAAAGTTGAGTCGTAGTTTACGCATTAGACGAGAATATAGACAATATTCTGTAACGGCTTATCCATGTGAAAAGTTTTAACGATATTTTGAATAATTAATTTCTAATTCAAATGAGATGAGTGGAAGGTTGGCACAGTATTCACTTGAAAGCTTTTAACAGTAGTCTGGTTTTTTTCCATTTGTTGTTGAACTTTAGGCCTTACCTTACGTATGTAAATTTTAAAGTAGTTCAGCTAAATCCATTATCATAAATGAACATTCGCTAATATGTTTTTTTTAAATACCGTGTGACGGATTATTCGTGTTGCTCGAAAGTTCCATAAATAATTTGATTTATTAACTGAAATAAAGGTTCCTGAAAAATTAAAAATAATTTTATTACAGTCGATGTCGTCCAATTTTGGCCCTACGGCAGATATTTTTGCCTCTACGTTTACAGTTTTTGACAGCACTCATCAATGTTTGCCTTTACGGCAACAACTTTTGACAGTACGCACCAATTTTTGTCTCGAAGTAATTGACACAACACACAGTTTTAACGCAACGCATCAATTTCTCACCCAAATAAATTTTTCCACCTTTGGCTCGTGGTATTCATGCTTCAATTTGAATATAAAATATAAACATTTGGCACCTAAGCATAAAACTTTACATATATTTAAACGAGTTTAAAAATTGGAAGCAATAGAAGCTCAATTTTATTCACATAATACACATGAAATAAAACAAAATATGAAAATTGCCGTTTTGGTAAGGAAAATATTTTGAAACAATTTTTCCCTTTGGAACAAAAAAAAGCGATGGTTTAATTGTGTTTAATCATATTAAATTATATCAGTTTGTTTTGTTTACATCCAGTTTAAAAAATTAACTAACGAAGAACAAAAATATATGACTAAGGGGAAAGATTGGTGCGTTGTGTCAATAATCGGTGGCTTGGAGACAAAAATTGATACGTGTGATAAAACAACATGACTTAAATATTCGTGTAATCCGCTTATCTGAAATGTATTTGTAAAAGTACTTATATCCGCTGTATTAAAAATATTTTTTTACTTAACTATGTGTTTGGAATGTTTCGAAAGAATTTAATCCTCATTATTTATCCAGTATTTTCCATTCCATTTCAAATAAATGTTTAAAACAAAATGTCCCATTCGTACAGCTTTTGTAGAAATCAGAATTTTCGAAAGTTACACGATTCGTCAGTGGACGTCAAAAGAGCACGGTAATAGGTTCGTAAAATTACACGTCCGGTGCTGCCGTAGCTAAAGAGAACTCGTTGAAAATGTTCCCTATTCACGCTTAAAGTTTTTCACTTTCAACTTCACTGCTCATGGTTTGTGTGCTGATGGAACCACTTTCGGAGGGGTCCATCAAAATCAGACACAATAGTGAAACAAAAAAGCTTGTGCACTGCAACCGTTGCCGAATGTACGAACAAACGGGCACATGCTTTTAGCGTAGAGTGTGGATGTGTGTGTGTATAAAGTAAAAAGTTGCCATTCGATGTAATATCTGCCGGCTAGTGAAAGTTTTCTTTTTTTTTGTTTTTGCAAGTTTGGGGGAAAATTGAGTTTCCACACTCACAAAAAAGAAATACATCAGCTAGTATCCATTTTCCGTTGACGGATGTTTAATTGCAGTGTTATATGCAAGAGGGATGATGTTGGAAATGGTTTATGCTCCAGTTGGTAGCATTGTACCATCCTCGGTACAGGACAATGTGCGGTGGCTTCGATGTATCCAAGTTTTTGGAACGATTCGTAATTGACGTGGTTCGGAGAGTATATTCGCTACATTTTCGGTGTGGTCGAGGGGTTTTTTTTGCCATTCTTTTGTGAAAGCATTCAACTATAATTAAATGTAATGTAAACTCAGCTGTCGATTCGTCTCTGGTCTTTGTTACTCAATTGTATTAATGGCTGAAAGCAGTACGAAAACAGAGCAGGTTTCTTTTGTTTTGTTCTGTGCTACTGTTTTTAGTTTTTTTAATGTCTTTTTTAAAATACGATTCCCGTTCGTTGCCAGTCAGTTTTCGTTGTTCGTTTTCTCAATCCCCAATAATTTGTCAGTTCAGCTACTAAACTAAGCTTGGCAGCATTGCTAACTGCTTGTGCATTGCTAATCGAGCTCCGAAGTCAACAAAAACAAAACATATTCGCAGTCCTTGGTCCAGAATGTCGCAAATCGACACAGGACATGTTCATAGCCGTTTGTATAGACAACCATTTTACAGGATTTGATCCTCGGGAAGATTGACTGATCCTCTTCAGAGCACAGCATTGCTTGTTGGCGTATTTAACCTGTGACCAGAAGACTTCTTATGATTTTGCCAACATTGCTCTCTTTTGTTTTTGGCCGCCAAATAAATATATATTTATTCCAAGCCTAAAGGATGATCCAGTGCCTTTTGGTGCAAGAAATACTGTAGGACTTAACTTTTGTTGTTTGACAAAACATTCAGCCTTCGTATTGCGCGAATCCTCAGGACGAAATGCGCCACTGGTTTTTGGGGCATCTTTGGAGATGTTCATTTGGGTGTTCATTTGAATGAATTCTATACTTAGGTTCCTTCATTTCGTATTGGAATCTCTTGCGAATAGGACAGGTAGACACCAAGGTTTTCGAATCTTCGAAAGTCCTGCAAGGTCGTTTTTTATTAACGCAGTTTAAAGATTTATGATTTACAAATTTCTAATATATTGCACTTATGAGGGCGGGTCGAAGACCTTTACTTTGCAATCCCATGTTCGTTCATGTGGAAGTATTGGTTAGTGGTGCTGGGGACGCTTCTTTCATACTTCTTAGGGCATTCGAGCGGCCTAATTCGCTTCTGTCCGGGAAAAAATGCAGCGGCTGGGCGAAGGAAAAGTCTTTAAAATAATTGTTAATTTAGTCAAAAAATTATATGTTTCAGGATATGCAACATTCCAAATTACTTACTAACCTACATTCTATGAGGAGAGTTATATGACTGTCGTACGTGGCAGTGTGCAAGATTATTTGGAAGCTTCAGATCCATCAGAAAACTTCCGGACATGAAGGCAATTGATGCTGTTGATCCTGATTCTGTGCGGGTATGTGTGTTGACGTGGATAAGATAACGAATTCCATCTCTCATCATATCCCAGAAAACCCTTACGGCTTCCGCAGCTGAGAGGAATGATGACAGTGGATGGATTAGTCGCTTTATTAAAACCGACAGCATTTTTACAGTGGAAAGCCAGGATTGAGTATGTGTGGACCGAAATGAGAAGCAAACAAGCAAACATAAGGAAAAAAGCAAAACAATACATTTACCCACGAACTCACCTACACACTCACCAGATGCGTTGGTTTGATGTGACCGCAATGTAATGTTAGTCTCGTCCCGGTTGTGCGGTTTGTTAAACGGGTGGTTGGTTGGTGGTTTTTGAAATTTTATAACATTTCCCGATCTCCTCTCTGGTATCCCCCGCCTGGCACAACCACAGGACGTTTCAATTTTCCCCATACACTGACAGAGGGTGCTCAGCGTAAAATGTTATGACAAGCCCGTAAGTATGGTCGTGGAATGTCAACGTAGCTCGATCGTGCGGATCGAGGCTTTTCGGGTAGATTCTGACATCCTGGCAAAGGAAGTTGTGTGTGAGTTTTTCCCGCTTCCCCCCCCCCTCCCCCCCTATCCCATGGGAAAATGTAACCGAAGGGCAGAGAGGTGGTTTGAAGGTAGCATGTCTATCCTTTTGTTCTTCGGGCAAGTGAACTACGCTGGCTCCCATCCACGAATGTCGACAGTGGTGTAACTTTAATGATATTTGCTTTTTTTTTTCTCTCTCCCTCGTTCTCTCCCATTTCTTTGCATATTTGTTGCTTCATTTCCCATTCGTAATCTTTTGTGTCGGTTTCAAACGCGGTACTGCTCGGTGACTCCCGGACAGAAGCGGGAAGACGTCCCCATGCAGCTTGACGTAGACCGACACACAATTTGAACTTTTTCAGCACAGTTTCATCCCTCGGGGGCCACTGGAGTTGGATGAGTGTGGCACGGTAGTGAGGTTAGGCGGGCTCGCGCTCGTTGACGGATTTTGGGTTAACGCAGGAATACCGGGACAAAGTTTTTGCCCGTGTGAACAAAGAAAGGAGAAGAAGTTTGTCGGGAAGAGAGAAGAATTTTGTTTTTTTTTTCTCATTTCTTGCCATGTTTCAGGCACGAAAGTTTATCAGAGTCAGCTGGTTGCTGCTCCTTGCGTCAGCGGTGGATTGGCGTAACCCGCAGGTTGGAAGCCAACCAACATCCAACGCGTTGGAAAGACGTCCCATTCTTGATGCGTGCCGTGCTGATCTGTCAATCATACTTGCCTATCTTTTGCCGTCACTTACAAACTGCTGTAGTTTTGCCCTTTGTTCCGTTTCACTAGAGAAAAAGAGTAATACAATCCATAACTATAAAGTCACTTGTTTTTTTTTTTTGAAAAAAGAACGAGACAAGTTGAATAGACAGGAAAATATAATGTTCTGTGATGTTATAGAGAATGAAAAAATACGTTCCATTTTTACATACTTTTGCACAAATTGTTGCTTCATTGTCGTCTGGTTGAAAAATGATCCATGAATTGTAAGACCACTTAAAAAAATGATGTGTTTTTGATTAAAATAATCTTGTTAGGATTCGAATGATGAATGAGGATTCGAACTTTCGAATGATTGGAAGTAATAATTGTGAAAATAAATGCGTGTCGTAAATTACGAACACAAAAGAAAAATATATTTGAAAAATCATAAATTAAGAGACATAAAAGGGAATTTTAAATATGTTTTTATACCACATATCTCTTCAACCATTCCAGTGATGCATTAAAAAATAAGTGATCCTTTTTGTAGGGCTGAATAAATCAGGCTAATTTTCAGGGTTTTCAAATTCATTCGTCCGTATGCACAATGGTTCTGTTGTGCAGCTGCCATAATTGAAAAACACTCTGTCAGTGCGTTTGACTCATTATATTGAATTGCAGGATAATTCCCATTTCAGCGCACAGTTTCGTGTGCTTTTCCAAGGGCTATTGTGATGGCCCATTAAATAACATTTACCCTCACGTGATTGGTAGTATTAGTTTGGTTTGTTTGGAATCTGACTGGGTGGAAAAATATTTACACTTCGCCATCGTCTACCTTTGGGTTGGGTAGCTTTTATATTGCAGCCAATAGGTGGGTGACTATAGTCGTCCCATTTCAGCGTTTCACTATTGTTTAGCTGCTTGGGAGAGTGAAAGAGTAGATAAAATGGGGTTTCTTTCACCCTTTGGCATGTACACCATGTACCGTCCCATCCGGGGTATCGCTGTCGATCGTATCGTTTGCGTGATTGATTGGTAGTTTCACCTGATGGTTAGGGAATGGTTCTTTGTAAGGAAATTCCGTAATGCGCCCGACACGTAATGAATAGGGAAAAGGCGAAAGAATCATGACCGGGCCAGAAAATGTAGGTTAAGTGATAATTCTGTTGTCTTGGGCAGGTCGTGTGATGATATATCTATAGATAAACTGTGTTGGAAGAAGGATGTTCCGCTGTGTATGTGGCGGGTTTATTACTGAAATAATACTGCAGAGATCTAGCATTAATAACAAGCAATTGTTTTAAAATTAAATACAGGGTCTATTATATACGGTACCTCAGATGATATGAGAGGAGTGAACTTTTATTTTCCATCGATAGTAGAGCAGTGTTAGTTGATGACGGT
Organism: Anopheles minimus; assembly: GCA_000349025.1. Lineage (NCBI taxonomy): Eukaryota > Metazoa > Arthropoda > Insecta > Diptera > Culicidae > Anopheles > Anopheles minimus. Next base: position 13,725,031 of record KB663832.1, on the reverse strand, counting down.
ATAATTATCATAGTTATAATAGCATTCTCAGTTGAAAATCCAATGACAGTGACGCTTGAGTTTATAATGTCGATATGGAAGCTTGAGCGATGGATGGCACTAGCGTGTGTAAACGTCGCACGAATGCCAGCCAGACGTTGGTCAAATAAAAAAAAAGTACGAATGTAAGGAAAAAATATATATTTTCCATTTGAATCAAAGTTCATATTATTTTTTTCAAAAGCTTCGTCCAAAAACCCGTCTGTTTGTCGGTTGTCATTTGCGCTACACACGTTTACACATGCTAGTCGCGTACTTCATTCAAGCCGTGTCGAACGTATAAATTCAAGCACTGACATTGGATTGTCAACTGAAAATGTTTGATATTTGTGATGGCGGTATAAAACCAATTAATACTGTTCTACTGTCATGACTGTCGATGGAAAAAAATTGGCCACTCTTCTAATATCAGCTGAGAAACCCTGTAACATAATAAAAAATAATCAGTTCAAAACTGTTTCGTGTTGCATTATTGGATCGTTTCATCTTAAAACCACTGGTCCATTCGCGTACCACATTCTAATGCCGTTCTCCGTTCGTCAGAACAATACAAAGGAAAGCTTTTCTTAAAAACTCTAAAATTAAGTCACCACAGTTACGGTTCACCGAGAAATTCTTCATGCGTTTCGTGCCTGTGCTTCGGTGCGCACGTACCGTGTGGCACAAATATTCACAAAATGGGCTTCCATTCTAGTTAAGATTCAGCACTTGGAATGCTTTTTCTCTCCCCCTTTTTCCTCACAATGGACCAACACTTCACCGTCTCGTTGTCGTTTCCGGTTGGTTTGCGTCCCGTTTCAGTGACTGTTTTATGGTTAACTAGCGCACGGATTGTACGGCTAAAGGATTTTCGGTTTTCAAAGAAATGAGCGACTATCAAATCGTGGTTTGTACGATTCGTGGCATTTCACATTTCCACACGAAACGCACCAACGCGCGTTCTCGGAAGTTTTTGTAGCCTCGGTTGAGACTGGAGCCCGCCATCTCGTTCGGTATTTTATGTGCAATGTTTTCGTGGGCACGATCATTGTGTTTCTTTTGTGTGTGGCTTTTCTTCTCTGTTTTTGTGAGTTTGTGTTTTGAGTCATCTGTTACGGTTTGGGTGCGGATTTGGCAGCAGATAAATTCGCTATCTGATAGTGGTTGTTTAGCCTTCTTTTACGCAGATCGTGTTTCATTTGTACGCTCTTGATTAGCTTAGCTATACCGTTTGGCACTATATCATGTCGCTTTCAATGGTTACATATTTATTCGCAATAATGTCATGCGGTTGTGGGTCTTTATTGACCCACTATAATTGAAATAGCGCCATGGATAAGAGCTTTAGAATGCCTTCCCCAATTCTTATTATCTACAACCAGTCCGCTGCGAGCGTTTAACCTTCGCACGTTTTATGTACATTTATCTGGGAAAAAGGTGACTAAAGTCAACAAATAAACACGCCCGACCACGCCGATGGCAATGAGCAAACACTTCAAAAACCCATCAAGTGGATGGCCCAGTACAAACGATGCACGCGTTTCCCTTCGATCGATCCCGAACGGAACGGATGCTACACGTGTATGTGAGTGGTTTATGGTGGTGTTTTATAGCCTTCACTACAAGGTGGCATTATTTTAATCAACTTCCTTTCCCGACGCAACCACAATGGAGGTCATCGTTTGTGTTTTGTTTTTTTTTTGTTTTTTTTTTACACGGATCAGCAAGGCTAAAGGGCCATCGATTATTTGTTTCCCATACCGGAAGTAATGTTGATGGTAGGGGTTCGTACGCAATTTGAATGACAAAAACCCGATATGCAATGGTGGAAGCCATTCGGTTTACTATTGTGGTGTACTTAATATTAATTGTCAAGATATTAATGGAGTGTAGTTCATGGTCCTCTAAGACATGTTTTGTTGATATTTGTATACGGCTCTACAACTTTTGTTGATGTTGTAACAGGCGGTTGTGTCGAAATACGAGAGTTGCCACATAAATGACCAACTACACTATTCAACCCGAAACGAATTGAGGTTTGGTACTGAATACGAGAAATTACTCTCAAGGATTTTAACATTCTTGAAGATACATTCCGGCGTGCTACCTCTCACAATGATTGACAACAAATTAATTAAATTAGTAAAATCTTATACTAACATCTGTGTTTTCTATTCTATTTGCAGTGTAATACAACAGATGCCATCATATCGAGCGAACAGGTAATTAAATTCATTCTAATTCCGTTACTTGATTCCACCGGCACGGACGCGTGGTGTGTGATTTTGGGTAACGGATACCTCGCGGTTTGACGTGTGAAGGCACAGTAATCCGTAATCGGCACCGGCACAGGATGCGAGCATTAGGAAACACTCCTTCCATCGGGGTGGTTGTGGTTTGCCAGTCAACAGTGACGCTGGCTTGTTGGAGTGCGCCCGTGTGTGCATTAGTGTTTGGAATCGCGGTTAACCAGGAATTACGAGGCTCGGTACAGGGCTTAGGTTAATCCACGATTGAGCAACGGAAGGCTATGGTTTCGAACGTTATTGACGATTGCTGATAAAGGTTTCTGTGGGGCTGCGTTAGTGTGTGCTGCGTGTGGTGATAACACCGCAGTCATAGCGCATCAGTTACATTGATGGAGTTGAATATCTTGAGATTTAGCAGGGAAAAACAGAGTTACAAGCTTAGTGACATTGGAAGTTTAGGTTATAGTTAACTTATGCTTCGCTTTGTTCAGTTTCGTACATCCTAAATTTATAAACCTGTTGCATTCACCTCGAAGTTGAAGTAGTTGCGCATACATAGACGATACATAGGATAGATGTTTGGATTGGTAATGTCCACAGCGAACACAAAATGCAAAATAGTCCTTACTGAGTTGCTTAACAAATTTAAGGCAGCTCACGAGAGAACCTTTTTTGAAAAAACACCTCTCATTCTAAAGTTTTATCAAAAAGACCTCTCTCTGAGTCACGATAGAACCTCATCAAAAAAGAGACTTTACAAAAAAAACGTCCTTCAAGAAGTAGCTCTCGGCTGAGTTTGTTCCGATAGAGGTTCACGACTGCGTTACACAAACCTCTGCGCATTTTCTAAAGAAGGCTCTTCTGTCCCGCTTTCTGATGAAGTTCTATGCAAAAAGCCTTTGTTTTGGATAAGACCCTTTATTGAGGTACCTCTTTTTAGTGGGGATCCTTTAGGGAAAGGCCTCTTATGAAACTCACTCATATTGGTGAACACTGTAAGTGAAGTCCTCATTAGCGTCAACCTTTGGTTTTTAAGTGAACTTACAAATATTTATAGCATACTTTCAGGCGCTTTTAGTTTCACAAAATGGGCATTTTTTTACGAAAACTAGGATCTGATTTTTATATTTGTGTTTATATTTATAAATGTAGTTATGACGTTTGTTTTGATGCCGTAATTGTATTAATCGAAAAATTGAATGTCATCTTAAAGCCAAAAGCGCAATATCAGCGGAGTGCAATGCATCAAACACATATTACAATTTACGTAAGCAAAAATTTCCAATAGTGGCCATCGGCCCACTGATTAGACAGACGTGAAACACTCCTTCTAAAGGGAGCCTATTGGCTAGTCGTAGCTATTTAGGCAGTAGCATGTAAAGTCCGCGCAGCTGCTGTGCACTTCAACAGCGCGGGAACATTGCACGGCCCGAGCGTGTCGTGTGCAATTATTTTATTTTACAACCGTGTTGTGCAATCCACTCGCCTAGCCGGCGTCCGTTACTTGTTGTTCAAGATGATTGTTTGCGTTACTGTATGCTTATTGTAACGTCTTGCATGGCACGGGCAGAAATAAAACCAAATACAGCGCTATCCACCTGAACAGTTTGATTCCCAGTGCAGTCATAAAGCTGCGTGAAGCGGTATGTCTGCTGCTGGCACTTGATAAATTAATCGTTGCAGTGAAGCGTAGGGTTTTTCTTCGTTGGAAAGCTTTCTTTACCGATGTGTGCCTTCGGAATAGGGAAGCAGAAATAACAAGACATCGAATCGATTACCATGTTGGGGTTAATTTATAAAACTTCGACCGTGATCGAAAGACTCGCCCCGCGATACGTGCTAAAAGCGGAAGGGCTAGTCGTGCAAGCAAACCATTACCGACGGACTTTAGTTTGTGTAGAACTTTCAGCAATGTGTAGACCGGTAACGGACCGTGGGACGGGAATGCGTTGCTGGAAGTAGTTATATTGAAACAGCTGGCAGCTTTGGGAGGATTGTTTGTTCTACCGTCCGTCACTATGTGACATGCTAGCGTGTTTTTCCTCTCACTCTCTTTCTTCTGTGCAGCAAGAAAAGCTTCCATCTCTGAACAAACGATGGGTGTTAGATTGGGTGGGTGGAATTGTTTGAACATGCCATGGTACTGGTGGCGATTGAGCCATCGTGTAAAGTTTGTTCTGGCGATGTGCATATAGGAACAGATGACTGGAAAAAAATATTGCAAACTCTTAGTTTTATTTTCGCAATAAACATAAGGAAGCTCGATAACGAACGATGCGAATGGGTAACGGAGTACATGAAGTTTCTGCAGCAGACCAATAGATTAACGAGACAAATATAAATTTATTGGTGTCTTATTTTTATTTAAAAGATTTTGTGACACCATATGATGGTGTCATTACTAATAAAAAAGCAGATGAATATTTTTATTACAATAAAATTTTTTGAATGATTTATTTTGAAGTTTAATCAATTGTGCCTTAGTGTTTTATGAAATATCATATCATTTCATGAAATTTGATAAAATTCTCTCTAATCCATGCAATAATTACCTATTCGTGCAATTCATACTGTTATAGAAAATAAAGGGTTTATCAACCTATAACACAACTATTGGAGTAGGTATAATACCACGGAATTCGAAAAGCATTACATTTTCAGACATTAGAACACATCTTACCATTCGAGCCAAACGTGTTTATTATAACTTGCGATTATTTTAGCATACTGACAGATTCGTCACGGACTTTGTTGTAAACTCTTCTTCTGCTCCTTGTTTGGCGAACCGACAGTCATTTCGGCCATTTAATGGCTTACTAGACTTATTGATGCTATGCTGTTGGATAATCTACGCTGACTTCGTGGGAATGGTCCGAACGGGATTTGATCCCCGGCTCTACCGTGTAAAAGATCATCCCCTCCATTTTCCTAAACCTCTTCAATATTCATACCATAACATATTTTGAGACAAAATTAAAATTTTATCAACATATCTAACAGGGAAGCAATAACAACATCTCGAGACCGATTCAAAAGTATCTGGGAACGGATGAGAAACCCTGGGGACATCTAAAATAAAAAAAGGCTGGGGACAATTAAAAAATGTAACAATTAAAACGTACAGTAAAGTGAGTCCAATTGTAATTTTATTACAATGCACATGTACAAACATATTTTTAAATTCCCCTTTACTCTTTTGGATAAGCTTGCAGTACATTAACCATTCCAAAAAGTGTTCTGTAAGTGTTTGCAAAATCTCCTTTCGAAAGATTCCACGGTTGTCCGATTCGTTTTCGTGAGGTTAAACTGAAAACCGGTGACAGACGGGCCAAATGAAACTTTCCTAATGTCGACCTTGTCACATCCCTTTTTTCATTCCAATATGGGAATAGAAGGTTTGGAAATTCAATGAAAGCTACCATCGATGTTGTCTGTGTGGGTTGCGCTTGCTATCACTGACACGCGTGGTGAACTTCTGTTATTGACTTATGGGATGAGACCGCCACCGTCACACCCTTCCGACCGCTAGTGCCAAAGCTTCGGTACCCACGTTCGATACGCTACATCTATTTGTCAGTCGCCAGGGAACTTCCTGCGAACGAATTTGTTAGCAAAAATTTTCTTCAATCCCGAAGTTTCTTGATCTCGCCGTAACTTTGCTTGCTTGCTTACGAGATTTAGCGTTGGCTCTGAAAGTGCAAACATATCCGCATGTTCTACCGCTACGGTGTCCCTGCCCTGTACAAACTGTGGCTGTTTGCGTTCCGCAGCGACACACTGGATGCTGCCGAGTGACGGAAGGCTCAAGAGGTGAACTGTAATCAATTTTATTCATCAATTTCTTCGCGCTTTTAGTGCGACGCGGTGCAAGTTTATTCGACGTGGAGTGATATTTCCTTGCCAGCCTTTAAAGGCTGCCTGTTGTTTTGAGCAAGGCGTTTTAGGGGCGATGGATGCGAAATTGTACCGTAGCACGAGATAGGGAGAGATTTTAGGTTATGTTTTATTCAAATCATTTCACATTTGACGGATGTAGGGCATACATGTTAAACATTTGTCAAACATCGTGATGAATGTAATTGCATGTGTTGGTAGTACTCTATTTGTCGACGTAATTTGAATTTTCTTTCCTCCACTTACCAGTTATGGAAGAATGTCAATTATATATTGCATTATGGATATTTTATTCTATTGTAATGATGAATCACCTAACAATACATGGTACATAATTTTATTACACGTCTAGATAAGATGAGGAAAATTATAATAGTGCATATTTTTAAAATAAGGTTTTAATTCTAACCTTTTCTAAAGGGGAGTGTTAGCAACAGTTTATGGTTATTGGACCATCTGTCAGAAATTGTTGGCATAATTATTACCGCTGTCAGAACACGATAATAACACGATAGTAAAGAAAAAGAATATCGTACGTTCAAGGTCGTAAAAAAAACTTTTCCTTTAAGCGGTGCACTTCATCAGCGTGATCAATTTTCGATAAACTTCTGCTAATGTAGTCTCATTCGTTTGGGGTGTATTATCGAGCAGTATGTGCAGCAGATGGGAACCCGAAAGTAGTTTTTCGCAGCTGTATTCAGACGCCGACCCAAAAACCCTTTCGGGACTGAAGTTTTCTCGCCGAACGGTATCGCCTGTAACCCGTTCGTGTACGCAGCCCAGCGCATTTTCCATTTCTCTAGTCGATTATCAGATTACAAGACGGCGCACCACCCGGAGCAGTACATTTACGCGTCTGACGCACGAAGACGAGTGCGCGAAATCTTAACTTCCCCGCTACCGAGGGTTAAGAGAAAATGGAAAATGGAGGAATCTCGCTGGAGCAATGTGGGTCGTTTGTTGGCAAAGTTTAGGTTGTGCTCGGTTGAAGGGATTTATGAGAAAAGTTTACCCCTTACACTCCCTCCTGCCCACCATTCCTGCGCGCCGGCCAATGGGAACGGGAGTAAGCCAATGTGGTCCTTTCCCTCTATTATGGGGAAAGCTTCTTTCAATGCTGAATATGAGCATTGCAATGAAGCCACCGCGTTTTACCCGGCATCCTTAACCAGTGCGAAAGTGTTTGAACTATGCAAAAAGCCCGGACCCGCTTGACATGGGCCCGAAGTTCTTGCTGTTTAGCGTTATGGGCTACCCATGGGTGATCCTTGCACACGACCGAAGAACAGTTCTGTTTGCGTTCGCTGGCTCAATTAGTGTGAAGTGTTTTGGATCGTTTTTTTTCCACGTTTCCCATAAATAAGTCTTTCCCAGCTTCGAAAAAAGGGTCCGGTTTGCCAATACATCAGCGCTCGAAAAGTTTTCTTTGATGGTTTGAAATTAAATGGATTATGAAGTGAACGCCGATCGATTACGCAAAAGCCTGGTGCGGTGATCGTGGTACGGAATAGGTATTATCTAAAAATAATTCATCCCCAGTGTCGCTAACGCACGCACCGGGCCAAGGTCCAAGGGAAGTGAGAGTTTATCACGATTTTTATGCTCTACATTCACTGTTTTTTATGGTTGAAAGCATTTTTTCCCCCAAATTGCTTTATCTTCCCGCTCGTGGCAAGGGTAGTTGATTAACGATAAGGAGTTGATTAAAAGTTTTCTTTATTCTTTCAAAGGTTGAATTTGGAAGTGACTCGGGTGTAATGTAAATCCTTTTCTTTACTATTGCGCAACGGTTCTAAAAATGCTTAGATTGAGCTACAAAAACAAAAATCCAATGTGATCTTTTGATATCGTTGACTAAGAAAAAAACGCCTTATTTTTCTATTGCACAGAAAAATTGTCAAAAACATAAATATGTTATACAGGGAGTTTATGAACAATAGACACTGGAAAGAATTTAAGTTGGGTAGCATTACCTGTATGTGTGGAGTTTACTGATTTATATAATAAATAATGTTCACAAAATATGTAATTAATATGGCAAGTATTTCCCAAAAATCGATGTCTTCCGACAACGTCATAACATGTACGCTCTTTCGATTTAATATAAATGTGTCCCGTGCAACGAATACTCTATTGTTGCTTCAAGTTCTACCAGTGCACGGTACATTTTCCACCTGGTGCATCAACTGCAGCGCGAAAATATGAGGAAACGGTTTTAATAATCACAAACCACCTGGCGTCTCCATTGGCAGAATGGCTGGCCGGTATGGTGCGATGGCGAAACCACTCGAATTCCAGTGTGGCAGCTGTGGCGGTAGTATATACCATTAACAAAGAATTCAAACCATTCCGGTGCTCGACCATGGTGCACCTACCCGCACACATACGAAATCCCTTACGAAAAATGTACTTGTACGGTGCGACATGGCACATTTTGTCGAAATGTTTCGCATATATGAAATTTCTCACCTAGTGGGATGGTTTCTTGCATTATACTGTGGTATTTGAAGTTTTTTCGTGTGTGTGAGTCTCCGGTCGTCTTTGTGTTGGTTCCCATCGTGGTTGTTAGGCCACGTGTCATTTCCACAAAGGGGATTTCATTGCACAAGGAACGTTTTCTTGTTTAGACGCACCGTATTTGCTGATGTTGTGTCCTTTCCAGGCACGGTTCCTCTGTTGTGCGAGTTTCGGGGACCTAAACCTTTCCCTGACAGACCCGGACGAGCGCAATCTACCGGGCTTGCTATTGTTGCGAGAACCTTTTTAATTAAATTGTATATAAATCCAGTACGGAGATATTTTTAGAATCGTTTTTTTCTGTAAGGAACGTAATGTTTCGTCCTGCAAAGAACCTAAGCATTTGCGGAAGAAAATAATTATGGAAATGGTTAATATTCATAAAAGGCCATTTGTGTTGCCAAACGTGCGAAGAACACCGACAATATAAAAACGAAAGGATAACTGGTCCTGCAAAAGTGTACAAGAAGCACCATATTTGCAATGCACGACGTGCTGTTGGATATATTAATTACAGATAAAACCGGCCGATGGAAGACATTCGTATTCTGTAGCACTTTATTAGTTGTTTGGGAATTGTTGTTCTCGGGTTTACTAGTTGAATTTCCGGGGCAAAATTAAAGTATCATATGAAGCCTGTACTATACTTGCTTACCTCGCTGCCGCTTTTCTAGGGTTTGATGCAAAAGTCCCAAAACTGTTGAAGATCGGGCACCGTCAACTAAAATGTTGTCCCGGTGATTGTGTGGTATTTGGTTGTTCCCAATAAAAGGATTGTGTACCAGACCATTGCCAGTCCAACCAGATGAGCCCAGAGTTCCGATCTTATAATATTGGGAACTCTCTATTTTTCCACCCATGCGAACTAAAAACCCTTCTGAGCATTTTTCTCTGCAACGTTAGGAAAATATGTCATCTGCTTGGGACAGGGTCCATGTCTTGGTCTCGTGTGAGCACTATATAGACTCTAGGCTTTAACTTTTGAGACAAATGTTTTGAATGGAGAAGTTAGCTCAGATTGTAGAATGACCGGCTGGCACACATTTAATAAGTTATCAAAACTCTTTCATACCCTTGAGTGCCATTACATACATCAGGGAATCCCAAACTGATTCCTGCAGCCCACCACCTTCAAACCAGTAAGCTTCAACTAGTTCACTGATAGGCGGTGATTTTCTTTTCTATGTATCTAACCATTTATCTAACACTTTAATGTCTACATATTCGATGTTAACCAAACGAAACAGTTTACATATTTTTGTACATATGACTGCACCGTATTTCTCAAGTAGTTAGCTCATATTCGAGTTAGTATTTCATATATTATTACGTATTTAGACTTCGTTTCATAATATTACTTCATTCTATAATTCTTCATCATCGTATTACTGATTGTTTTTTTTTGTATCTTTCGTGCAGCAAAATGAAATCAACCAGAACTATTTTTTCTGACATTTTGTGAAGACTGCGAGAGTTGCAGTTTAACCATATTAGTCTTCACAATAGACATTATAATAAAAATATCTTTCAACCGAACCGGTCACTTTGCTCAGTTAAAAGATATATGAAGATAATACCTCTTACATACACATTGTTGAATAACATCGAAGGAAACGGAATGATCTGTACTCGATAGATATCGTGCCAATAGTTAGTGGTCGTTCGGTAAGCAAACTGTGTTTTAAACCCACCATTTTGTTTAGTTCTTAATGCTGTAATCAAACGAAGAACTACATTGAATGTTTATTGAAGGATTACGGGATTTTTGGATCCAAAACAACAAACAACTTTATCTGAATTCCAGGACAATGGTTGAAAAATTCTATTTCCATCGATATTCTTATCAGAACACGAATTAGCCTTGCAGGTTCCTCCCTTTAGGGATTCAGATGAACTGGTAAACTTACTAAAAAACCTCCCTGAGTACATCCCTCGTTCAGAAATGTACGCTCCTAACTGTTTACAAATAAACAATCAACCAAACTACGACTACATAGGATTTCATTGTTTTAATTTCATTTATTTAATGGAAAAAGTCTTAAAATCGTTGATGACATCAATGCGATCTGATAAGTGGGCGCTCGATGACACAAAATTGGGGAACCTCTGTCACATACGTGATATACGGAATTGCACAGATTTATTTTCAAACCCAAACGAAAACCAATTATGGTTTATGCATGCACAATCGAACTGCTCGAGTGTGCAAGAAAGATTTGATTTGCTTTGTGATATTGTGTTGTGTTCGTTGGAAAAATGAGATACTGCAAAACTTCAAACGATTCGTTCGTTTGCAGCTGTATCATTGCTTGGAGGTAATTATTCCGGACAACAAAAATTGGAAACCATTTCGAAGGGAATGGTACTTGAGAGCAGTGGTCGTTTCCTTTTGTATGCATACAATTGAGCAAACATATTGGTTTTCCGGTAGTACTTTGGTTTTAGTATTGTAATGGTTGGCCCGATCGTTCTGACCGTGGAGTGTTGCGTAAAGAAGAATCTATGATGAAATTTCAAGAGAGTTTTCAAGTCGTGATTTAAAACCAGGTCTGCGAAACCGTCGTGAAGATAATAAATATAAAATATTGCATCATTTTTAATCTTCTATATGCTAAATATTTTTAGGATTTTTTTTGCAGCGAAAGTATACATAAAATACCAATTGTGTGACTCAATAATTCATAAAATAAATCTAAAATTCCATAATGGATAAATAAATCATCCCTAACCATCAGGATAAATGCTAATGAAAGTGAATGGCAGTTAAAATTTGTTTAAACAAATTAAAGTCATCATTAGAAGTTTCAAACGCGATCATTACCAAAAATGGAACACTGTGCTGTCCACCCTAGGAAACGGGCACATCACCGAACTGTTAATTAAAGCTTCGCTTCCCTTGATTTCATTCCACGCATCCGGAATGTTGCTGTAGTTGTTTAGTTCCTTTTTTCATATTTTCACTTCCGCCCATAGCAAGAATTTATTGCAAAATTTCGAGCAGACATTCGATGTGACACCATTTTTTTGTTTTTGTTTGAAGCAGAATCGCACAACCAGAGGTTTGAAATCCCTTTCCGATGGCAGTTTTTCGTTTGATCCCACGGTCGGCCCAAACAGGGATTGGATTTCTGGGAAAGCAATTTTCAAATTAGTTCACTTGCCTTCTGGGGTTCGTTCCGGTGAAGATCTGCGTTTTTTTATTCGCTCCAATATTTCGCCTTGCTTTTGTCGATACTCTGCTGTAGGTTGTTAAATATGAAAGGTTTTCATTTTTGAGATTGTAGCTAAAGGTACTCCGACTGTTGAGAATTCTAACGAGTGGGGCAGATAATTGCTAAGGTGCTAGATTTAATTATGCTGCTTATTATTGGTGCTTTTCGTTGTACAAGTTGCGTTCGATGTAATGTTTTAGCAATGTAGTTCCTAACTTACGTATAATAACGTGATTTGAATAATATAGTATGGACGATTTATTTATGTTAAAAGGAAATACAGCTGACATATTTATCGTTTCATAGTTCCGCCTATAACAGTATACCACTAAAACGTCGTTTCTCAAATATATTACAGATTAATACCTCGCTAACATTATGCACGCGTCCCTAAAGCGGATTTTTAAATGACAGCTGTCATATTTCCCTGCAATCGAGAATCATATCGAGCATGCCCATCGCAGACCATTCTCGGTCAGCTTTTCTAGGTTATGCGGACGTACGTGACGAATTAATCGATAAAATGTTTCCCATCCTAGTTGGTAAACATGGAGTCCGGCTTACCCACATACACACTCGTGCATGGGCACACCCTAGCGTGCGCATTCGTGTGCGTTAGCGTGCCCGATGTAGGCACGGAATATTTGTTCTTTGGAGGAAATGGTTAAGGAAACGGTTTCCTAGACAGTAAAACTGCACCTTCGTGAAGGTGGCACACCAGTACCAGTGTATGAATGGGGAGGGCCTTACGTTGCTTCGCTATCCGGATGCAGTTATGCCTGCAAGTGATTGAGGAAGTGGTTGTGTGTCTATCTCGTACCTAACCACTCCCGTCTATCCACCTAGTCAACCGCTGTACCGGTGTTCTAACATTAAATTCTGGTACGAGCCCGAATGTCGTACTGGTTATCATCAGCATTGAACGGTTTAGGGCACATGCTGGTAATACTAGCAGGCGAACAATATCATCCCACATAAGTCAACGTACAAGCAAGTGAATCGTAAACCCGGGGAACGCTTACCGTTACCACCTTGCCAGTGCGGTTAAATGTAACCCGAACAGGGATCAGATTCACCTGGTACAGGTGAAAGTTTTCCCCCTGGGCATAAGAACTATGTTCTAGATCTGTTGCCGGTGTAAGGTTGGTGTGCCCGGCCTGTGTACTCACACTGTTGCAGGTACTAAAACAACTACGTAAAAACTGATGCTGGGGCTTTTGTTGATTACCATTCAATGCCCGACGGGATGCTACGGCACGAAACGGTACAAACTGTGCCAGCTTTCGCAAACATCATTTCATATCACAATCGAAAAGATAACCTTTGACCTCGTACTAACTGTTCCGGGTTGAACATGCTGTAATGTGCTGGTTGTTTCTAGTCTCAGCAGTATTGTGGGAATCGCGATAACAGCATTCGAGGCTAAAAACACTGGAGTTCTATGGAGTTACTAATCGGAGGAAAATATTTTAAATTATTAAAACGAAAAGCATTTTGAAAAATATTAAAATTCTATAGTGATTTTCAAAACCGTTTGGTTGTTAAAATATTATCTTCAATAGAGGCGTTCAATAATTTTATAATTTAATAGTAAACAAACTTAGCAAGGACTAAAAAAATGTAATAAACACTGCAAACCCAAATTAATACAATGCAAAGAGAAATTTTCCAATTTTATCCATTTCTTCCACTCTTGGTGGTGTTCAATAGAATAACAAAGAAAGACAAACACGATTGCTAGCAGCGTAGCAGGGTGTGTCCTAAAAAAAAACCCTCAACCCAAAGTGCAATCGGTCCCGTGCAAAAACGGGAGAAAATCCGAAAGACAAACTCTTGAATCACGCTCCATGAAATGGAATGTCTTCGTTTATTTAACACATTTGCAGGATTACCGAGGAAATTTTTCATTTGTGTTAGGGTTTTTCTTTTGCACTCTGATTACCTTTTTTTGTCCGTAGCTATCCGCTACTTTCTTCCTCTTGTTCTCGGTGTGATGTGATGAATTTTCCGGCGGAAGGTTGCGTTTGAAATTTGCATTGTTGGTATGGCTGAGAAGTGTACGCTTTGTGTACGGGAGAAATTTTCGTTTCTCGAGAAGCTTTTGGGGTTTTTTTACAGAAACCGGCAATTTATTTTGAAAGAGATGGATGTTTAGTTTGGATCACAACGCTGCTTAAGATAAGTTAATTCGTCGGTCTAGTTTTGAAAGTGTTTTATATAATTTAAAATATGGAAGAATCTTTTGCTTAATCTTAATTGAGAATTTCATAGGTAATAAAATGTTTTTGCTGTAAGTGTTAAAATATTTAAGTAAGTGCATCCAACAGCAAATTCGTGTTCCTGTTGACCGTGAACATTTCATTGTGTCGTTACATCTATATGCTTTTTTTCGTTGCCTAGAACGATATTTAAACAACTAAAAGTGCTTAGCCTTCTGTCCCTTGTTTGGGTGTAAATATTTCTCTTCATTAACATCGTCAATTCACATCGTTACACGGGAAGTTGTTTAATTATTTGCTCCCTTTTCGTGTTTTTGCTTACAGCTGCACCGGCCCCCTGTCCATTTTGCTGCAAGCCGGCGCTGCTTGGAGTGGTTAGCAACCTCGTTAATGGTGAGTAACAGAACGGAAGAAACATGAACCGAAAACCTTCACACTACAGAAGAAATGAAATAACTGTAAGTAACAGCAATGGATGACATGCTAAATGAAGTGCGTTTAAATATTGACGATGGGCACAGGACACGGACATTTTCTTGAGTGTCATCGAAAAGCACAGCCAGGGTACGAGCTAAACAAGAGATAGATCCAAGAAGAAGAGACTATTTTTTTACATTTCCCTTTTTTTTGCCCACGGTTGTTTCGTTCCCTTTTTTATTGCTGTGACTCGCCACTAAGGAAGTTGGGTTGCCCCTTATTTAATTTCTCACACTCAACAGGGCGCTTGGCTGAACAGTGACGCCGAGCCTTAGTAGAAGGATTATCTGGGGAACAATTTACAGGTAAATGAATTAAATTAAGCTGAAGGTAAGGAGAAAATTAATTAAACAAAGCCGTTCCAAGCTTGACCGTTTGATGTGCGTTCTGGTGAGTGCTGGAATTGGTTGGTTTTTGTATCGGTGAGGGAAACATTGTACAGGCACAATCGAAAGAGGGGGTTGTAAGAAGCCGCAATTGGTTGAAATTAATGAAATTAAGATCCATCACAGGGGTCGGTCAAACCGGAGTCGGTCAGTGATGTACTACCCAGTTTAGATATTTTATTTTGGAAAAATTATTTCTGTACGTTTAAAGAGAGTAATTTATTCGTACAATCTTGCTGCCTGATACATGCGTCCGATCCTTGCTTTATTATCCTGCGTTGTCAGTTGTCGTTAACAAGATTTTTGACATCTGTCATTTTTGTCCCGAAACAGCGGGCGAAGCGAGATAGTTTACTGCTATCTTGCTCATTGATCCATGGTAGAGCTTTGCGAGAGTGATAAACTTAAAATTCTATCCTTTTTCTCACAAGCGGCCTTAATGAGAACGGAGGAATCCTTTACGTCGTCTACTCTCCTAAGTTAGTTCCTTTATTTTCTCATTCATATTCTTTTGTTCTCTTATTCGGTGTGTAAATAAAATAGTATAAACACAGAAATTGCAATAACAAATATATGTTATATTGTCTAACTAATTTATAACATTTAATGTCCTTTGAACTGGTATCGTTAGTAAATTCCTTTAACAATAATTTTAACGATTTCAACGTTCGTTTTGAAATGAAGCATAAAATTCAAATGTGAAAAATCAATGTTTTCACTGCCGCAAAGGTGGAGAAAGTAGAATAAAAATATTCAAACTAAAACGACACTGTATTATGTTCGTTTTCTTTGGAAACAATTTGCTGAAGATGAAATGCTGCGGAAATATAGCGGTGCGATTTATTCCGTTTTTTTGGCAAGTGTAAATCGGAAGATGAAACTGTGTGTGTGCAAATGTTTGATTGTTATCGATTTATTTTCTCCCTGTCGTTGTCTACTCGGGCAAATGTTCCCGAGTATCAGTTAGCCCTTCAGGTATTGTGCTATTTTGACAAGTACGGTTACTGTAACGTGCCTTTTTTAAGAATGTACAAATTAGTTAGAAAAGATACAGCACTTTTCCCTTTGCAATGTGTCCGCGATGAGCAATCGGGGGAAAATACCGAGAAGGCTATTGATAGCAGAACGTGATGGAGGCGCCTGGTTGCTGTTGCTGTTTAGTTGTCGATGTGAACGATTTAACGCAAAATTTTAAGGGAAACGCATTTAAACGTGTCAATTTCATGCTGCGATGTCAATCAGAGTAATCGATAGCCGGATGTAGTCCGGTATAGCTGGCTAGGGAGTGATCCTATTACAATTTGTGTGTCCATGACTTTGAGCATCTGTTTTCCATAGAACGGTCAGTTAATCCTCTTGGCTTTTTGCTGCAATTGGTTTCCTAACTAGTGCAGCATATCAATATAAGCTGTTTACTTCATATGCGTAGCGTTCACTTCTTCCCTTTTGTCCGAAAGGTAAACGATTGTGTATTTCCGGTTCGGTGCTGGACTTGTTGTATTATGCACCGTCAAACTGAATATAAGATTAAATAGAGCTCAAGGGTGTGTAACGGGATCGTATGAATCTATATGAATTTATTTTTCGATGGCCAAATGTGTTCAAGTCGAACAACAAGAGACCAACACTAGAATTTAAAGGCAAGTCTACAAAGTTGTTTTGTTTCTTCCATTTCTGCAGTTTTATTACATGTAGATAAATTTAGATTGTATATGTTCACCTTGCGTATATAAAATAGTGGAGCAATAGCTGATCATTCTCTTTGAGGTCGCTAATGGTAGTATAACCAGAGCTTTACAACGCAATGGGCTCCGTTGGAATTCCGACTAAGTTTTTCTGACTTTTAGACATGAAAAAGATCAACGTTAAATTCTAGGATCCTTTGCTACCATCGAAGGTTTACATCAAGGTGTAGAGCAAGCTTGAATAGTCTTCAACCTAGCGCTAGATAGGGTCTTCCGAGACTTAGGAGTTGAAATTCCAGATTTTGGAAGATTTTCGATCTTCAATCGAATGAGAAGCGCCAGGCTTCAGTGGACTTGTCATGCCATGTGAATGACACCGGACGACTACGCCTGTGAAGGTCTTACAGGTCGTCAACAAAGACAGGGTTCAAGATAGGCAAACTGAGCTAGAATTATGGCATTGATATATCCGCCATGAAGGTCACGTTAACGAGATAGTTGTTATGGATGTTTTATTTTTTTTTATTCATCAGTTACGGCCAGGCCGTATTGCTTATAACTATGATCTTAAATCTAAACTTAATGTAATATGCAATTCACATTGGTTGGGAGACATTTCCTTCTCCGAACCGTAAAAGGGCACCTTAACCCGGGTGTACTCGGTTGTGATTGTTATGGATGTTAACAAGATAAGATGATGCGATTCGATCTAGTTCTGGCCAATGGAACAAAAATGTTGCAGTCATGGTATGGGCGAAAGTAAAGATTCATTCTGTATCATTTTATCTTCTACATACTTCTGTATCATTTTCATTTTTAAATGCTGAATTAATTAGACAAATGCTGCACCAGCATCCGTCTGTCATTCATTCGTTCGTGCAACGATTCCAAACCATTGCACCGTCAGTAAACGGCGATTGTTTTATGTTTCCTATCATTATCTTTTGAACTCTCAACCTCGAGTAATCCCTTTCAAAAGGAATAATCCTCGTTATCGTTATCGAGATTGAACACAAAACTGTACGACGGCATAAGCCTGGGTACAATCATCCTTTCGCAATCAGAAAGGAATAGTATGCGCGCTTAGTCATGCTCAGTCCACGCCGACCGGTGTTGCATTTGCAGCATCAGTAAGGAAGAAATTTTCCAATCCATGTTCCGCAGCTGACATGATTGATGGCAAAGTTTGGATTGGAAATGCGTTTCACTGTTGAAGCGATCGATAGATGAACCCGACCAATCGTACATTGTACCCGGCCGTCTCATCTCCAACGTTTCCCGACCAGCTTTGCAACAACAGCCCGGATTGCGATAAATTCCGTGGATTTATTTTTCCTTTCGTTCTGTTCCGTTTGTTCCCTTCCATTCTTTGCCTGTTTCGCCCGTTCGATGTGTTGTTCCGCATCTTTCGTCTGCAAGCTTGCTTATCCGTCGGAAAGCTTATGATTAACTTATGGATGTTAAATCGCTGTTTGGCTTGATCGTTTGCCGGGTTCGTGGCAGGATTTTGCAAAGTGAAGGGTAGAAAGTTTTGCCCTATCGGAGCTGGCTAACGCAGTATGGGTTGGAAGGAAAGGAACCCGTGTCTATCGGTTCATGTCACATCCGACGGCAACGTTTTCTGCCACGTCCAGGAGATAATCAGTGAAGTTTTCGGTTGGTAGGGGAATGGACCTAACGGGGGAGAATGCTAACGAAAATCGTACGAACTCACACAGCCTCACGGAACCGTACACAAACACATGAGATGATGAACGGCGTAAGAACAAAGATTTAGATGTGTCGTAAAAGTGATTTATGCTTGCATTTTACCCAATTTCGGGAAGTTTATTTTCTATTCTTCTTCGTGTCCTGCTATTTCCCGTGCCATTCCCGAGAAAGCTTTGCCAGTAGGTTTATGTGTCGTTTCGTGTGAGGAAATTCGTTTGCCTGCCATTTCTAGACAGAGTGATTATGGAATGCTTAAGTGTGTATAAGCTTATTGAAAAGACAATTGTTGGATGGGATTGGATTTTTGCAATTGGTTTAATATTTAAAGACGGTTCAGACAACTTTCCACGATATCGCGGAATTAAACGGAATGTGCGAACTCTTTGGACTCGGAACGGATTACTTCCTATTGTCAGTAATGGCATGAATAGGGAAGAATACAGTTTGGTACTCTGCTATCAAACATTCTTACGTCCGTTAACCAATTCGACGTGGTATATACTAATTTCAAACTCAAACTCTTTCCTCGTTTCTCCTCTATATCGGATTGTTTGGTCCTGTAAAATCTTCTCAACTCAATTCCTACTTATTTTTCCAACAATGTCCCTATTCCAGTGCCCCGATAAATGCTCAGCAATGTGTGTTTCCCCCTCTTCACATCAATTTGTTTTTATACCTCGTCTAATTAATATACTTTTATACATGTTTCTACTTTGTCTGTCTCTTTGGTGACCATGGATTTTGTCTTGATATTGAGACCTCATGCAAATCAGCATTAAAGAAGTAAGATCTCATTCGCTGAATGTGTAAAGACTTTAATGATGTAAATTGTCTTAAACTTTTGTATCTTAGTCTTTGACGATACATGCGTGTGATGTCTGGAACCCCGTATCTGGTTCTTGGACAACAAGAAACCAAAAATATTCAACGCACCTTCAGTAGATTTGCGAAGAGAGTCTGTTGGGACGCTCCAAAGCTCCTCTTCTATCCTATGTCGATCGTTAACTAATCTTGGGTTTAGATACGCTTGAGCACAACCGTAATAGGGCTCAAGCGATGTTTGTCGCTAGCCTTATTTCACGTAACACCCGTCGCTTTTTCTTAGTCCTTTTTTCCACAACCTTAGAATGCGACAACCCTGTATCTACTGCGTTGTCTTACTCAGTATCGACACAATGAGCCATTTCTAGTTTGAATGCTCCTTTTCAATTCCTTCTTAAGTTGTTTTGATTTTTATTCTTCCCTAGCTGCTTTCCGACCTCGCCGCTTATCCTCAATGTTTATACTTTAGTCGTTTGCATTTCTTTTTCATCTAATACCTTGGCCCTTTTCCTTATTCGTTTTTTCTCCTATCCTCCAAGCTTTGACTATTCGGCTTGTTGATTATATGTTTATATATTGCTTAAGATCATAGCTAATGTTTAGCTTTTAATACACCTTTTTTAAGATGTTACTGTGGATTAATCCCACAGGAAGACCACTTGAATTAAGATGAAATGAAAACCTACACGTTTATTTTCCAACCCGTTGCGGGTTGCGTGAAAAACCGTGCTCTAGAAACCCGAACGCAGTATTCGTGCTGTGTTGCTGATGCCAAGATGATCCACCACCAATCATCACCCCCATGGTGGGTTTCACCTCGGCAGCTGTACCACTCCCACTGTCAACTTCATCCTCCCGCTCGTGTTCCGTCGATGGGTTAGTAATGAAACTCCTCCAACCACGGGACGGCACCTTCGTCCGCGTTCGGTTCGATGGGCTCGTCGTAAAATGTGTTATCTTCTGGTTCACTATCGTCCCCGTCTTCGTTCGTACCTTCCGTGGGTGCGGGCGTTGTCGGAGCAGCCGTTACGGCCGGTCCCATTACGTCGTGTATGATGTTGACCGGACATTCGATCAGGTGCACCAGCAGGTCGATGATGTTCTTGTAGATGCGCTCATTTAGCTCCATCTGGCGTTCGGTGTCGCGGTCGAGCCAGGCACGCGGGAGTCCGGCATTCTTCGGTTTCGGTTGCAGCACTGTTCGCATGGTCCGATACTGCTGATCTAGGGCACCGAAGCCCTGTAACTTGCGTTCGACCGCTGCCCGAAGCCGGTGTGCCTCCTGCAAGAGTTCGTTCCGTGCGGTACGCGTACCGGCCGCATTCGGGGATGCCGTTCGACGAGCAGCACGCTGGAAGGTATCAAAATGGCGCTGCAACTGGGCGGCTCTTGCTTGTAAGGGTCGCAGATTGGCATGGGTGTGTTGTAGCCGGTCGTGTAGTGCACGGTTGAAGCCATCCAGTTTCGCTTTCGAGTCGATGGTTTGTAAAATCGATGATGGTGCAGGTTGGTCGATACGTCCCGGTGATTCGCGATGCCGTGCCTCGGGCGTAATTGCTGAGTGAAAAGTTAACCGAAAGGTTTATTTTCCGTGGGGAATTGTTTAAATATTGTGAAGCTTAGAAATTAATATTGCAATAGTTTGTAACTAAAAGTAAACCATATAATTGTGCTAGAATGGCAGTGCACTATTCTGAATAGCCGAAACCCACGTTGAAGTTCACACAAACATGACATGAGTGGTAGAGTACTTACGTTCGCACCGGTAAAACTGCAACTGAAGCGTAATCAGTGCGATTCCCACTATAATTAATCGATAACCTACGAATGACTGCATTTCTAACTTATTTCCAAATAGTACGCTTTCAGAACAAACTTTTAGAGGTTTTCCAATTGCACGTCTCGTTAGGCAAGCACTGGAACTGTGTCCATCGAAGCAAAACTGTTTGTTTATATATTGCTCGGATACACTGCATCCCGGCTCCAACTATCCGTAAAATGTATCTAAAGCTCGCCAACGCTTTGCATAGTGTGTTCGCTTTTTTATCTTCCTCATTTACAGTGGAATTCCGTATTCTAGGCGCTTAACGACGGTCATTTCGGGTTCGCAGCAATTGATATTGCTTTTCCGCCACCGGCCGGCAGCCAACAACGGTGTTAGATAATTTAATGGCCAATGCAAATGTCCAATCAGGGTGCTGTTGCGTTAAAATGCAACGTCGTTCGTTAGTTTCGCTATCCATTAACAGAACGCAGGGTGGAATGTGTTGGTGGTACTAAAGTATTGACTTTCTTTCTGACGGTAACCAACATTCGAGCACTATTTCCGTTAATAGGCTTACGTCGTTGGAAATAGTTTTGTGTTTGGAAAAAATCTTAATTAAAACGATGGGTTTATGTTTTTGTTTGGTTTCATCATGTACTTAAATGCAGTTAGAAACAAACTCACTAAACCGTACCCACTCAGAAGTGATTAATTTTAGCTTGTACATTTTCTTCACAATTACCAGGACGGCATATGGATGCCGGCTTCCAAATGGATGATGACACGGTCACACCATTAGTTTACGCGGTTCCCGTCCACCCGGGAGTTGCGTTTCGTCCATTGCGCGTACAGTTGGAAAATTAAAATCGTACCACCCATTTCGCGTAGTGCACGAACGAGCGTTCTGAAAGCGGGATTGGTATTTTGTAATTAAAATGCTTATCACTTCAAATAGCGGAAACGGTTGGAATCGGTCGGCATCGGCGAATGAAGCGTGCAACAACTTCAACCGAGCTTGGGAGAAGCCTTTCCACCTCGCTTGTTATGGAAATCAGATGCTTCGGAAAAATTATTTTCCATTCCACTTAGCAACACGAACCACACGAGTTCTGTGTTATGTTGGTTAATTAGTATGGGTCAGTGGCGATTTCTTCGTAGTTTAATAACAAAAAAACCAACATTGGAAGTTTTTTTGTGCACATGCGAAAAAATAAACCCTCATTTCACCCTTCCACTTTTCCTTGAAAACGAGAAATATACACAAAAGAGCTGAATGCAATATGTTTTTATTCGTCTGGAAGGATCGCGTAAGTTTTGTAATATTATTTTCGAATATCTCATTTCGCGGAAAAAAAGGCTGAGATGAACCTTTTTACCGTATATTGTATATGACCGTTTCTTGAAAGGCGTACCAAGCTTGGCGGACATTCTTTAATAGAGTATTCTTTGTTCACGAATGATTCTGGGAAGGGCTAGATTACACCATGCGGAAAAATCCGTGCGTCGCAAGGAATTTTCCGATGCAACAACCAACTACACTGCTGCCTAGTGTTTCTCCTGTGCGGTTCCGGCGAAATTGGCAGATGAAACCAGCTCGGGATCGATCCGTTACGAGCGGCATTAATCCCACCCATCGGTTGATTGATGAATAATAGATCGCCTATCGATGGGAATTCATCGTTTCCGACCCCGGAGCTTGTTATTATTATGTACGGTTTTCGGTCCGGTGAGAGTTTGCGGGTACGGTCATCGGTGTAAGGATGCCAATTTATAGGCCATCCTTGCCGAACCGCCGCGAGCAGTGAAATGTTTTCACTTCGAAGGCCAAAAGGGCAGTTTCAATAAACATAATCAATCATAAAAGGTATTACCTAATCAATTAGAATTGGTCAACTGCTACGGGAACCGTAATGTGTTTGATGTTTCTCGTTACAGCTACGGTTCCGTTTGCCGTTTGATTTGCGTGCTGATGTGTAGGATGCAATTTAGCTGTTACTTATGGGGTTTTATTTTTTTTGGTTCTACTTCATTTTGATCCATCGCATTAAACAGCCGGTTGATTTATGATGGAATAATGAAAACACTACAAACTGCCATGATCATAAATGATTTAATAAACGATAATTCTTTTTTGTTGTTGCTGCTAATGGTGGCAGTATACATGGTAGCTTAAAGAGGAAACGTAAATTTAACTCTTAATTGTTTTGTATTATTTACAAACAATTAAATACAGCGATCGAGAGTGGGATGCGTCAGAGTAACCATTAGGTATTCCCTTAGCTGGAAACATTTGAAGTTTAACACGTAAACCTACAGTTTTTGTACAATTTTTAATTTGTAAGGGGAACATTACATGATGCGCTTTCAGGCATCCCTTTTATTTTGACAGATCGTGCACAGTTCATTATGTCATGTAATAATCGATCACAATTTTTAAAAACGTCACAAAATCAATAAAATATCATGATACTATGGTAATTTAAATATTTTTGATCTGGGAGGTCAACTAACTAACTGAAAAAAATATTCAGAGGCGTCTCTCCGGCACCCACTGGACACCACTCGAATAATGGAGTACTGAAACAATTTTGACAAGCAACCCTATTATCGAAATTGAAAATAAGAGCGAAAGAAAAAGGTTTTTTTTAGTAGTTGGTATCCTCCAAAGCTACTAAGCCATCTATCCCTACAAAGTGTCCAACTGTGCAATAAGCTTGACATCTCACAGTGCGGTACAAATTTCCTAAACGAAGTGAAGTGTTATCAAGTATTCTACAGACAGGGAAATGTATCAGTAGCGTTTGAAAAAAGCATTGTGCTATGGTAACAGAAAAGTTCGAGCTTCCGCAGTGTCCCACCTAACTGTGGCATATTTGTGTGTGACAGATTAAACCAAAAATCACTTGAAAAAAATTAGAGATGTGCTGCAGTCTTTTATTGGTATCTTACTTTTATCTAACTCTTTAATGTCTACAAAGCAGTGTTATCACAAGAAATGTTATTACAAAGCAGTGTATTAAAATTATAAATTCTTTTTATTTAGTTTCAAACTGTTTCAATTACGATTTTTAAATTACATTATTTACTATCTTTTATTTCTTTTATTATCTGTAAAATACCGAACTTGATCCCTTTTTGAAAATAGACTTAATATTGCAGGCGATCTCATGAAACAAGAATTCAACGCTAATAATCATTTGCAGAAATTTTAAAGAAATAACTTGCGAACAGTTTATGCTGGCGTGGCATAACATGGAGAAAAACTCATCAGATTCACACAAACACATCATTTACACTAACATTACTGATAATTAATTACTATCTGGTTAATCAATAATGCGCCCGAAAACGAATTAGAATAATTTAATTATTTTAGGGTATAAATATCATTGAAAACAAAAATTGGGAACCATTGAATGAAAAGGAAACTGTTTATCCTACCCCGAAAAGGTATTATTTGGTAGAAAACAGTATATTACTCCAAGGAAAATTTTCACCATTTTCTTACTACAATTTTACAAGAGAAGTGTTACTTGCAAAAGTGCTCTTGGTAGAAAAAAATGCTTCTCCTGAAGAGCGATTAAAACTGCATATTTCATTTGATTTTTTTGTTTCTGCTCTAATCGGCAACAAAGCGATTGCACAGAGTAATCCGTTTACGGGTAGCAAAACACAGCGCACGGTGCTGGTGAAATAACGTGAATGGATCGAACGGGTTAGATTTATTCAAGATTATCCCACCTACCCGTGCTGTGCACTCACAGGCGAGCTCATTAGCGTCGGCACACGAGAAAGCAGGTAATCAATGATGCTAAATTGATTCGTTTCATTGCACTGTGTTGTAGAAGCGCCACTTGAGAAACAGCATCCAGCAGAACGCCGAAGGAGTGTTGCTCGTACTCCTATTATTGTAAGCTATTAAGTGATCTGAATCCTACTGAACCAGAAAACTCGTTTGAACATCTTCTAAACGCAATCCGTTGTTTGGCGAGCGGGCGTTTGAATCGGTTTTCATCGAAAAGCTGATACAAGATGCTCGTGCAGATAAGCACAAAACTCACCCCGAACACTAAGAATAGGATTTGCAATTAGACAATTTCACGGACGAAATTTGGCTGTGTTTCCATGAACATCTGTACAGTAATATTCACTACCAGTGCCCATTGTGGGTTCAGCAGGCAAGGCCTACGGTGCGTAGGATTGAAACCGTGCAATTTGTTCCCGAGTATTCATTACACGCGTGCTCATACGCTAGTGATGAACTTTTCGGAAGCAATCTTTTGCCCCTTCATGTAGCGTTGCCATGTTGGTTTGGGAAAGCTTTCAATGGCTACTGCCGTTTGAACTGTTTCTCAGTTGAAACGGTGGTCTAACCACAATTGCATGCCGAACTACAGACAAATTGTTCGGCGCATGCTTGAAGTTTTGATTATGGATGTGTGGTGCACGCTTTTACGTTCACGGTGCTACCAATTCGAGTTTCCAAAATTCCATCATTTCGTTTGAAA
The DNA here is from genome assembly GCA_000349025.1 of Anopheles minimus. NCBI lineage: Eukaryota > Metazoa > Arthropoda > Insecta > Diptera > Culicidae > Anopheles > Anopheles minimus. The sequence goes on along the minus strand of KB663832.1, from coordinate 13,699,569 downwards.
GGGCACAATATGGAGATCCTGCACGAATGAGTAGCTAGTTTTGTTCTTAAAACCTGATGGAAGTTCTGTTATGTGCCGGAGCTTATGCATGCTGTATTTAGCTCTTGTTTAAATTGTATTTTGTCCTGCCAAGGAAGGGTTCTATAAATGTTGTAAATCATGCAGAAGGCAATACTTTTGCTATGAGTTAATTGGTTTGTGTAAAATTATGAGATGGAATAGTTCATTTCCATACTGTGCTTGGTTAAAACTCTACAATTAGGAGAGTAAAAATAAAAAATAAAAGGTATCATAAATATTTTACTCTTTTGATCAACTGCAAAGAAATGCATTGCATGTGCAAACCTTATTTCACATCGATATTTTATCAAAATGACCATCGCTACTTCGATTTTTTTATTAATTTGAGGTTTTTTTATTTTCGAGAAAATCATCATTCGAATACGTGGCCGTAATAATGGAATAATAAAAAAATATATATAATTCTTGGCATGTTTTATTAATATGTTTCAACATACATAAAGCGGAATTTAAAAAGTTTTTCCTTAAAAATAGCGATGCAAAGAGAAATTTTACTCTATTTCTGTTTCGAAACACAATTTAACTTTCAGATTGCATACTTTAATAATATTTAATATCCATTAATTATGATAAGTACTCGTCTTTCCGCTACATCGTATATTGGAAGAAAGGTTGTTTAGGGAGTTTATAATTTTTATCGTTTTTTTGTGGAAAAACATTGTTGGATTTTCAGGTTTTTTTTTGTATTAATCACGATGAATCGATTTTGTACTGTCATGTTCGAGCAGATCGGATAATCCAATCAACCGGAATGTTCCAAAATATCGATCTTCCAATGTCTTTACTAAATACTTAATTTTTCATTTATGTTTTTTTGTGTAAAACAGCCAGGTCTTATTAGAATCGCCCAGAGGTTTATGGATGTCTATCAATAACATCTTTTCGCTTATTGTAAACCGTCTACGTCCGGTTTATCTGTACACCAACCGAGTGTTGCCCTATAATATAGCAACTTTATCGTGACAGTTTGCTTAGTTTCCGCAATGAAACAAAACGCCGTGTCGGAAATGTGTCCTAGCGGTCTCCACAGCACTGCAGATGGTTCCCGTCGGGATTCATATTATCACTGTTATCGTTTTCGTTTTGCGCGACATTTTGAATTGTGACACCGCAGTTCACACTAGGCACTACCACCAGCCGAAGTAATGAAAATTTAATGTATCAAAACTCATAAACTGTCAGCACCATGAGAACATTCCCGGTGCCTATAAACCGCCCCAAAACGTGCTCCCACACATGCTACACTTTCCCCCAAGGGGAACATGCTGTGTATCCGTGAGGCAAGTTAGCGAAGTATCGACCGTATGTTGTACCCTTTACTTTTACGGTGCTGTGCAGGATGCTGCGAAGTAGAATCTAACAGTACTTGTTATATTTTATGTTATAATTCAAAATACTAGAAAGCGCTTTATTTGTTCTGAGCAACATAAAACAACAAAGAAAAACCACTTCGGTATGTTGTTTGTTATAGCACATTAATTAGCTTTTCTCATGCTAACAAAAAAAAAAGATGCTGTAGAAAGTAACAGAACTATGCGTCATTATGGCAGTGGCCGGAGTAAAGATTTTCATTTAATTATTTGTACCATTTTTTTGCGCCCGAAATGTGTTCATTTGCAGTTTGTGCTTGCTTAATTGTGTACCATATTTCTTCTTACCGCAGCGAACCGAGCGAGAACGGGGTGCTGTCAGAAGTGAGAGAGAAGCGAATTTTTAAATAGGAAAAACTTATCAGATGTACCGTTGTTGCAATTCCCAGTAACCACGCTGTGCCGTGGTCTTTTCCATCCCGCACAAGTTTCGCATAGTATTACGTAGTCAAATTGAATAACGTAAAGCAATGTGACGTCAGCAGTGGCATCTCTCTAGCGGTGAGAAATGGGATTCCCTGTCTCGCATACAACATTCCCATTTGTCTTCTAATTCTAACGGCACTCTAATTAAGTATAATATTTAATATCTTTCGTGTCGGTACGAGCGTGGGCGAAGCGGTGATCTGCAGATGATGAGGAATCATCATTGCAAGTAGATGTACGAATGTTGTACTAAGGCAGGTTATCTGCATTAACCGGATGATAAAATGGGTATTCTTTTGGGAAGATTGCATAAATGTAGGAATGATAAACCTAGAAATTTTAACCGAGTACACTCTGGATAAGATAAGTTTAGATTTAAGATAATAGTATAAGCAATACGGCCTGGCCGTAATTTATGAATAAAAAAAAACCTAGAAATTTGTAACACTACGGCCAATAATCCATTTAATGGCCACCTATTAATGGGTTCGCCAACATTTCATTTAATTTCTTAATATTTGTTCAAGTTTTTGCATCTATTTAATCAAATCTGAATAATAGGGTCTATGATACTTGAAAATGGTGTTTATATATGCGTTTTAACGTCTGGATGTTTATCTGTTGACGGTGGTTGTTTTGATAACGGCGTCGGTCTTCACACACAGTACGACCTGAGTTCAAATCCCATCTTCCCCATATATTGTGAGAACTGACTATCCAACTTCGTGGTATTAGTAAGTGTGTAGTAAGCCATTATATTATGGCCCCCGGAGATGGTTGACCCGCTGCTAGCTTTCCACATACATATCGGCAAGCTAAGTTAATATATGAATTTGAGCTTATAAATAAATCCTAATAAAAGATTCGATCCTGTTCTGGAACAAATGTCAAATAATAATTATTTTTCTCCCCAGTTCTAGTTGTAGCATTTAGTAATTAAAATCAAAAAATTAACGAATCTTTTCTCACAAGTAATCGCATTTTATCTAACTTTTAGTAATACGGCACCCGCCGCATTGTCTCAATTCTTATATTATTTGTTTATTTTTGTAGCAAGACCTGAAATCCTTGTTTATGTTTAATTTAAAAATAGTTGAATTTTGCATGTCATGTTTATGTCTATACTTCAATAAAATGTGTATAGACAAATTGGGATAACCAAACAAATCCTTCAGTAAGATTATGAATGACCATTACCTATGTTTTTGATCATTTTCGAGTAACTATTTTGCAATGGTAAACCTAGAACTATTTTTCCTATCGGTCAGTCGCAATATTGCGAGTCTAGCTTACTGCTCTGTCAGTTCAAAATAAACTTGGACAGCACAAAACAGTACAACATCGAATGACGTCTTACTTGCTCGGTTATTGAAACCTCTAATCCGGTTAGCGTGTCGCTTTGCTCTACCTGTCGTCTGTAGCGGATGCTGCTACCCACGAGCAATAATTACTTAAAAGCTTTTCAGTGTAATTCGATAATCTGGCGCGCAAGCTATTTATTATTGGTTTGCGATCAGTCGAAAGTATACTATGCAGTACCTAGCTAACATTCCGAATGGAGTTTTTGTATAGTTTTGTTTAATAATATTGCCGGTATGCTTTATTACTTGGAAGTTTCTAAAGTTTTTATCTCAAGTAAGCGAAAGATAGAAGTATCAAGGAGCTGTTTGATGAGACAAAACGTGCTGGACTTTCATATTTCTTCATTCCACGAACCATCCGTTGTGGGTGTTTATTCCTTCGTACGAACCCTTCGCAAGGAATCTGGTTCCATTCCAGCATCAAGCGGTAAACAATTGTCAGCCTCTCGCCCCTGTACACGTTCGTGAAAAGATCAGCTTTTGTGGTTGAAAAACTGGTTCAGCTGAAAGCAATGGTTGGGATGTGAAGGACGAAGGCCACTGCTTCTATTCTTAGAACCATCGGCGGCGACATGTACAGACGGAACGTCAAGCTATCAGACGCGTGACAGGCAGAGATGTGAAGAAGTGCGCCATCAATCTCATCTCGGGTTCCTTTTCGGCACGGTCAAAGCCGGTGGGAACCTCTTCCGGCAGGATGTGTGGGTTGTGTTGAACGTCATAGTTTCATCGTCACACAGAAGTTCTTGTGTGAGGTGAATAGCGATGGATCCCACCCTTGAACGCCTCTCGAGTGTTACCCATGCTCACGGGCGGGGAAGAGAAATTGCAATCGAGAGAGGATAAATCCATGTGTGTGTGTGGATACATCTTGAAGGATACTGTCAATGCATTAACGAAAGTGTCTCCATGGGACCATGGCTGCGCTCATGCTCAGCAAATCTTCGTGTTGAAGTCGTTAGTTTCTGTCCACGGTAAAATAGATGACATTCGTCCAACAAAGTGTGCAATCATGAAGCTCGTAAGGTGTTGCCTATTACCACAAAATGGCACATTCATCTCAATCTTTGTCGGAACCAAGGGTGGCATAACATTTACTTGAAATTAATTAAAAATGTCTACCGTTTGTATGCCGTGCGTAAAATGGTACACCTTTCCAATGGACCATATAATCATCGCGATGTGGAGCCATTTTGGTAATTAGTTTTCCTCGCCACGAGCCACAGTAAGTCATAACTAATTCGCGATTTCTGGTTCATTTGAATTTCCTTACGTCTTAGGGACGCCCAATTCCAAGTGGATATCCTTCGAACCAATTCCGTCGAAAGTAATGCGAGGACTTTCATTTCACCGAAGGCTTCTAATGACGAATTGATCCCTAAAGGAATTATCAATCACCCGCAGTGAGCACTGGTTCTACTGTTCCGATCGCGGCTGTGGGGTGTTTTATCGTTCGCTACGCAACAAAAGCGTCGCTCATGGGGAGATGGAAGGAGACAAAAAAAGGACACGTGACTTCGTTCGGTCGTTTTGTTGTCCCGTTCGGTGCGAAAGATTAGAAACATGTAATGCGCCCCACAGTAACACCGAGTGCACCATTTTCCGAAAATGGCCCATCGCACCGACGGTCCTTAGTGCCTTCTCGGAAAGCAAATCTTCCACGGAGCAAAAAAAAAAAAATTGGTCCGACTCGAAATTTCTTTGGCAGTATACGGTTGACGTTGTAATACGGTTGTATTGCGCTCGATCTGCCGTGCTTAGTTTGCCTTTTCTGTCAGATGGCTTTACCGCTGGGCCATGGGAGCCCTTGAGAGTTTGTATTGCCTTACCTTTGGCATGGTGGTTTTATTGAAGAAATCCTCAAGAACGACAACAGAACAAAAAGGGAAGCATAAGTGTTCCTAATACGTACGCCGGATCTACCCAAAGTTCGTAAAACAGAGAGCGATGGAACGAGTGTCGTAATGGTTGCCTAAATTTGTTCTCCCCTGATACCTTTTTTCGAGCCTGTCTTGATCGGAGTGGGTTTTTTTTCTCCTGATCTCAATAAAGCATACTGACCCGAAGAAATAAAAATCATTCTCATTCCCGATCAATGTTCAATGTCGGCAACAAAACGTTGGTTGACTCTGGTCCCCGTTTGGGTATTATATGGGTCGTTTTGGGGCCCCCCTTGGAGGCAGGAGGCTTTTTCTTAAAACATGTTCTGCCCACTGAGCATCGTTTTCAAACGACTCTTCAGTGACCGATGAACGGCTAAACATTAATCTTTTCGGTTCGGGTCGATTTTTTGTTGTTGTCTCATTTTTCGTGTAGTGTCAGGATACAGAAACCTTTTCTTTGGGATTTCTACGAAAGGTAGTGACTTCAGGTAGTGGAAGACTTCATTATGCATCTAGAAAGATTATAAAACGCTTCTTGGAACCAATTGAAATTGAAGATTATATTATAATTTGAAGAAAATTAACGTATTATCTCATTCGTACCGTTCCCTTGTATGAAAGACTGACTACACTGTTTCGGAAAAATATAATTAAAGAAAATCAAAATTTCTCGATTCAGATATCTTTAAGGTTCGGGATGGTCTGGTAGTATAGGCAATAGCGACGCCAATCGTCACATGTCAAGACAGGTCATCGAATCCCATCCGAACCATCTCCAGTATTGAGGACAGTACTCCTTACAACGTATCATAAGGTGTATGAATTTTAAACTAATTTCCAAATATTAGTTGAAATGAAGAAACGTCGTAAAAAGTATTATCATGACAAAATGGGACCATCAAGCTCTGTGTAATTCTCCAGTTAGAGGTGTCCTAATTTTGAATACTTGATTTTTCTTTCTCTCTCTCTCTCTCTCTCTCTCTCTGTCTCTCTCTCCTTTTCGCTCTATTGCAACAAATTCTTCTGTATCAACTGTTTATTGTATAACATACGTCGTTAAAAATAAATTGTGGCATTGAATAATACTTCTTATAGATTTTTAAAATTAAGTAATTTACTGAGTGAGGTAATAAACGAATAAAAACAAATTAATTAATAAAAATGCAAACACTGTAGGCAAGATTCTAAGGACAAACGGATGCAATATTTTTCCTAACAAAATCTTTTCAATTATTAACTTATTTACTTACCAGGCTTTAAAGGCGCATAGCGCTATTCCTTTCCTGCAGGGGCCTTTGGAGCTGAAACTGATAAGTATTACAGGTTTTTACAAATGTTCTATACAAATGTTTACAACTCCACCACAAAGTTTACTTGGAAAGACATAACTGGTTAACGCTTGGAAACAAGGTTTGCCGTTAAAGGCAAGGTGTCCATTTTAATATCACATTCGTCCCGTTAGCTCGTATAGACGTCGGTTTCGGAGCTGTTTGTTTTAATTGTTTATTTTGGACTGTAGTAACATTGTGGTAAAGTTGTAGACACTGGTGTTGGGCATTGTGGAAACCATGTAAAGATTAAAGATATATTATGTTCGTTAGTTATTTTCAATTTTTCTTCTTTTTAATTTAGTCCTAAAAAAGCTCAAATGCAAACCAAATATGTATTCAGATACAAAACATATATAATATTACAAAAAACATTGAAACATAAAGTGCCCAAGCTTAAAACAAATGTCGAAAGTTGTTTCGTTAAATTGTTGCATTTTGCTGTTAGATTTTTTATCCTTCATTTATCATTGTTCGCACCTTGTTGAAGTATCTGCATTAATGTGCGCTTCCCAGCTAACTGAAACTACGGAGCAGAATAATCAAATTGTAAGTTTGTCTTGCAATAGACGAATGCCTTGGTAGCATTTAACAGGTTTTCATCAACAAAAAAAAAATTCTCGCCTTCTTCCAGGCATTCCACGGTAGCAAACGACTTTGCGTAAGCCAGACACACTATCCTTACACTTTATCGTTGAATTCTGTTTGCTTATACTTCCACTCAATTCCCTTCTGTTGGCGTTCGGTCCAGTGAAAGTTTTGTGAATGTATTTACATAAATTTAATCGTCAAGGCGTGTGCCTGTACATGCTTCAAGTTGGTGACGTGCTTTATTTTTTTTAATGGATGTGTGGCACTGAATTTTTCTCGATTATTTAGTTCAAAATCAGATCACATCGGATCTAGTTCCATGCACTGTAAGCATGTGGAAACTGTTTCCCAGCGAAGATAGGGAAGAAACCAACCACTAAAAGCACTAAAGTTCACATCTATGCTGTAATTTATGCTCACATTATTAGTCGTTGAGTGTAGGAACGTGTCCCGATGAAGGAAAGGAACATTTTTTCAAGCACAACTCCATTAGCATGGACAGCTTGATCAACAAGTACTTGGGGAGAGAAGGGAAGATAGTAAAAAGGCCACCCACAAAAGCGTAAAATATAGTGAAACACAAAGCAGAAATGATAAGCAGAAATCTACACCGTTCAATTTTGTGCCAGATTTTCCAAATATGCTGCTCAGCAAAATGTTGTGCCCTGTAACAGTGAGCTTTTTTTTCCTGCTGTCAATGGTGTCAGTAGCCTGGAAAAGCAATGATGAACGCTGCTGTGGAACCGTGTTACGAAAAAAGACAGCCTCAGTCTACAAAAAAGTACCGGAGCGGTTTTTTTTCCATCGCCATTAGCACACCGCCGTTTTAGTGGGGCAGATACCGGGCACCGAAGACGCCACACCAATGAAAAGTTAAATTAATGTATGAAATCAAATTTCAAAATCATCGCAAAAGCCATTTTCGACTATGATTAAATCGTGTTACGTCCCATTTGGATGTGTTGTCGTGTACTCCACTAACACGCGGCATTCTTTTTTCTGGTTGTACGTTGGGCGTTGCATGATTCTTCAATATATATTTTTTTGTATTTTAGTGTTTGACAGTGCCAACCGTAAAAGGTGCTTTTATGAAGTTAATTATGCTACCGAAAAAAAAACGGAGCTGTGAAACAAACGTAAAAATTGAATTTTCTCTCCATCACACATCGCATTGACATAATGGTGAATGTGTTCTGGCAAGGTGTACACCCATTTTTGTGGATCTAGGAAATGTGTCATTTTTCGCTTATCTTCATGTTTGCTCTAGTATTGATAGCATCACTGTAGGCTTCCAGGTTTGACAGCGGGTCAAAGCGAACCATGACACACGAGCGCCCGAGTGCGCCCGAAGCAGCGAACCATGCACGTGAAAGGCACGTGCCGTTCCATATCACTGTGCTTTGATGTCGGAACCGTAAGCGGAAAAGCGTGCCTCTGTGTGATCCTCGTCCTTGTTTGCGCTGTTTAAGTATTTTACTCCGTGTTCCATGTGCTCCCGGGGAAATGTAAAAAAACTCAAACAGGGAAAAACTGATAGAATATGACAGGGCTAAGGCCTGGCCTGGTGTAAGTGATTTGAAGGTTCCATAATTGGCGAAAGACGGCCACGAAAGAGGTAGTGAAATGTGAAGGGATCATTGGAACCGATTTGCATGCTTCCCGGGATTGCCACCATGTGTCAAAGTCTATTTTTGGTGCCCGATTCCATCTGCTCAAATGCTTGATACAGCCGCATGGCAGCACGTATTAACAAGGTGCCTTTATTTTCATTATGAAGCGAAAAAAATGAAGTTCAAAACGGGACATGATACACGCTTAGGCATCTGCTGTGAGTGTGTGTATATATTTAAAAAATCATAAATCAAAGCTACTATGACGCGCAACTGTGGTCGGAATGGATGCGGGAGCAACATGCCCAATCACGAGTACTCGTCAAATTGGGCATAAAATTGGATTTTTTACACTCGCTGCCTAAATTTAATCTAAAGATACATACACATGAGAAAAGACTAATAGGAGCAACAACAAAAAAAAACCCCACCACTCCGTCTGGTAGAGGATGACATTGCGTGGAAAAATATGCTGCGTTGGGCACTTGCTTCGGGCACTTGTCGCAAAAAGAATATTGGCTGTTGCGTGGATAGGTTTTTCGGAATCATCTTTTTATCTCGGTAAAGCTTAGTTTGACTGTCAAAGTAAATTAGGGCCAAATCGAATTTATCTTATTGAATTTGTAATGAAATGGATACATACTTCCATCGGTTAAAGAAGTACGTTTTACGCTTGCCTAATGAGGTTTGCGCGAGACAATTCACTTTGATTAACAATATGTGTTTGCTAGACATTAGAAATAAATATGAAATAGCTTCGAAATATGCTAGTCGTGATTGTTTTAAGTCAGCTTTATTGGTAGTTAATTCATAAAAAAATGTGTTTATTGCCATACCTGCGTGCATTGCTATTTTTAACCAGTTTTCTCTGTTTCAATCGGCCATCTTTGAAACACCTCAACATTTCCGATCGATAGCTTTCACAGGTTCGAAACCATGGTATTGAATTTTTGTTCTGCTTTTCCTTCATTTTAACGGTCGAATGAGCAGCCATCTGCAAATACTTCTTCTGTTGTTATGAGTATACAGTGCCGAAAATTTTGCATTCATACCGTGTCATGAAAGCGAAGATGGCAGCGGTTAGAGGCACAAAAATTGCTACACCGGTCAGTGCAAAGTTACTGTGGCTTCAGGGAAAAATGTTTACCTTTCGGTGCTCTTCAGCAGGAAACAAAACTTTGCTGCCATTTCTTCGTACGTGAAAGTTTGGAGTGACGTTTAGAAGAATGAGGATGGCAGCAAAAACTTTATCTTTTACCTTCGAGACACGTTCTTTTCGTGAGAAACAATGAAACAAAACAACAACAACAGAGCCGTTTACGTTGAAGGCGACCGACCGGGTCGCGGAAGTTTACCCTCACGGTAGTAAGCGGGATGGCATTCGAGCCCAAAAGGTGGCAATGGTTGTTAGATAGTGAATGACGGAAATGCGGAACGGTCGGAAGGCTGATGGTTGGAATACCGACCGTCCTGGCTAAGTAATATCGACAATTGGTGAAAGTTTCCGACACTGTTTTGCTTTCATCGGTAGTGCATTGATGTTTGCGAGCTAGGAGTCTCCTCAGCTTCTGACGGTGAAGTACGGAAAATGGCATATCCGCTTCCACACGGTACTTCGTTTTTTTCTGCGAAATGGAGATCCGAAAGATTTCGTTGCTATTGTGTGCAGGTGAAGTAAAGGAATAACAAACAACCAGTATCGCAACCCGTCAGCAAAGACTTTTTCGAAGTTAAGGCCAAGCTTCACCCATTCAGATGTAGCAAGAGCAAAGATCATCAGGTATTTATGTGTAATTAACAGCACAAATGTTTGTTATAATTGTTGTAGTACATGTTACATCACAACACTTTAAGCAAATACGTAATTAAAATTAATTATTTAATGTAATATTTTTGTCTATAGCCAAAACTAACCATCAATCTGTAGATTGTCATGTTTTCGTTGGTCATATACTAAAACGCAAATGATATTTACTCAATCTTTTGCTTTTAATAATCGAATGTTTTCTTGTTGTATAAATTGTATACGCAAAAAATATCGACTTAATGATTTTTTTGTATGAAAATATATTGATACACGAATTATTCTAAGTGACTATCGATTGAATAGATTTGCTACTTATCTTATGTTACCCGTCAAAATATGATTTTGTAGCAATAGCCGTTCTCTGCAATAATATTTCGATTCACTTTTTTAGCTCGTTTCCAATATTTCAATCCCCATTAAACAAACGAATAAACTGCCCTTAAATGATTGCAAATTATGAACCAATTATCCTCGAATTAGCTTCTCATCCGGCTGTTGGGAACGCGGGAAGAAAAAAACCACCCACATAAAAAAGGGGCTACATTCACAAAACCTTCTAAACGATTGTTGAAGTATGAACTCAAACAGAGCATTTATGTTTTTTGCTTCACGGCTCTTTACAAAACAACCGAAGTAAAAACAACTAAACCACATTTTCGTTTGTGGTAGTGTGTTTTTACTTCTCCACAACAGGTTTTCATTGCTTTCTGTATTAAGGCAGTTTTGCGGATATTTGTTTTCGTAACGAAAAACTGAAGGTATTTTTTCCATACAGAATAGGTCCACATTCGGACGGACATTCCGGTTTATGTCGGTGCTTGCCGAAGGGATTTGATAAAGGATAATTTAATAATGGTCCATTTCGCTGCTCACTTCACGGTTGATTTTGGGAAATTTGGGGCAATTCCATCGCATTTTGTGTTTGGTCGCTAATGCTTTTCTCGTGAACCCTTGGTCGTTGTTGTTTTATTATGTTATTGAGTGCATGGTTAAAGTAAACAATATGGGAGAACAATCGGCAAAACATAAATTGCCTCTTAAGCGGAATTGCTGGGAAAAAGAGTTAAATTGTTTGCCCTTGAATGAGAAAAAAATATGACAGAGACAAATATGGTTTTGTGCTGCTTAATTTAAACAAACTACCTACATTTTGTATTGCTATTTATTAATACCTATAGTGTTGCTCTTATAATGTAGGGTTGCTGAATATATAATTCAAACGCAAAAATAAATCAATTAAATACATATAATTGCTCCTGATGGAGACGCATGGTGCCGCTCAAACACAATTCAGATGGAGACGCCCAGTTGCTGGTAGCGGACATTGATATGAAAATTCATTTAACACACGAATACGTGTAATCTTGATGGTTTTTAATATTAATATATTTTATAATTGTAATTAACTGGACATTTCTTTTTCTACTTGCAGATAAACGGAGCATGGAACAACAGAAACTTAGAATAAATATATGAATATTTATTGATCGCAAATCAAATGGTAAGTTAACATGATAATGAATAGAACAAATCTAATGAGAGCTATTTTTCTCTATATTATTTGACAATAGCAGTATAGAGGAGTTGTCTATTGATTACCAATTTGACGGTTTATCACAGAAAATCACAACCAGCCCTTCAAACCATCTCCACTTGAACACGTTTCTTATACGCAACAGGCGACACTATTGGGAGAATAAAAAATGATTCCAAAAAGTATAATTACTTTCTTAATTCAACACATTGGTTCTGTTACACTTTTTTAATGAACTTGTCGACGTATTCGTAACAGTTACAAAATGTATTTGATTTACGTTCCATATGCGAGCTCTATAACGAATGTTTTATAACGTGGCGGCACAAAGGGGAACAAATGCGAAACAAAACTCACACGGTCCATGTTATTCTGGTTACAAAATTCGTTGCATAATATTCTTTCTCGCGATGTCTAGTGACGTTCGTGTTCTATACTTCGTTCGAGTTCGTTACTTATGACTGCCAAAGCGATCCCCATTGGTAGTGTGGGAACGTTGCTTCTTACCGAAAACGTAGCCAAACGAGATTTTGTTCGCTTTAGTTTCTTTTATTCTTTTCTATTATAATCCAACGATTCACTGACGTCAATGATATGGACAAAGAGAGCACCTAAGGGTAACGAAAGGACCACCCGGTAGAACATGCGTGAACAACAGAATCGCAAATACCGTTACCGACGGCAATGAAGGGTGTCGATCTCTCGTTCCAGCATGCGTAGTGATTGTGGGCAGGCTTAATGACATGACTGGCGGTAATTTGTGCATATGTTGTGGACCATGCACTGCCGTAGGAATGATGTGTACATGTTGCGAATCAGTTTCGGATTAAGTTCTCACCCCGGGGGTTCATTAATGTTATTTTTAGCGTTCCTTTGTGAATTCCGTTACTGACCATTGTTTTCACAATGGAAAGAAGTCACAAATTCTTTCCATTTTACCAAAGATTTCTTTATTCTGCTAACCACCACAAATATATCTCAAAGCGTTCGAGCATAAACAATGAAGCCCTGCTCATTCCGGAACCGTAAGCATGCCTAAGGGTGAAAAATCCCGGGTGCATCTAATTGAATGATTGATAGACTCCCCTCTCTAAAATAGTGATACTATCTTCGCTGCTATCGAATAACAAACATCCACACAGATATTGGAAACACGAACAAACGCAGGTCTTGGAACAACCTTACGACAGGTTTCGCGAGGTGAGCAAAATTTGTTTACAACTTTCACGGAAATTGATTTTTGAAAAGTGTTTTAACAACACTCACCAGTTAGCAAAGTAACTAAGCGTGCTATGTAGGCTCCGCACCAGCAGTGTGTCGGGTTTTATCGATTTTCGACGATGAGAAAAGGCTACAACGATTCCAACGTGTCGAAGGTACACTTAAAGCGTCAATCAATTCTATGTACTCATTCACCGGTTGTTGCTATTTCGGATGAACTTTGCCGTACCGCGGTTGAAATTGGTGTCTGTGTGTTTGGCATGCAAATATTGTGTTGAAAGCCAATTTATTGACCTGAAGCGGCGATAAAGGATTTTACCTTCGGAACAAGAAAGAAGGGATGCGTTTGAGCGTATTGAAGGCGACAGTTAAGCTTAGTCAAACTGTTAGGTGAATTCCGGAAGCGAATGTATTAATTCCCATAAGATTTGCCGAACATTTTTATGAATTAGTGATGGAAAACATACGAAAAATATCAGGAAAAATATCGGATCGTGAACCTTGGGTTCATGCTACCAGTTTTTTTTTGACGGACCGACTTTTTCGGATTGGTATATTTTACTGTTTTCACAAATCTATAACCAAATGTGATTATCGAGCCTAATGATGTTCGAAACCCGCCTTCTTAATTGCGAAGATAGCCCCTGTCTTCATTAAGTATTTAATTCATAGCCGCCTGCCTGTACTCCAAAACTACTAATATGTTAATTGGAAGTGAACACTCTCACCTCTTCCTACGAAAGGAACTAACGAAGGCTTCATGCGATCGATCAGCGGATATGTCTCGCTCTCGTTCATTATCGGTCGAAGGGACACAGGTATCCTTTTACGATTTTAGATAAAGTTTACTTTACGGTTTTGTTTGGATGTCTCTATCTTTATCGCGTGTTAAATGTTTCGTTATTTTACTGGACTATAATGTCTTGTTGACAATACTTTTGTGTCTATCTTTTGGAAGTAATAAAAGCGAGTTTTTTCTATCATACAATTTACGTTAATGAACAGAACAAACCAATTATCTCTATTCACAGATTGAATATATTTTAATTCATTGCAGACGATTTATTCAAAGCTTTCTTGCTCACTTTCCGATAACACATTTATTTATTTCTTTGCTGCGTCCAAACGTAATGAAACCATTTTACTTTGGCTCACTGTGTGAGCTTCCCCATTTTCCGGCCTGCTCAAAAAAGAAGATCCACTGCAGAACCGTGAAGGATTAAATTTCAATTAAATTATGATTTATTTCTCGTCCAGCCGCCTCGAAACCAGTGGACGGAGGTCCCGGAAGCACTTCGTTACATTCGGCTACGTACCGCGCACGTAGTCCCCGTATTCCCACTCCACAAATTCGTGGTAGAGTTTTCCACGCGGTTATCACTGTCAGAAGTGGTTTCGTACAACTCCATTCGCACCACCGGCAGTGGGAAAATGGTGGCCAAGCCGTAGAGCTTACGGTAGACGTTTGGGTATTACGCGAGGATTCCTCTATTTCGTCTTGCTGTTTTTTCCCCCGTTGCTAGCATCCGAACGCCGGTGGGGCACATTCGTTCGGCAGGTTCTTTCAAACTTCCGTGCTCTTCGCCCATTTGCCAACGCACGGATGTGCACACACACAGAGGATGTACGTGCCCGGCTAGCAGCTTAAAGTGTGGGCAAACTTTAAGAAGGCCATTTTCGTGTGCGACTGTATCGAAACTGGCCCCAAGCTGTTGGGGTTGGGGCGCTAGGGGTGAAAAAATTCAAATGAATCATCCGCACCCCTATAATTGCGGAAGAAGCCTTCATAGAATTTGCGATACGGGGCACGCGAATGTTTGATTAATTTTAGGACTAGTGGTTACCGAAAAAAGCAACAACACCGGAAGTCAATTAGTTTGGTTGCTTTCCGGTGCTAGTTTCAAACACCATTATGGTAAAATATTATTTCACTTTTTACCAGTTTGATTCAATCTTCCAAAAGCACCTTAAACCGTTCATGTTCATCCTCGTATTCTTGTTGAAATCATTTCTATAGAGGGCATTATTTCCATTCAGAAACTCTACACCTATTGAAACCGATAAATGATGCGCTTCTTGGCAAATGAGGATCTCAATTAGTGCTGATTTTTGCCTTTCATTCGGCAGCTAGACTGCGAATTGCCAGTCACAAAAGCACAAGAGGGAGCATTGTATGCAATTGACTCCATATCCGGCCTAGATTTTAATCGATTTGATCACCTGTGAGCGAATAATAAATGATAAAGGGTAGTTGGAGGCATCCACCCCATTTCATTCGTATCTTATTTCCTTTTCACGATTGCTGCCCCCGACTGCAGAAAGACACCTTTTCTTGTTCGAATCGTTCGAAGAAGATGAACACACAGACACAACGATTTGAGATGTTTCCCCGTGCGCTAAATAGGGATTTTTATATTTTTTGTTCTGCCATTTTTCACCAGATTAAATCGTCCACGCTTTTGTTGTGCAGGGAATTTTTCGATGCTAGCAAAGAATGAACTTGCGTTTCCGTCATATTTTTTTTTTGCTTCTTCTCGTGTTTGTGCTCGCGAGGGAAGAGACGGCATTCGTAGTAAAATTGAAAACATTCACCCGGAGGCTACGGTAACTTTGCGAATGATGCGGTGCTGGGTGCTGGTGATTCCGGTGCCGTGGCAGTAAAACGAAGACAAATTGCCACATTAATGCGTTCGGCCATTCTTCGTTTCGTTTTCGTCCGTTCGCGTGCTTCCGTTTTAAGGTGCTTTTACAGAATAAAAATGTATGTTTGTGTGCTTTTTTTTCTGTTCTGCTAAGAGAAATCACGCATCACTGCACCATCGAACGACGGGCGTTGCTAAAGCTGACTTTGAAAGCGTTCTCCATTATAATCGGATTGTGGGGCAAAGTTGGACGGGAATTTGAGCTCTTTTTCTTCAATTTCTTTAGGCAAAGAAAATAATTCGATCGGAGGAATTTTCTCTGCTGTGTGCTGTGAAAAATGCAGCACGCAGGAGAATGAATGCTCGAGAAATGCAATCTATTTTCAATATGTGTTAATTGATCAACGAATATTAAACAAAGGATATTGTGCAATTTAGAAATGAGAGTAAAAATTTATGGAACTTTTTTTTCCTCGGCAGTATTTTATGAATACTAAAAATTAATTAAATTAAGACGAAAAAACAAGTTTAGGATGAGATTTGTATAAACCACGTATGAACAGCATTCCAAAAGCAAAGTTTTTAACTTAATTAGCGCAGACAGTTTGTGTTTAATTAAAATTTTTCTCGCGTAATTTACATATCTATATACCCGCAGCATAAATGTTTATCATTTCGCAACAATTATTCTACAAGTAAGAAGTTTCTTTTTATTTACATACAAAATCCAACCTGTTTAAGGTAGGAAGGAAAGTGCTTCATTCAATCTCTTAATGCTACTTTCCATTCTATTCGGTGGGTTATGACAAATGCCTTCAGTAGCTGTTAATAGGAACAGCTTCCAGCTTCGAAATAAATAGATGCCACCACTGACTTTTCTGCGTTTCCCGCCAGCTTACCAACAGCCCGTTTTTCGTTTCGCCCATGAGTGGGAAAAGATTTACAAATGACGAAATAGAAACCATCATCAAAGATGGATACACTTTTTTTTGTTGCATCCGTGAATGGAAACCTCCGCCGGGGGTTGCCGAAGAAAAGGTTAAAGTATGTGGGACGTTTTCCGGCTGCTACGATGCTGCTTCCTAGACATCGTTATCTAACAGCCACCTGTAGGTGATTGCAGCTTCTTACAATTTTTCCTTGCAGCAATTTCTATGCAAAGCAGACTAGGGGGAGTGGGTTCGCTGTTGACTTAGCTGTCGGGGCGTTTGTAAAACAGGATTTTCCGGAAGGGGGAAAGTCTTTACGGAACACCGGTCCCCGTGCTTGGTTCTGCTTCCGTGGCGTTGAATCGTTCGCACGGCTGTGCAGTGTTTCTCCGCTTTTCCGAACCGGAGGCTCAAAATTCATTTGTCAAAAGGGAAAGCACCCCAACGGTTGCAGACGGGTTTGAATGGTCGGTAAAGTCTTAGCGTAAGCCCACGTCATCGGTCGCTCGGTTCAAAGTCACTCGGCGAAAGTTTCTGCCTGGGATGCCGTACAGTACCGGCAAACAATAAGACGACAGGATGTGTACACGCACAAGCTTTGTAACCACTTTTGAATAGATGAACACAACAACAGGGACGAGGTGACATTGCTATTTAGCAGCAGTATTGGTAAGTGGAATGTGATGAGCGGTTGGCCATTGCCGGTAAGTTTCTTCTTGGCTCAGAAACCACTGTTACTCGTCCTGTTTTGTGAAATTAGAAACAAAACCAGTGAGGAAAGAAATGAGAAACATCCTAAGCATTGTGGATGGGTTGATCACTGTTTGTGAAATTCTGAACCAGTAACTGTTCTTGCATGCATGGTGTAAAGCCGTCGGGCCACGACAGATGAGACTTTCCTAGGAAAATTTCCAAATTTCCTCCAAAATGTCGCTCAACAAAAGTTTTCGTTGGCCATCGAGTTTTTCCTCAAATCCTCAGTCAATTTTTAATGGAAATTCGTAATTAAGATTTCGTAATTAAAATGTTATTATAGTTAGTTATTACAAATACATTCGTGAAAGTTATTTCGGTCCAAAAATCAAATTACGGAATCATCATGTCCTAGCAGACTAAATGATTTGTCCATAAGCATAACCAGGCAAAGACAATTTGTAGAACGTACTAACATTAAAAAATACACATAAATCATGTTCCAAATATAGTGAGTATAATTGCTTTGGTACCAACGGTAACGAAAAAAAAAATTGTTTACAAGATTGTTCCTTAAAAACATTCGTGAGTGCCTGAGGTTTTGAGTTCTGAAGAATTTATCAACGATTGTGGCCCGACGACTGAAAGTAAGAATTAGATTCGAAGTTTTATAGGCTATTTTAACAACGAAATTCCAAAAGAACATGCTGAATTAGGTTTCCATGTTAGTTAAAACAAACTAATTATTAATGATAACGAATACAAAAAGAATAAAAAATTAGTTTGATAAATGGTCACATAAATCACATTCAGTAATCGATAAAGTTAATGTGTATAAACACAAAAAAAAACTAAAACAAATTGAACTTCCTTTAGCTTTTTACTTGCTGCACGTGATCCAATTTGTGGATTGAACATAATTACCAAAAGTTGAAAACTTAATAATTGGCTTAACTGCTTCGAACAACTTTAAAACCGCTTAAGCTGATGCAACGTGCAACTTCGTTACTGCTTGAATGTACTTACCCTAAACTTGAGGTTTGTCGTCAAATTGTAACCCTGTCGTAACCCGTGTAATGGTTGTGGCATGCCGTCTTCAAGTTTCGTGAAGTTTTATCGGAGAAACATTTGTAAGACTAATCGTTCGCACATTTATGTTCCTGGAATTGGAAGTAAAGTTTCGTCTCACATGTGCGTTGCAAATTAGCTTGCAGCGGATTTTTCCGGGAATTGCTTGAGGATGGCGACGTTAATAAGGTATTTGAGATAATGCTTCTAAATCATACAGTTATCACTCATCACTGCGGGTAATATTTGTTAATTGTATGTAATTGCTTAATACATCGTTGGAACAGATAGCAATTACAATTACAATCATATGTAGGCAACAAGCGTTGATAAATTCCGCAGAACTCATAACATCAGACCGTCATCATTTTTTACAAGAATTTTAGACATTTGAATTGCGGTGATTTTAAGGCAATTTGAAATTGTTTGAGACAGCTTCCGAGCAATTCAAAAATTTGCTAATCGAGTCAATTACATGTTCGATATGTCGGCGATGCTGTTAATATAACTGTTGAAACCCCTTTAAGAGGTAGGAAAACGTATGAGCGGAGCAGGAACTCTTAGAACCGAGCAGAGCTTCGTAGACGATTAAGCATTGAAGCGAAAGTTATAGATTAATGATTAAGTTCGGAAATAAAAAAAATATATTTCAAGTTAGCAATGCAAAACATGTATAACATTTGTGGTAGCTTGCAGGTGCAGAGATTTGTTATTTTCTGATAAATTGTTCAAATAGAATTGTGTAATTCTTGAAGAAATTCACCTAATGGGTTTGCAGTTAATATACCCAATCACTTTCCAAATCCTTGGAATTGTTATTTTTACGCTGGACGGATTATCCGACACCCAGGAAATCCGTGTTCCACTGTACTTCAAAATATTCATTCTATACTTCATTAGGAAGTTGCTGTACGATGCAATGTGAATTAATAGACCGGTAACAATCGAGAAAGTAACATCGAACAGCTTCATCATAAAAAATCAAATCCTGTGGATAGGCAAACGAATCTATCAGCATTTTTCCATTTCCCTGCAACATCAGCTCCAACAAATCCATCCATCCATCTCATCCCAGGCTCGCTTGTTCTGTCCCGCATTATTACGAAATGTGTTAATATTCATGACTGTCAGCCATTACCCACCTATCGACGTGGTGTAGACCGTGTACTCGAGTGAGGTAACTGTTCCGATTCAGCCCGCCGGAAGGTCAGCCAGATGGCGGTGCCCATGCATAAAGATGAGCATGAGCGAAATAAATAAACCAGAACGAGACCATCGGGCGACTCATCCAGCGTCCGATTTGCAGCGGGCAAAGCTACCAGAACAACTCATGCAGATTGTGTGGTTTTTAACTCTTTTCCTGCTGCTACACCGCAGAATGTTGGAACACGGTGATCAATATTCATCTCATGATTGGTGCAAATCGTAAAAAAATGGATCCGATTCCGATAAGTCGAGCGTTCTCGATTTAATGTTCCATCAGCGGACAACGGGTGCCAAGCAATGGTGTTTGTCCGTAGGTCACCCCGCCGATCGTTTCACGTCACGAATCACAATCCATGCTTTGGGACCGTAAATTGATGCCAATACCCTTTCACTGTCGTCAGCGTTACGTGTTTTAAATTGTGAAGTTTGCTCTAGCGTTCGCGTTACTTTTTTATGCCTCTATAACCTCTTTGATTCAAAAGCTCACAATACACAACCTTCTGGAAAAGAGGGAATTCTAGGGGCGACCAGATTAAGCGAAAGGAGAAAGGAGATAAAAAACATTTCCACCCCTGAGAAGCTCGTCCCTCTGCTATGCACTGAGTACGTTCGATTATCCTATGCTAAATCCATAATCCCTGACTGATAGCGATAATAATGTGTTACGAGACGTAGTACCTTCTCGAATCATCGGTGGATGAATTTGCGCAGAAAAATCCTATAAAACATGCTTTAGGACGGACATGTTTTGAGGATCATCCTGTTACATTTTCACATTATGTAAGTTTGTAAATGCTTATTTAACTTCGATTTTGGTAACCATAACTGCCCAATTTGAGGTTCACTTAAATATTTGTAACATTTGCAATGTAGTATATGTTTTAAATTTGAAGAATGTTGGTTAGCCTATTGGGAACCTTCCATTGATTACGTAACGAAAAAATTAGGTCCCCTCCCCCTTATTATTACAAAGCATAATTGTATTTAATCTGAATAACTCTTTATTATTTGTTATGCATTAACATATTTGTTTTTAATTTAGTATTATTCGTGATCTTTGCAAACAATTTGGTGATCACCCCAAGTTCGAAGTTTCGAGTACTTGTTGTATGAGTTATCAACAAAGAATACGACTGACACTTACGCTCTCCTATGATTGTTACGGTTGCATCGAATTTCCTTTACCCTAGGTCTTTATCTTTAGTTTCGGTTACGGTTACTTCTGCTCTTAAGAGGACGAAACTAGGCTTCCTTTTTAAGATCTGGCGTTCCTAAAGAAGGGAGAACATATTTTAAATGCTTGTTCAGCTATATCTGATGGTCATTGGACTTTACGATGTTCTCGCTTCGTTGTACAGCTGACAGAAACAAATAAGTACGGCTTTCTTACGCCTTTAACAAAGGTAACAACAATTTTGCAGCAGTTTTTTGAGCTACAACTATCAATCTTTCTTTTTCTTCTATGACACTACAACCTTGATAGATATTAGCCTGTCATTTTAGATATCCGTGACATGAATTTACAAGCAATAGGATAGTGAGTTCTGCGTAAGGAGAAACGAATGGGATTCGATTGCCGGTCCTGCCGTATGAGACCGGCCTCGCTATCTCCTCGTTCACCTAAACGAATTATCAACCCTATCCAAATTTAAAAAAAAAAACAAAATTTGTGAGAATCCAAGAGAACTGTGCCAAATGTCGATAAATAGATTAATTCTTATAGATGGTAGAAAACTTGAATGAAAATTCTTAATATTTAGTCCTGTTTTAAACACATATGAGAGAAACAGTGTGTTTTAGAAACATCTTTTTGTGTGCTTCGCTGTATAAAATTAAACTACCCGCCCCGCTATGCATGTCGTATTGACTTAAGGTCGGCAGGAACTTTTATCCCTTCATTAGCGTTACGTAATAAATGGATGATCCCTTGCAACTTTAAATATCTGATGAAAACTACTGGAACAACTTTAATACCATTGTTCTTCGATTCGAACTATCGTGAATGACGATTTGAACCGGAACAATGAACTCCATCTTCTGCTGACTGAGCTGAACTCCTTTTCTAATGATAAGCAAAGCCCCAATTTCGACACCTTCGTCCGCAATCAAATACCGAACGATGAGCCCTTGCCATGGCACGCATCGTTTGGATATCGTTCTTCTGGTCCTTCATTACTCTCGAACAAAACGTTAGATAAATCAATGTTTTAAAGCAATATCGTACACTGTTTGTCGAACGCAATCCATCCATTTCCGAGGTGAAACAAGTTCGCAAAGACGCAAAAGGGATGGAGGAAAATAGACAGAAAATAACATGAGGGTTGGGTTATTTTAACTTTTTCTTCAACAAACGGAAAGCATCCAACACACGCTTTCATTCATAGGTGAAATTACGCCCAAAGAAGGGATTAAGCTAACTGACAGAACCGTTGATTTGGGTTGATTTCGCTTTAAGCAAACCTTATCCCCCCTTGCTCGCAACCATAACCATTCGAGCAAACCCTAAATAAATGTTGGATTAAGCAAAGATACACAGACACACATACGGAAACACCAGGCAACTTTCCTGACCCAAGTCGCTAGCGATGATCGGTCCCTTCCCAAATGGAGTAACACGAACGGCGTTGATGGTTTTGAATATTTCGAGTGAACGCTTTTGTTCGTTCATCTGTTTGACAGAGTGTCTATCGTTCCCCGTGCGCTTCTGTTCGCCCGGAAGGGCACCGGCAGTATGGGTAGTCCCTCCGGACACAACCATAGTGTCCCACTGCCCGGAGCGTATGAAGCCAGGTGTGATGGGAAACAGGAACCGTTTAGCACCTTTCAACACTTACTTGCGCTCGGTTGAACAATCGACATCGTTGGACGGAAATGCCAACAGTAAAAATATCCATCATCCCGGCAATTCGTTTGATTCCGTTGTTTGATCCTGTTTTTCCCGTGTGTATGTGTGTCCCAAAAAGCTCGGATGTCATGATTTCTTAGTCCGAATGGCGGAATGGCGTTAAGTTAATTTATTTCTTTAAAACGAACTGACAGTTTGTAGAAACATCTGGTTGGAATAACAACTAAAGCAGTTGCAAGTTGTTGGACATTACACTTTTTTCATTTTTATTTAAAGGAGCTTTCTGCAAAAGCAGGGTGTTCGTGAAGGGTTTGACTGTTTCGTAAGGGAAAAATAATCTTTTTTGTATTTTGTATCTAAATTTAATCTCTCGATGGGAAGGACCTCCAAACTATTTTAATAGCTGCATAGTTTTCATAAAACTGGTATGCAACATATAACGGGAAGAGCGTTAGGTAATGTTCAACTGTCTCTCATTTAAAATAATCAATGGGGCTAATGTCTGAGAAGTTTGGAGGCCAAACATTGGGATTGATGAAGGAATTCGATTTCATTCGGACTTCAGATTTCTTTTTTCACATCTATAAATCGTTGCTAATGGTTTTTTTGTTAGTATCTCTAGTGCGCTTATATTGATTATTTAATCCGGTACAAACTATCATTTCCATAATTCAGGTGGGCTCCAGTCATCCATGCTTTCGGACAATTGTGATATAGATGATTATATGATAGATTAAATATTTAGTTTGTAGATGATTCCAAACTTTAAAATATCGAATATTTTGTTTGATTTTCAAGAAAAATAGAAACTATTGTAAATATTTGAATATTAACCGGAACATCTTGTGTATCTTCGATTGGGAAGTTCAAAACTTACGCACAAACTGACTGTGTTAAAAAAAAAGAACTGCAATTTCAGTGTAAAAATCGTTCGGTAACTGTACGACAGCGAAACCCGACGAACATGTCGCACGATCGTTACGCAACAAATTACACTATCCCCGTCGTGCGGAAACAAGACAACAATGTACAAGAAAATGCCCACCTGAAGGCGACGATTCCCGCCGGACGAGCAATTAATAATTGAGTGGATGATAATAGTTTACATTTTCGCACTAGCGGCCGTTGTGTCGCGATCCGAAACACGCCATCAGATGACCCGTATACACATTCATTGAACGGAACGTACGCACGGCAGCAGCGGGTGGTGCGGGAGTTGAGTGACATTGTCGACTTTCGACGCGATGGACCAGCTGCAAATAAACATTTATTCGTTTCCGAAATGGTGTTCTTCCCATTCGTCCCTAACTCCGCAGCCGCTTAATGACGTTTTGTCCAAATTGGAAAATGGCGAACAGTTTGGAATGCACGTCACCAAGATTGGCCATGAAGAATGCATAAGCGTAGAGTCGAAAAAACTTCCAATTATTGGAAGATTGCATTAGCGATCGTTACCGTTTCGATTGTATTGGAACATGTAAATGGAAACTGTTGGGTTAAATTGTTATGTGTTCTAAACCGCAAACATAACATTTCATCATGTTGCATGCATATCTCTATTGCATAAAATTAAATTTCTAATAACTGTTAGTTTTACAAACTTGGAGTTCAGGTTGAAGTAGATAAGATGAAAGATCATGTGAGGATATTATTAAAGAATTAAACGTCAATTACATTTTTGCAAATCTATCTACTATTACTGGAAAATGGATGAATGCAAAACCCGAATGCGCAGTGAGTGAATTGACATAAAATAACAAAAAAACTCATGATGATGGCAGTGGTGCGTCAAAGTTTGACAAGCGTCCACAATATCTACCACCGTGGTCATCGTGGTCGATGCTTCCAAAATTCTATATTTGGCCAGGTAAAACCGATCACTAATGGCGGATCGTTACCGGGCCAGAATTGGATTCGGGTGCAGTTTCGGATTATTGCCGATCACACACCGGGCGTGTTAGTGTTATTGCCAGGTTGGAACTTATTTACTTTGTCCAATTAACTGCCCGTGACGTCCGTGCCGAGCAGCGGAACGCCAAAGGGATCGTTTCCCACCATGGTTATTGATCCTGCGGTGGAAGGGCAATTACGTACACAATCCACCCCCCCGGCCCCGGGGAGGGGAAGACATTAAATCGGCGGATGGAGCAGCCGTCGTTAGCGAACTTTATTCATATTCGTACTCGGCCGTCGTACGTAACTGCCAACCCGTTTTCAAGGCTGCGTGGAGGTAGACTCGAAATAGGTTTCACGCTTAATTGCGCTAACCGATTGTCCATAAATCGCCGTGGTCCATTTTACAATCCCCCACACATCACCACCGCCATTGTCATCTCTTCCTGCCAGGGCAGATGTGTTTGCTGCGGACGAGATAAGCTTCCCGGGTGGATTGTCCGGATTTTCGGATACTGGTGCTGCAAACCAGCAGCACCGGTACAACCCGAAGGACGTTTGACATGTGCGTGCCACGCACCTACCGCTAGTGATGAAAATTTTGGACCACTCACACCTTGGGTAAGGAGATTTTACGAGCGCAATTAGACGGTCGACCACCGGCGGCGATAAATTGTTGCACGTACATATTACTCGCATTATTGCGGGCTGTCCCGCTGGGCAGGGGGGTTAACAGGAACGAGGTGGAGGGGAGAGAGAAGTGCAGGATCTGCACCGACCGTAACTGTAGGTGTGTTGGGTCGTGGTTGGTCGGTTTGAAATTACGTCCCACCGGCAGGTGTCTCGGGGTGTGGATGACTGGATGTAAATTCCCATCAAATCGCACACGGGCGGCCAGCAGTAGTCCTCTGCTAGGTGCGTTTAGGAAAGGGTGCGCGTAATTTATTGTGTGGTGCGAGATATATAGACCGTTGTACGGTTGCTATCTACTTGTGGAAGCAAATTATGGCAAAGAAACGCAATAGTGATGTGTATTTTACGCACTGAAGTACAAATTATGTAAAAAGATTTTCTTCGTTATGCGGTGAAAGTTTGCTCAAATCAGATGTGTCACTCTGAATAATGCACAGATGGAAAGCTACTGTTGGTTTGGTGGTGTGATATGTACAGTGGAAATTAAAAAGTGATGTATGAGCAATATGAGGTTTTTTCTAGCTTTTTATCTAAACTAGCTAACATTTTAGTCGTGTCATGTGTAATTTCTAGAGGTGGATTATTTTATAATTTCGGTGAGTGATCACATTATCACTAATTTTAGATACATTGTGGAAACTATAATATTTAAATTGATTTATTCTAATTTTGTCAATAATTTTTATAATTCCCTAGTAAAATAATAAAAAAATATTAAACATTCTCTTTTCGAATATCAAAAGTTTTAAAAAATTAATACAATAACGTTATAATATCATTAAATGCGTAGTAGATAGAATTAAATTTCGAACAGAATAAATCGAATAAACAGCAACCAGTTTGAACTTACTATTGTAATGAAAACAATTTCAAGGCAAACAATAATTCTAATAACCTTAAGTCTTAGAATGCACCAAAACACCAAAACAAAAGCTTTACATTGTTGTGTGCAAGCCTGACCGGCTCAAACTTCATTAGCGCGTTGTGTTTTTATGCTTCGGGTTTTGCACCTTTTGTAATGCCTGTATAATATGCCGGCGTTCGGCACACTCATTGTGGTTGCGCGTGCAATGTACCAACATAACATAGTACGAATTCCAACCCCATAGTATGCACAGGCCTGACGCTAAGCCATTCAACTCTCCGTAGAATGCATCCACGTATGTACTCTAAGCCTACCACCGCCCGCCATCGAGGAATGTATGAAATGTTTGCGTGGAGTTCATTAATCGTACTCGCAAGCATGCAATACCTTTCACCTGCGGGTGGTTCTATATCAGCGCTGAGGCGAAATTATGAAATATGGTGAACAATACTGCCCGGAATTAATTTTCAAATTGCTTATACGCTTCAACGAACCGTGTAAGCTATGGTCATTTTCGATTTTCTCCGACAAATACCGTGCAACGTGAAAAAAAAGGTTTATAAAAAGGATAAATCGTTGGTGATAGTATATATACAAGATGTTTGTTGTTTTCAAACCAGAATATAAGTAGTTAAAAAATAATTATGTTGAATGTTGAAAAAAAAAACATTTTAAAGGCTGTCATTTCTATTGCTATTATGCTTATACCGACCATCTAATCGGAGAAATAAATTTGTTTTTATATTTACATACACTGTGCGAAATAAAAATAGCACCACCATGTTTGATAACCAATATTTAGGGAATTTCTTTACCATTTATTTATTTTCATTCAGAATGGTTTTATAAAAAGATTCACAGCTTTTTAACGTACTATGTTCATAATGTTGTGGTGTATTAACATGGAAAAGATAAAAATTGAAAAGTTTTTTTTTGAAATTGCTCAACAGTATCATTTTCTCCAGAAAGAAAAAATCAGTTTATTTGAAGTTTTTTTTTTGGTTTGACAAATTAAAACATTTATTTTGTCCATGAGATCACGACCGAAAATCTAATAAACCTGAAGAAATTCAGTACAATTGCACATATATTGAACATTAAGATCTTTAAAAAAACATTTAAAATATTGTTTTTTTTTATTTAATCATTTTTTGTTAAAAAAAAAACAAGACAAAGGCCAAAGCTATGTTTATGATTTTTTTGAGTTTGTTACGAACGTAATAAACTAAAAAGTCGTGGAAAAGAATAGATGGTATGGAAATTCCGAGGAAAGTGCGAGCAAACGAGACAAGTTGGTGTTATTTACATATCCTGCAGTGTATTACACAACTTCCTATCATCGTCGTGTATTTCGTTAAAATCACTGTCAGCGAAATTTTATATATTCAAGCATTGTATTTCATTGTGGGTCTCATTAATTCTCCCATTTCCTGTTGAACGCTGTACTACAAACAAAGGAAATAATTCATGAATAATCACTCGAAAACAAATCAAAAATTCCGGAAAGAAGTTCAGGAAAACATCATAGTTTTGCGTTATTGTGTCATAATTTAAAAACAAAATTATTTCCATGCATACAATGGCGTTTGTAACGTTAATATGATGTGGAAACAATGAACCGGAAAATCAAAATAGCCTGAAAGCTTAAAATATAATTACTACTGATAATACCAGCGATTGTTAAGTAGGTTTCATCGTTATTATTGAGCCTTCACATTACATTACACTCACAAAAATCAACCCACTTTGGGTGCACGTCATCCGGTTCAGATAATCGGATTTCAACCCGCAGTGCGCTTTGCAATGTTGGCCAAGTTTAACGAAACATTATTCGATACATTAATTTTCAACTGGTATGCATTCCATGCCCATCGTTTTACTGTTGTGTACATACAATGAGCAATAAAATTATATACGTCATATAATGACATGGTGCAGATACGTCTTTTGCGATTATATTTGAATGTTGAGTCCCGAGGGAAATATATAGCGGCATAAATTTATTTGCATTCTATTGGAGCAGTAATTCAGTTTTCAATTAAGTTTAATTATGTTCAGCAATGTGACTGAGCTACAAATCAGTAAGAAAATTCTCAACTACTCGGAACCACTGTCAGTAATTTTCGTCTCATCAGGTCTTTACAATCACATTGTTGCATCGTACAGATTACACAACAACTTATGTCATTCGTACGGTTGTAATCGATTAACGTAACGACGGACAGGGTTCATACAAACAGATCGGATCATCTGTCAAAATCGATGGTATTGCTACCCAAGGATCGAAACCGATTTGCCCGGTGTTTCGTATGAAACAAAGTACATCAGCTGCGGCCCATCCCTGATGTTTGTCGGGATGGATGCAGCGACACACTAATTAGCACTAATGGTTTTTCGAACACGGTGATATGAATGACGTTGTTGGACCGGTGCCCTGCACGAATAATGGTGCTTAACATTGTTGCATCAAACGGGGTCAACAGTATCAATCACCGCGAGGCTGCTTGTAATTTATTTGACCTTGGTTTAAATTTAATGAAAATGTGGTAAATAATATTGACCACAAATCTCTCATTGACTACTAACTGCCCAAAACTTTTAGATGACTGTTGCAAGTACTTATAAGGTACCTTTAAAAACAACTTCTCTCAACTGGAACTTGTTCAAAAATTTCCCACGAGCGGTTAACAGATCTAATCGAAAACTCCAAGCATTTTATTGAAGAAAAAATGGAAAGATAACAACAATAGGCCGATTTTTAAGTTTGCGCACCTTTTACGCAGCATACACCCGAGTTCATTTCATCAAGAAAAAATGGGCCCCAGAATGGTTCGATCCCAAAATATATATCCGACGTGCTGCACGTACGCTCCCAAAAACGGAAGGTTCCATCACAATCCAATTAAACTACCACACAATCAAATTGTGGCCTGTTGAAACGGATCCCTTTTTTTCTCGGGGGTTGAAATATCCTTTCTGGATTGCTACAGTTGCGAAGCAATCGCCTCGTACGCAGAGTTTAATGCGCACCGAAAACTCTTAGTAAAACACTGTAAAAAGTAACAGTTGTAGCTTTAAAATCGAAAAAGGTGCAAACAAAATAAAGTACCAGCAGTAAAAGTAACCGCTATTGTATAGAGGGACAGTGAGATCTTGTTGCAGGCTTTGTATCCCGGTCCCCAAAGGGACCGAGAAAAAATATTTAATCTAATTTTACACACATTTCCGAACCGATCGTTATCGGTTGGGTGAGCTACATCCGGTTTCGATTCCGTATCACACATCCCTCAGCGGTATCATAATTGGGGTGTGGTGGACACTATCATGCTTGCCATCGCTTCTTCAGCAGCGTATAGGATGGAGCAAAACGGAAAAAAACGGAATATGATTGCTACCAATCTCGACCAGATAAACTCATTGGAGATATTGGGAGAGAAAATTGATTAAAAAAAAGCGAAGAAAAGGTCCAGCCATGGGATGGCCCTGATGGCGGGTATAATATTGCTCGATTATTTATGAAGAACTTGACCCAACGGCTGAAGGACAGGACGATATAGTAGTATCAGCCGGCGTTGGTGGAGCTCATAAAAAAACGGTAACAATGAAGCTTCGGGCAACTTCAGCTGACCAGTTGCGCTACTTCGCCGAAACCAACAGTCCTTCGGACGCACGGAAAGAGGTCCCATCACACAAAGCTCGCAATCATCATCATCATCATCAGTTGAGGATGATTTCTTCATCAGAAGTGACAAGAGGAACCAATTCTATCTCTTTCCGTCCGTAATCGCTACCCCGGTATACGGGGAAGGTCACTTTAGAGTACGGTTCTTGCTGGTAAACTTTCCCAATATCCTTCACTTTCACTCGGTCGATACAAGCAAATGGACACTACCCTACGTTCGAAGCGTGTTCGATGCGAGCGTGTGTTTGCCGGCTGACCTTTGGCTCTCTAATACCGCTCATCGGGCAAACGTACATCATGGGGCAACGTTCCGTAAACATATTCGACCCTTTTTCAAACCACCACCACGAGCCGAACCCATTTTGACACTTTCAGCTGTCAGAAATCAACCGTCGTTTCATGCAAACCGCATCACATTACGGTACCATCCAAACGGAACCGGAATATCGAAAAGTAGAGATCAAACTTTCGAGGACACTTGAATTTCGCAATATATCTCATCGCCAAACGACCGCAACGATCCAGCGCTGCCACGGATCACATTGTAAACTGTCAAAAGCAGGCCCAACCACTTCAGCAATTCTTCCTTCCGGCTTTTGTCAAACACTCGCTGAAGGCCGTTATGGCGGGTTTCGTTTATCTAACTTTCCCAAACAGGTCCTCTGGTTTGTTTCGACTGCTTCCGTTTATCCAGTATTTTTTTTTCTTTACTTTCGTAACTACAACATTCTATTATTCGTGGGGCTAGGGGCAACATCTTCAAATGCTCAAATGTTAGACAGATGTGTTATCGCTCTGCTGTTGATCCGTTGTTATTGTTGGTTGGTTGGTTACCAAAGCGAACGGATCCCCAGCATAATTTGATGTTGTGTTTGTGCTCTTTTGAATATTTCATGTGGCTCGGTTAACGCGAAATGCTAGACAAACCACAACGAAAATATTTATTTAACATCACTGCTTCTGATATCTGTGATGTGGGGAATTTGGCCATAAGCTAGATGGTTTGAGACATGTTTTAACAGGGCTCAATATATGTGTCCTTCAATTTATGTAAAAAAAATAACATTTTTAGCGTTGTTGTTTGCCACTTTATAACTTTCAAAGAATACGACCAAGGAGGTTCGAAGCACTCAAATGAAATTAATGCTCTAATTCTATTTCGTTCCCAAACCGTAGGAAATAGCGGATGCTGCCCGGGTAACAATCCCTTCTAACAAACAACAAACACTTTCCCGCTTTTAGAATCGGAAGAAACATGCTCCTTCCCAGAATGGCGCATCTTGCCCATTATCTATTCCTTCCGTCTTGCGAATCGTAGCTGTTTTCAGGTTCTATTTTTGTCCTACCTACCGTTCAAATGTGAAATGTGATTTTGGTTGCCCCTTTCAGAGCGTATGACACACGGCCCGATTCCTTGCCAGCGCGTTCAGCAACAGGAACACATACTTCGTGGAAGCTAACGCACACAATATTGACGCAATAGAGTGGAAGGCTGATGAAGTATATCCAATATCAATAGTGAAAAGTTTGGTCCCATCATCTGACCCGTAGTCACCCGTGGAAAGAGGATCCAAGCTTTTTGACACTTTTGACACATGTGATCTTTTGCCCTTTGCCAACCTTTCCCATCACGCTAAAAGGATGAAAAGTCAATTAGTTTCTTTCGGCAAATGCGGTCGAAGGTCGCTAAGTGACTTTTCGACGCGGACGCCATGCCCAATTGGTGGGAGGCAGATAAGCATTCGCATTTTCTGAAATAATTACTTGAAGAAAAAGCAACAAGTGAGAAAGATTATTTGCTCTACCGGTGCAAGTTTTTGAAAAGGGGTCGACGGATTTTCAAATGTTTTGACAGCAGGTTGAAATGGAAAGGATTTGTTCGTTTTTTTTCTGGAAGAAAAGGAAAACCCTGTTCAACCATTTGGATGATAAAAGAATTAGCTAAAATCGGCAAATGAATATCGAGAACTCGGAACTTGTCAGTTAGGTATATGAATAACCAGAGTTGTATGATTAATAAGAGATTCCGCGTGCTAATGTCCCTTGTAGTTTTCCAAGCGAACATATTTGTAATTGTACTTTTTCTTTTACTTCCACTTTCAGATTCCTTCGCATCGTTAAATACGCTGATTTGCAACACGTTTTAATGATTGCGTACGGTGTTTCGGTGTCGAGAACGCTAACGGAGGACGATCACAGCGGTGGGTGCGTCAAGCGTGAAGTCAACCGAACCGAACGGTGAAAAACAAACGCACCCATCTTCCGCTGGCGGCAACGGACTTGTAACGAGCCCTCGAATGTACCACAAGGACGGAACCGTTGATGTGAAGCTATTAGCCGACCTTGGGTACATAGCCGACCGTCTTCGGAATCTGGAACAGAAGTGGGATTTGACAGAGCTGAAGGATTTGCATCGTCGTATCGTACTGAAGTTTGACGATCCACCGACGAGCGTACTGCGATTGCGCGAAACGCTCGCTTACACTCCGACTGTGCCACCGGGGTCACCGGAACAGCAGGAGCAGGAGCTGCCAGGGAGAGAGGAAGAAAAGGCACCGGTGGTGATCGTTGCAGATGAACAAACGCCCAGTGTGGTAGTGGAGGAATGTGCAGAAGTATCGGAAGCATCCGAAACATCCCGCTGCGGTGAAGATGTTAACGCGAGCAATCAAAGGATCGTCTGGGATGCTGAATGTGTTGATGAAAAAGTACATAAACTAGATCAGCTAGAGGATCTAGTGATCGCATTCTATCACACCTGTGGTCGACGCTTGTCCGGGTGTACGGTGGAACATTCGGGTTGTGCCACAGCTCGAGACGGTGCCGAGCATAGCCGTGCGCGAACGAAACGTACCAAAAAGAAGCATTCGATCAAGAAAGTGGTGGATCAGTCATCACCTTCACACCAAGGTCAGCAGAAGCAAAGACAGCAACCGGATTCGGAACGTACTATGAACCAAGGCACCGACCCGAACCAGGATCGGGATCATCTCGCGCGAGTTGCACCATCGACAGCATTGTCCGACCCCAGTGGTATCGTCCCGTGCATCGATACACGACAAACATCCCAACCGTTGCGCTCGATCCACGGCGACGACAGCACAATCGGACCGGGTACGCTCGAACGGGAGTTAGCACTCGACGACGAGGAGGACACGGTAACGCTGACAGCGGAAACGAGCAGTGAATGTTGCAGCCAGCACACTGTGGTAGCATTGGCGGGGACAGGGCCACCACACGCCCCTGACCGGACCGAAACGGTCGCCGGCAGCGACACGACCACCGACGACGAAAACGACGAAGACGGCGATACGGGTGGTTCCGGTGCCGATGCAAACGATGAAGCGGAACCGGGTGAACCGGCGGGCACTAGACGGTCCACGCTAGAGCAGGATTCGTCCATCTCGTCCCGGCGGTGTTCGCTTGGTGGGGAGTTTGAGACGGATCAGAACCGACGACTGCGCCGTCGGTTGTCCGAGTTGACGAACAACTTCTGCACACCGAAGCAGTTCCAGCAGCTGTGTGACAATCTGGACAACATCACCGACAACGATCTGAAGCTGTTGATTAGGGAACTGAAGAGAAAGATCGAATTTGCCGAAAGGATGAACTGGCTGTGTAAGTATACTTTATTCACTTTGTCCGTGGCGCTCGAAGCAGCAATACGCATTCACACCCTTCCGCTTAACGAGTTTCGGGGAAAGTTTAACGATCCGCGATACGCGCTAATTACCCGTTTGACCTAATTCGATGAAATCCGATATTCATATCCTTATCTGCTTAATCGTGGGCGTGTGTCATCTAAGCGAAGCTAACAGCATATAGATAGCACACGGTGAATAAACCATTACAAGCGGATCCAATTTTGGACAAGCGTGATCCTGACCGGTGGAAAAGGTAATTTGTTCTTTGATGGCCAATCATACGTGAAGCTGTCGCTTTAGGGTACTGTTGCACTGAAACACCGCACGTAATAGATACCGTGCGTGAAGAGGAAATTCACATAATCCACCATTTTCTGCCCTGCTTAAACATTATGGCCGAAGGTATGCTACCGTCCTAATCCATGTACGGAAGTTTGTGAAGGTTGACTAAAGTTGATTGTAGCACTAGCCTGGGTGTATAGATATAGGCATATTGGTTGCTTAAATTTTGAGCGGCAATTTAACGACACAATCTAATGCGCTTTCTGCGATAGAATAAAGCAAGCACAATGTAGAACGCAATCGCGAAATAAGAGCTCGTAAACAGTGGCATAAAGCCATTACGAACATCACCGAAGCAAGAAAGAGAGAGCTCAAGAATGGGTGGGATAAAAATGGCCAGTCCGAATGTCCCACCATTCTCGGGGTAGGAAATCGGGGGCTAAACACAAAAAAGGATATTGAAAGCTTAGTTTTATTTCTTAGGTTCTTTGTACCGATGCCGTCCCTTTCTCGGTGCTTACTAGCGCAGGCCAAATCCATACCGAGCTCAGAATCAAATAAAATTACTTTATTGCTTGTACCGTAATTTGAAGAACGGTCAGCCATCGGATGGTGGAGTAGTGCCCAACAACCAGCAATACTGTAGCTCAATTTTCTCAGCGCGTTTCTGCCACCAGTGCCGAACCATCGATAAGCGATTAGACAAACGATTTGGTTCATGGGCAATTTTCCAACGGGGAAGGAGCACACGCACCTTCTCGCCTTGTTAATGGAACATTTTGCGTTACTGCTTAATTCGGGACCTAAATTCTGTTCTCAGCTGTGTATAACGTTTGCCGCAGATTCGGTGCTTACAACGGGGCGTTGTTGGTACTTTTATTGCATGCCACTAAACACGAATGAAGTCATTTTGATTGTTTTTGTACACGCTCAAAATGGTGTTTCGTGAATGCAGATGTCCGAAAAAAGATAGATTGCTGGCTAGATAGCTTTTCAGTCGATCGTGATGCTAGAAATGAATTGCTGCGTTAAATTTATTTCCAATCCAGTAATTTTTTTTGCGATAAATGGTGAATAATTCAGGGAATAGTAAACACTAAGTATTCTTTCTGATTTCTAAGTGGAAACCGTGTTTATTCGCCATGAATATGCAATATTGAAAGACTACAAATTTTAGGGGTAACAGAGCAAAACTCATCCGTCGGAATAAGGTGAACGACCTTGCCTGGCACATTCAAACCAATCCCACGTACCATCGCCATCAATCTTATCAACAGAGAAGATGGATTTAAGTCTATCAGGATCTCCAAAGTTCTACCGAAAAAACGATGGTTTGAAGAACAAATTTCGATGGTTGCGACGAGCTGGAGCCACCTGAGAAGAATTTAGGTCGATACCCTCCCTTCGGAATGGTATAAAAGGATAATTGGTTGCAAAAGCTAACGGGGTTACATTTCATCCACTTTTCACCGGAATATCTCCGGTACCCTTTTTTTGTGTGTGCGTTGCATTCTGTTTATCACAAAACGTAGCACAATGGAGAAACACCTTCTCACCGGCCCGGATCCCGTTGGTCTGTCTGCGAAACGACGAGCAACGATCATTCTGGTTGGGTCCTGGTGAAGATTGATGGTTTGACAGTTGAAACTGAAGGATAACGTTTGCAGTAACGCAACGAAGAAGCGTAGGGCGTGATAAAGAAATTCATTCGAACACGAATTGTTCCTACGAACCAGCAGAAAGAAAAAGAGTTGTGCGTTGCAAATTTGGCATAGAATCAATGATGGCCACGAATGACCGTTGACGTAATAGACGCTACAACGGAGAGAGAGAGAGAGAGTGAAAAAAGCACCGTAACTCATCGATTTTTCGTTCGCCGGTGGACAAAATCGCAAGCACATACACAGTTTAAAACCGATCCCCAAAAACTAATGATCCCGCCTTATAATGGGAGACCAGCGCTTTGCGTTATTGTGCCCCCGTTTCACCTCATTAAAAAGTATTTGCTTTTTTTCAGATCAGTTTGCAAAAGTTTTCGCTACCTACGCGTTGTAGAGCAGCCGGTACGTTGACTGCTTCATTAAATTGTGCGCCACAATATGGTGCGCCTATCCATCATCTTCTCCGGTTTCGCGCACATTACTGGTAATGATGATCCTGTTTGTGCAAAAAGTGATTCGATAATTTATCCCTATCAATTATGTCATTACGGGGCGTAACAACTTAATTTGGAGGTTGGGAAATGTGACGATACTGTGACACAGGCATGCATTACATTCATCAAAGCAATTCCCTCTCGTTGGTTTCGGGAGGTTTTGACCATATCGTTCGAATTTGCAGAATGTTTGTAGAAGTAAAAGTTTATTGCTAATAAGAGTCAATATTCGCTTAGCATTACTCAGTCGAAATAGGAGGTCAACGGAACAGGAAACACATCCAATTTGGAAGATGAAAGGAAAGTTTCACTGGATTTTCCCCAAAGTGGCCCTGTTGGAAAGTGGCAAAATTTCAAGACCGAATATCGATATAAGACTCTTGCTTCCGTACACAAACAGCCAGAACATCGGCATTTTCCCAGAAATTTTTCTGTTTGAGCGTGTCCTTGAAACGTTTTATGTTTATGTTTATGAAACGTTTACAATCTTTTCACTGTTTCAGTACTTGTGAGGGTTTTAATTACCATCGCCTTTCCATTTGGAACATTGACCATTATTTGTGAGGATATCGAATAACTGACAACTCTAAACACATATTTATTTGCTTCTACAACTCTTGTGCTAAACACGGATACACGTAGGGCATGGCTATTTCGTATTCAAATAAATGAAATCTTATGAATCAATAGTTCTAACAAATATTGATATTTATAAGCACAGCAATTCATTCATCCGTCTGTTTGATGAATTAATTTCTAGTTTCCAGTTTTTCCAGTGTTTGCAATAAACTTTTCCACGAATGGTTGACTCCATTCGCTTGCAAACCGAATCGAAATGTTCGTTCTGGAATGTTGGTTTGTATGTTTTTTTTCCTGTTCTTTGCACTGTACTATCGAAACTCCTGATAGGCAGGATTACATTTCTCTTTTTTGCCCCCCAAAAGCATTCGCATGGTTGAGCTTCGATTGTGCCGTGCGGATAAAATGTTTCATGGCAACCGGAGTCTGTCTGTTTTGTTTTTTTTTTTTGACTTCACTCATTCCCTTCCATTGCCGGTTGCACCGAAACGTGTATAGGGTTTTCGATTTTTGTGACCTCTCGGTGAGACTGTCGGGTGATTTCACCACTAAAATGCTGGAAGTCGACGGGCAGGAATTTTTGCACGATTTTTTTTTCTTCCGTTACATACCAACTTTTGCTTCTATTGTTTCATTCCTTTCCTATCTCTGCCAGAATTCAACCGGGCCCGTGGGCTGATGGTGTATTGCGATCGATCATGGTATACCAATTTTCCTCCAAACGGGGGTTGTGTGGTTGTGCGCCTGTATTGGGTGTTCATTCGATACGGTTGTATTGTTATTTATTGTCATCGTATCACTCCTCAAAGGGTGTGCGAGCCGGAATCGGCCCAACATCAATATTCAATTATTGTGCGCACATGCAACGTGTATTAACGATCAGCAACTCATTCATCGCAACCATAGACCGCTCCTGAACGCTTGATGAAGTTCTTCGTCCCGTTCGAGAAGCATCTCTTTGTGTCGTAAGAGAAGGTGTGGGCAACTATCAAACAATGCGCGTGTATCCCTTTTGTTGGTGCTCGGCTATCGCTCCTCGGTATAGGTGCTTTGCTACGGTTGCTAGTCCCTTCCGTGCCGGACACTGATAGAAGAAAAGCTTCAAAAGGATCATTTGCAATATCTTCCCCCACTGACGTAGGTATACAATGTATTGCATAGATTGAAGGAAAAGGCGGAGAAGGTTGAAAAACACATCAATTGATTCATGGACATGCTCAGGGATACTATCATTGTACTGTGAGGAATTTTCTTACCTAACCTTACCAGACGGACATGGGAAACTAGCAACTGTGAAACTGTTACAAAAATTTGATTCATTTCGATACCGCCTAAACCAGTGGTCGGCAAACTTTTCAGAGAAAAGAGCCAAATCGCATAAAAATACACTGAGAATTGTGTATGAAAGGTCCAAAATGGTAGATATTGTACATGCATTTACATTATGTATTGAAATTTCAAAATATATTGATCATTATACTCTTAAATGTTCTCCCAATCCGATTTTGAATTGTGTATTTACAGAAAGCATTCATTTGTTGTAGAAACTCATAAAAGAATTGTGAATTTTAAATCTCGATTTGATCATGATGCGCTAAAAGACAAAAACCCTTAGAACTGATAGCAGAGTTCTGGTTTTGAAGGAAACTGTTGAATTGTTCGTTAGTGAATGATTTTTGCTTGTAACTTTTTAAAAGTCGTTTAAGAGTTTAAAGTATTATCATTATTTATTCCTAACTGTTGGCTTTACAATGTCGTAATTTTAAAAGATAAGTAAGATTTGGGAAGATAGGGAAGAGGAAAGTGACATCGTAGAAGGATTCCAAGTTCTCGAAAAAAATTCACAAAATTTCAATCAATCGTATGCAGCTTTAATTTGAGACGATATTCATTTTCATCGAAGAGCTACACTCAAAGCGTTAAAGAACTGTACTTTGTCAAGAACGTTCGTAGTACATCATTCTTTGAAATAAAACTGATGATATCTTTTACTCAAATTTTATATTTGTAACAGAAACACCTAGATAAATATTTTCCCAGAAACGTAAAAGATTATTTGAGTATGATGCCAATTTAGATTTTCCACTTACCAAACAAGTTAATAGCTGCTCCTGTTAAGTGGAGCAGGTACTTTACAGAACCGATCAGAATTGCAATTTATATAGTTTTCCTTGAAACAGCTTGACGGGATTTTAAATGAATTTTCCAACTGAAACCATCCACAGTATTATATGCAACCAGCACAGTTGCAATTCCAGCTCAGCGAAAACATATCGCATTTGGGATGGGAAAGCAGCAGCTTAATGGCGTACCGTAGGTTTTTTCTCGCTCTCCAAATGTTTCACTCTTTCCCATCCCATCCTTTCAAACAGTGACTATTTTTTAATGTTGTTTTCCACCGATGTTGTTTACGACAAGCTTTTGAACGCTCTCCCGCTTCGTTACCGTTTCCTTTCAGGTTTGTCGAGTAGACCGCGCGGTCCGCCGCATCGGAAAACTAGCCTACCAAAGCATACGGACGTGAAGAAGCGCTTCCTGGAGACGTGCGACACGACGCTATCGGACGAGGTAAAGGCCGCCCTCCGGCTGCCCGCGTTCGATTCGTACGAATGGGAGGACTGGGACGTGATCCACCTGATGCAGACGATGTTTGTCGAGCTGAATTTGCTGGAAAAGTTTAACATACCGATCGTGACGCTGCGCGAGTGGCTGTACGAGGTGTACAAGCACTACAACGATGTGCCGTTCCACAACTATCGGCACTGCTTCTGCGTCGCCCAGATGGTAAGTATTGTGCTGAAGGCAAATTTGCCGCATCCCGTAAGTAAGGGGGGAAGCTGGCATCGTATCATTATGCATTTCTTGCAGATTTCATTTCTTCTGAGTAATTCGCCACCGTGGGAGAGTGTGTTGCTGGATGTTATTACGCTCCTTCGAGACGGGGGTCTTCTGGTAGCGGATTATTTGTCCTTGTACGCTAGTATGCACCGCATAAAACTCTTTGATTGGCTTATAATCTATGAGCACTCAATGTGGTCTATTGAGCAAACAAGGATTTGCAACATAATTTGTTGTTGATGCTTCAGAAACACTCAGTACGCTAGTAAGAGCCTCATCAGCTAGAATATTTTTCCAACGAGTTTCTCTTTGCTTTACAATACCCAATAGAAATTTAAACTTATAGAACAATTATCCATTGGACATTGCAGGTAACAGTAAAATATCAAATAACCTTACCTTCTGTGAAACTTCATCCATCCTATTAACTCTCCAGTGTGGCAACGACAGAGGCAGCGAGAATTTGAGAATCAGCTCGATGCACCATGTTCGCTCAATGGCACGAAGCATTACTGCCGTGAAAACGAAGTGCACACTTCTGAGAAAAGTGTGCTAATAATTGCATACCATCTAACCGGCAAAGATTATCCTCCTTTTTCCACCGTCCATTGCGACGGCTGCGCGCGTCTCATCTGATACCTTCCGAAGCCTTGGAACGGCTGCCAACGTACGCAAAGCGGAACATTTCAGGTGGCAATCTAATCTGGAAACGATTTCTTCCACCTACCTGCTACCGCTTTCCACGCATTCAGCCGCGTTGCAACCGCCGAACGGAAGGTCACCGTTTAATTAGCGTGAAAAGCTGACGTCAGACATTTTACTTCCAGCGACTGCCTTTGCAGCTGAAGTGTGCATGTGTGCAGTTGTTGCAGAAGCTCCAAATGTGGTTGCATAATGCATTGGCACCAGACCGAGCGGTACGACCCGGGTGGGCCGGGCCAGCATAACAATGGGAAAAATGACATCCATCAGTTTCACTTGATCGCTCAATCCATCAAACCATCAGCTGGGCAGAGTTCTTTGTGGTGTGATGGGTGCAGAAGGTGATTTTTTTTCTTCTTTTGCTGCAGAGAATGATTACTTTCGGTCGATTAGAACGTTTGGGTTTGGTAGGAAGAGCACGTGGCAGGGTTTTGGTTATGAATGAGTGAAGGAGCTGTCGGGATGTCACGTATTTCCGTTACACCCCAATGTTTTCCCCTTCCCATTCTATTGACACATTGTCGAACGGTGATGAATAGACATAAATAAATTGCCGTCCTTCCGGTCCGGGGAGACGACGTGCGAAGATGTTGTGAAAAATGCTCACAACAACCAGCCGAATGATGAAATAGACTTATGCAAGATATAAAATTTGCATGCCATCGTCTTCGGACAACTGGATGGGTGGTAAAAAAAAGACTTTACTTCGAACATACGAATGAATTCTGTAAACGCAACGAGTGTGTGTGATATTATCATAAATTCATTTCGCCTCTGTTGCTCGGTTGTATTCAGGCTAGCATTAGGAAACGGATGACGTTTCTATCTGCTTCTATTTTTGCGTATGTGTGTGCTTTCTCCATTACGGGTATGATGGAATGGATGTAATGGATGGGGTTTTTATTGTCCTCACTAGTCATCAAATAGTATGTCAGTCGTGATGCACTCGGTTTGTAGGCAGCAGCGTTCACCGCATGAGTGCAAGCGAAAAGAACATTACGATCGTTATGCAGGACATCGTGTGGAAAACGTTCCATACGAGAACACACCCGGTGATACGGTGGTATTACTCCCATCCTTTCATCACCGTTGCTGAAAGTGTAGCTTATTGGAACGACTTTGCATCTGAACTCCCGCATCATGCACGTGGTAAAGCGCATTTGAATTCAAACCACCGCGCACACTGTAACAGTGTGTGAAAATCAACTTTGACTAATGTACGAAATGGCTCAGGAGATTACTACGCCCCGGACGTAACGATGAAATATTACTGCACTGCACCACTAAATCATTTCCTCTAATTGTAGCAGGACGGATCTTAAGCTACACCCTCACAAAGAGCAAACATGTGTTGTGTGCAGCAAACGAAATTTATAGTACAACGACACATTACGCATTGGTAATTGTGAGCATATTCCGCACCGGACAGTAAGATAGAATCGGTGCAGGTTTAAAATGACAGTATCGTACATTGCACGGCACATTCAATTATTCTAGCTTAGTGTGTGGTTCTGCTTCCAACGAAGCGAAAGCATTTCAGTGTAAATCTCGTTCACCTTAACGCATTCGCTCAATATAAATCGTCACATATGCCTTCTCGTCGTAAGCCAATTACAGAAATGTTCTTTCGTTAGTAGATCAAAGACACTCAAACCACGCCCAACTGTGCATGATAGCTATCGTGTTACTAAAGTGCACCTTCTGCTGCTACTACACATGGACACTGCTGTCAGCACTATCTATACATCCTGCGGGATAGTTTCGTCCGATTCCTTTACCTCCTCTTCCCCGCTGAAACCGCCCGTGTTAACTGACTCACTGACGCACGAATTGTCCCAAGCATCAGAACCCTCCGCTTCAGCAGAATTTGTGGTCACTTCCAGGTCCTCGTT
The DNA here is from genome assembly GCA_000349025.1 of Anopheles minimus. NCBI lineage: Eukaryota > Metazoa > Arthropoda > Insecta > Diptera > Culicidae > Anopheles > Anopheles minimus. Next base: position 13,657,749 of record KB663832.1, on the reverse strand, counting down.
TTCCACCTCTACGAGCCGCCGCAGGTAGGCCATCTCGCTCCAGGATAATGGTCCCATTCGGAGCCCTTGGTCAAAGTACGGCACTGGCAATTGAGCTGTAATGGATTGGAAATTTGCGTTCAAACTAAATACAAAAATACTACAGAGATACACTTACACACCTGCGGAAACGTACGGCACTAGCAGGAGCAGTGTCGTGGCACCGAAAAGCACAAGAAAAATCTGTTTCAAACCTTGCTTCATTCTCGCTGCTTAGCCAACCGGTGGCTTTGATTTCGCGTATGGTTCTGCGTAGGAATTGCTTTATGGGTGCCATTTTTATATGTGGCTCAAAAGAGTTTCGGCTTGTATAGACTTAAGATGGCTCCCGCTGGACTCGCGTACCGATTATCATTTCCTGCGATTGTGAGCAGTAAATTGGCCCACTGTGTGATCGGGGTAATTTCCCAAAGTAATCAAACACGGCACAATCACCTTAGTGGGCCCCATCGACAATTACTGGTGCTAGTGAGAAGGCATCCGACAGGGGCTTATGACGCATCAAGCTCGCTTACTTTATCGCAGGATAATTTCGTTCGTGAAAACACAATTTTCTTCCCATCTAACTACTGTCTTTTGCTCTATTTCAGATGTACGCCATCGCATGGCACACGAATCTGGTGCAGCGGTTAGGCGAGCTGGAGGTGTTAGTTTTGCTGGTGTCCTGCATCTGTCACGATTTGGACCACCCCGGTTACAACAATATCTATCAGATTAACGCACGAACCGAGTTGGCGTTGAGGTATGTAACAAACGCTCAACTAACGCTACACATCAGCCCAGAGTGGGAAAAAACATCCCGCATTTTGGAGGGTCGGGATACTGCAAGCGATGCTATGGCGCTAACGATCATCCAATTGTCACAGTACGGTCCAAACATGTCCTTCAATGGGACTAATTAGGTGGCACCATCATGACTGCACGCACCGTTCCAATTTGGCCGAACATATTTAGTGGTTGACATTTGAAAAGGGCGTCAATGAACACCACGGAACGGCATGTTAGTGTCGTCAGAAGCGTCTACCATCAGGGCGATTGCATCTCCTATACTGCTACTCATGGAATCTAGCTGACAACCTAATTTGTTGACACGGGGACGTTTTCGGGCACATGCCTAACGACGATAAATTTCAACTCTCTAACCAAACCACACAAAAAAAGCCTTTCGCCGAAAGTTTTAACCACTCTTGGTTCATTCTTCATCTCGCCCACAACACGGGAAGCTTCTGCTCAGTTTCGACCTGTTTTCGCAGTGAAGGAGACGATGGTTGTATTTTATAAACTTTGCGACCGTCGCACAAAGTTCGGCCGCCCGGTGGTCAGCACGAGAAAATACTTGGTGAAAGTATTTTCCGCGGTCGAAAGTTTGCGTTGTTTCTGCTACCACGAAACAACGCTTAAACGGTGAAAAGTCTAAGTGGCCTAAAACGCTGCTACACGGTAGAATTGAAATTTTCCTTCCCAATTTGGAACTTGCTTCCATTAGCTAATGAAGCTGTCGATCTTGGCCGGAATCATTATCCGATCGAACGAACAACAAACAACTGGCTTCGGGCTGTTTGCCGCATGCAGCTATTCGGGAGATATGCTACTTAAAATTTCTCCAATATTGAATATAGCACCTCCCGAATGGACGCAATGGTTGTTGGTGGACCGTTAACATCAAACGGAATTCTGTTCGTTTTTGCAATGATGTAATACATCAAATAGCAGCGTTTTACTGTGAAATCTTTGATGAATAATGTATGGATGAATTTACCTTCTCAGTAATCCAATGTCAGGAAAGCTACCAATCTCATACATAGCTAGACCGCTTTTGCTCAAGATTAAATCGATAAACTTCTTTTTTTTTAAGTTTAAGAGGGATGAAATTTGTGGCTTTCCTTGGCTTGCTTGATGTCCGGATTGCAGTCTTGCGCATGTAGCAACATTCCTGCTGGAATTTTTAAACGGTTCTGTCCAATGAAAATCGGTACCCCTTCTGGGCTGCTTCTATTGATAACCGATAAAAAGCTAGGCTTATCTTATTCCCTTTCCAGAAACCTCTTTCCAAATATTGTTATGTTTAAACTAATAACGAATGTCTCGATTCCAATTGTCTATCGTTATCTCTCTAGTCTCTCCTGATCCCTTTTTTCGTTATCATTACAAATATTCATATTAGAGTACACTTTGAAAGTACAGACATACGTACAGGGATACCGTAAAGAGCCTTTTCGATTGGCCTGCTAACACACTAGCAGAAATCCCAGACCATTAATCAACGGACAGCCCTGCAACGAGCGAAGCAGATTGTTGTTAAACAAACAATATGGAAAACCGGGAAACGCACGCAGTGCAATCCAACCAAAACCAGGAGTTCGGTCAGATGCATCCGCTTCCGTTCAGCTGATCCCTCCCGTAAGCTCTCCGTAACTCTGCAGCAGCCGGCTCTGACTGCAAATACGTAGTCGAGACGAGTTTGTTGACTGCACAAATTGATTGAACCATTTGTTTGTCCAATTGAAGCGCCTTCCGCTTCAATGCTCGCATGCTCCCTGCATGTGGCCACCGTCTGCATTCCACCGGATCATCGGGGAGGTTGTGCATTTGGGCGGCAAAAAATAAACTTCCAGATCGTTGAGCTTTGATTTTCCATTGCCCATTTGTCGTTTTGCCGGTTTCGGATGAGCCCCGGTGGGAAAGAAATAGATTATACGATACCAATAAAGCTCCCGTTTCGAGCACCAGATGCCGGCGATTCCCCGGTGGTGCTCTACGGGGAGGATTTGTGGGATCTCCCCAGCACTGACCCGGACTGGCTGACTGGCACGCTCGGATGGTTTCGATATATTGCTCGATTTATTTATTTTTTTCTCCGATCCGCAAAGCGTCTCTCATTGCCGTTTCATTTCGCCCCAACAGATACAATGACATTTCACCGCTGGAAAACCATCACTGTTCGATCGCGTTTCGATTGCTGGAGCACCCGGAATGCAACATATTCCGCAACATGAGCAAGGAGATGTACAAGTAAGTGAAGTGTTGGAAAAACCAATCGGACATGAGATATTGCAGTGTTCCATCAAACACATTGTTGCGTGTATAAGTTACTTTAGATATACTGGGGGAACTGCCACTGGTTGAAGTTTGGTGACTCAATTGACACTTAAAACATAATGCTTTTATATTCTATTTTACGGATAATTTTCATCCTCCTGTACGCCGTGCATGCCATAAATACGATAAACAGAAACCTTTCCACGCGTTGCACGGTGAAAGATGAACTTAATTACGACCTAATTGACGACCTCCAGCGTACGCGGGGTCAACGCGACACGCACGTGGTCTATTATTTGTCCAACAACCTGTTGCCCATCGTCACACGCTGTGTGTTGTCCCGTCCGGCATTTCTACCCGGGGCCGAAATGCATCAGCCGCGAAGACTCCGGTGCATCTAATTGGTATGACATCTAATGATGATTAATGTATGGCGTCTACGACGCGAACGCGCGCTCCCGATGTCACCATGCGACCCCCAAGACGTTTTCGAAACCGGATCCGTGCTTTCATACGCTATAGCACTAGAGTGAACCGCGAGCTGGGTAATTGAAAGTGAGATTGAACTCAACCCACCGGCAATCGACAACACCTCCGTCAGCTTTACAACCGCACGAGCCACTCATTAACGGGAGGCGGTACGGTCTGAGAGGAAGGTGCCGGTAATTGGGCTTCCCGAAGGTGCCATGGTGCTTGTAAATCGTTTCCAATCGGCGAGGTAAATGGCGCCAATCTCTGGCATAGGGATGGAGAGAAATCGACGCAGGTTGGGCACGTGTTCAGCTGTAATTTTCTTTTCAACTTCATCGTGACTAGGGTGCTAGTTTAATCTTTCTGCAATCCGTCTGTTCCTGCAAACTCAAACACATACGACTACAACATTTTTCACACTAATTCTGGTCATGCTTTGCCCTTTTTGTTTGCAGGGATGTACGCGAGGGAATTATCCGGTGCATATTGGCCACCGATATGGCCCGACATAACGAAATCCTTACGCAGTTTCAAGAGGCTACACCCGAATTCGACTACAGCAACAAGGTTCACACGAATCTGGTAAGCGTTATTACAGCTGTTACTGTGAAGCAGATTGTTAAACCCTCCACATATTTGTCGTTCGCTCGTACAGCTCTGCATGGTACTGATAAAAGTAGCGGATATTTCGAACGAGGCACGACCGATGGATGTTGCGGAACCGTGGGTTGATCGGCTGCTGCAAGAATTCTTCGCACAGAGCGCCGCGGAAAAGTCCGAAGGTTTGCCGGTGACCCCGTTCATGGATCCGGACAAGGTGTCTAAGCCGGGTAGCCAGGTGCGCTTCATCGGTCTCGTACTGTTGCCATTGTTCGAAGCGCTTGGTGAACTGTTGCCGGAACTAACCGACCTTATCATCACCCCGGTGCGGGTCGCTCTCGATTACTATCGGTGCGTAGAAAACAAAATGAAAACTTTGCAAAATACCTAAACATACAATAATCGTGCAATTGTGTATTTTAGCCGCCTAAACGATGCTGCGAACAAGACGCGTCGATCGATCGCTGAAGCGGAGGCCGCTTCATCCGAGAGTGGTGGCTCACCGCAACTGCCGCGTTCGCAGTCCGGCATCAGTGTCAAGTCCCGACGTAGTATTCCCTCGCAAAAGTCCGCATCTCGCACGTCTGTTGATGAGCCTATTTTAATTGCAGCCGAACTGCACGATCTACCGGAGGGCAGCGAAAGCGGTGACTCCGAGACGGCCACCGAAGTCGACGTAAGTGGGGCCGACAGGCCCAGACTGTGCGCTCTCCCGCACGGGGGCGCCAAGATCGATTCACCCGGTGCTAGTTCTAGTGTAGCAATCTATTAAACGCTAGCGTGTCATTCGAGGAAGCGAAGTTTTCCGAATTCTTAGCTGGTAGCGATCATATCAAAACGCACGTTCCGTGTAGTTTCATACATCGCATAGCTATACACAAAAAAAAAACTTTGATGCACATCGCTTTATGGTTGGAAATGGATAACACACCTACCGAAATTCAATCGCTACACAAAAAAAAAAACTCAACAGAACTGATCTCATGATTGATCTAGTGAAAGTGCTTAAACACCATCATACATAGTCGACGCCGTCGAAACGATTGCTTCCGTTCGTAATAACAATATTTTTCTTTCTCCCCCTTTTTCCCGATGGCAACAACTCTTCCTTCTTCGATCAATCGGCTCACAACGAACCATGTGCCCCCATCGTCACTCAACACAACTCACCTGATCACCGCCACAACCATTTCCCGCTGTTGTTAAACTACTTGTCCGTAATGACCATGGATGAACAAAATCAAAACTGTACATGCCTTGCCTGAAAAACCGTCCCGTCCGGCCGCCCGACGCACGCCCATACAATTTGCTATCAGGTGGCGGAGAAAACGTCCAAGTTTAAGGTGGACACGGAAAGCATCCACCGCAAACAGTCGCACCCGAACTCCCGGAAGGGTAGCCGCGAGAAGCGCCCCTCGATGATCGGTGAATACTACACCACAGGTACGCGCACCCGTGGTTCCCACGGCAACATACAGCATACTAATAATCGCACGTATTTTGGTTCGAATCGCGCCATTAGCCTAGACCAGTACAGTAACAACCGGCGCATGTCCGACGGCGTCCCGATACAGACGGTCCACTCAGACAACAGCGTGCTGTACTACCACCACCAGCGGCAGCATCGCAGCCTCGACCACGACACAATGTGTTCGTCCTCGGACAAGAGCACCAGCCTGAACAGTACGCACGAAACGGCACCGCCGGCCACCGTGCCACCGCCGACGGGGAAGCAACGGTTGGGCAAACTGTTCGGCAGTGGTAGCGGGGGCAGCCCGGTCGCCGCTGGTACGGCGGTGGCCAATCTGAAAAATAACAACAGCGGTGGTACGGCCGGCACATCGAATAGTGGCGGCGCTGGGAAGCACTTCTGCCGGATGTTAAGCTTTAATCAGCAGCAAAAGCTCGACAAGCTGCGCAACAACAACAACAGCCAGAACAAAAATAACAACAACAACAACAACAGTACCGAAGGCGGCAGTAACAATAACAATAATAATAACAACAATAACAACAGCATCAGCAACAACAAGAACACGAGCAGTGCGGCCAACAGTCACGCGAAACCACTCGATGGTGGGCGTGAGCCGTGTTTTGCGGCGTCGGGAAGGCACCCGCGTATCGGCTGCCCCGCTGGTGGTGGTGATGGTGGCGGCGGAACCGATCGGACCATTTCCGGGAGTTGCGGAGGCGGCAGTAATACGGACGAAGGCGGAGGCGATCTTAAGGGTGGCAATGGTAATGGCAGCAGCAATGGAATGGCGGCCCGAACAGCGGCCACATCATCGGCCTCAGCGTCGACCGGTTCGAAATCGTTCCTGTCCCGGTTGCGCCAGTTTACCGGCCGGTTAAGCTTCAACTTTGACTCGCGGGAATCGAAAAAGTTGCAGCTGCTAGCCGGCAATGTGCCCGAACGCATGAAACCTGCCGGTGTGCCAAAGCGGGACCATCGTCTGGAGAAGTCGCGCACGGTAGATGTGGGAGATCTCGGACCGGTGGCGATCTGTGGCGATAGTACGATGACTGGCCAACAGCCAGCCAGTGTTGTTAGTAGTTCGCTGATGGTACATCATCATCATCAGCAGCACCATACGGTCGGGCTTGCACCTGGTGAGTCCTTCTACGGTGGTGGACCACCGGTGGTAATGAACCAGCCCAAATCCATTTCGCCCATCCTGATGCAGCACCGCCACAGTGAGGTGCTCGGTTTGGGTGGACCAGCGGGTGCAGCGGCCCGAAGCCGTGCCTACAGTCTGGATGTACCGATCGGGGGACGTCACTGCTGCCGGAGCCTCAGCGGTAGCACGACCGGTGGTGGGGCGGGCTCAAGCTGCGGTGGCAGCCACAAGAGTCTCACCTTTTCGCTCAACAATCGCTCCCTCACGGAGGACAACGACGGTGGCAGCCTGGCGCTCGTGTCCAGTGATCGTAAATCGGGCGGTGGGCCACTGCGCAATGGGACCGATAACTCGCTGCTGCTACTGGCGGACGATCCGTCCTGCTCGGTGGCAGCCGTCACCGGCGGTGATAGCGGTGCACCAGCTGGCGAAACCATTTGACAACAACAGCAACTACAGCAGCAGCTACGCCACACAAGTTCTTCGTACGAACCGTCGCTGCAGGGCATCTTGCTCACCTCAACGTCACTGCAGGCTGACTCACCGCAGTCACAGCATCGCGGGCCGGCACGGGCATCGATGGATTCGGACCGCCGTGCACCGTTTGCCGAGTCGGAATCCATCTCCTCCAAGCACACGTCCGCACTGGTGAGCTACTGGATCTGTTTGACCGAGCGAATGAGTTCGCTGATTTGTAAATGTTGCGAACGTACGTTACCGCCGGCAGAAAGCGTCTAGTGTCTACCGATGTAGTTGCCTGCACCGGACAAGCGGGTCAGTTCCGCCGGTGATGCATGCGCTGGAAGCGCTGGACCGTTTTAATCTACAGGCACGCGGGCGGACAGCTCGCTGGCATGTTCTCTGTGTTATCAGTTTTGTTTTCCTTTTATCTCTTACGTTCAAAATTTCTACCGTCTTCTATTTATTGTGTTCATATTGTTTTTAACTGTTGTTATGTTTTCTTCTTTCGCAATGTGAATTATATCCAAAATTTACTTTTATTACTTTGACTTTTTAACACGCGAGCTTATTTCACATAGAAGAAAAAAAAACAAATTAAAGGCGAAAAATAGAACTTTATAGGAAGTTAGAATTTAGAGCGGGACATGCCAAAACTTAGGAAAAATAGAACAGTTGTTGGGACCAATTCCCTCTTCGATAGCTTTGTTGCGTGACTCTTTTAGGTGTTGGATACTCCCGAACCTGTGAACGATCATTCGTGTTCGAGCAGGTTCGGGTAAGATCGGCCGTTAGTTAGAAGCAGAAACAGGATAGGCCGAATCGGCAAGAATAAATTGAACTATCAGCAAACCGATTCTCGAGTATTCAACACCTAAAAGAGCCACGCGCCAAAGCTATCGAAAAGGAAATTGATCCCAACAACAGTCAAACATAGAAAAAGTGGAAACCAAACGTGTGATTAGAAGAGAGAGAGAAAAAAACGACAAAAAAAAGTTAAAAAAGAACGTAAAATGAATATTTAAGCGGAAAGGTGTTTAACAGCAAACAAAAACAATTGTATCAATGTACATGAACATGTTTCACTTCTCATATGGAAATACTCCCCCCATCTCTCTACCTTCACGTGGCCGCGGAAACAAAACTCCAGGAACAGATCTGCTACTGAAAACATATCACTAAAAATGTACCAATTCGATCGAAACAATTACTACATGCGTTCCCCCTACCCTCCTTTTTCTACCACGATGCAATCTATGCCAACGATCTTTGAAAAACCTTTTTCTACAGAGCATAATTTTACACAGCAAACAAATAACAATGAAACAAAAATATTTATGTGAATCGGTGGATGAAGAGAAATCCTGTTAAACGGTCTGGTGGGAAATTCAGATTCGTTCCCCGGAAGAAAAAATATATATAAAGCAAAACGTACAGGAGCGTTGGACTAAGCGTTAGATTTGGGGACAGCATGGTGGTCAACACAAAGAACAATCTTAAGTTAGAAAGCTACACTGCAGACAGAGCGAATGTGACAAGTTAACGGATATGCAAGCGTCGCCTAAAAGGATAGAAGTTAAACAGACTGGCTACGATGTTACTTTTGCATGCTTTCAATGTAGTGGTCTGTAGCACCGCCAGGAAGATACCCACAGCGGCACGCACCTTTTGTAGATTCGGAACAACTGTTTTCCGCCATCGCCTAAAGCTCGCGCCTCCCAAACAGCTAAGGATCGCTTCAGGTCGCTTCGATGTGAACAGAATTGATGCAAACTTTTACCAAATCATCACAACAGATGCTGCTATGAACAGGAACCTAGGATGAGTTAAAGCAACGCCACACCACACAAGTAAAGCAAAAGATGGTGATGGAAAATGGTGAAACCTAAAACAAAAAACAAGATGTTTTAAGCAAAGAAACAAAAAATAAGATAAAAAAAACAATCACACACTCACGAACACGACACAAAACAATACAGCGTTATGAACGTAAAGCAGAAATTAAACAACAAACAAACAAAACGAATGTAGTATGGCGTTCGAGTACGACAGCTAGATATTTGATATTACTAGAACTGACTAACAATCATGTTGCAGGCGACATTATAAATAATAATAAATTCACAACCAAACTGTCTACTCAATGCTTATTGCCTAACGAACTGTTACCGTATGTACGTTTGTGAGTTTGGCGGTGTGTGTGTGTGTGCGTATGCGCGCGTGTGTGTGTGTGTGTGCAAGAAATAAAAAAGGACCGTTAAAACACAAGTTAAAACCCAATAGTGTTCGCCCCACCCTTGACTGTTTGCGTCAAGCGTTAGTGAAACAATAATGGTAGTAATAGGCTAAAATCAATTTGTTGTTTCACTAGTAATCGAACGTACCGTAAATCGACATTTAATCGTGCAAACGTAAACATAGCCAGAAACAAGTGTGGATTCCACAGAAGAAAACAAAATAGTAAGCATCATATTGGTAAACGAAACATGTTAAATTGCTCTCTAATTGCGCATTGTCTCATAAACCCATTCCTGATTCATACTTGTTGGAACATGTACTTGATTGTTTTGTTTTGTTAGTTTTCGGTTTGTTTTATTACTCTACATTTGTTGCATTCATTTTTGTTTGTTCTATTTGTTCTTTTTTTTGTTTGTTTTTAGTTACAATTCATTCTCGTTGTGTTAATTTTGCATCTCTTTATTTTTGGCTTCGTTTTTCTATATTGTTCTACCCATCGTAAACTGATTACACAATTGGAAACAAAACACTACATTACAAGGAAACACAACAAAGAAGAGCCTATTTAATGTGAAAGCTGTGGCTGTGTGACATCAAACAGGAAGTGCTACCCAACCTGACTGATATTCTTCCTCTTCCCACCTCTCCCGCTTTATCACACCAGGTGCAATTAGAGTCCACAGTATGGGGCAATTTTCAAAGAAAAGTTGAACATAGCATATACAACAAAAAAAGGGGTAAAAACCTAGCTGTGTGTAATAAGACACGGATGGAAGATAGAAAAGCAGAACAATATCTAAAGTAAAACGAATAACACTAAAGCAGAAATGTGTAACCATTGTTGCGAGAATATTTGTCGTTTCCGGGCATTTCGGAACAGAACAAAACCATGAAGCAGTGGAAAAGAGAGTACGAGCATAACAAACGATAACAATCAATGCATTTCCATCGAACGTGTCCCTCCTATTACGTGTCCGCTACGGAAGTACGTGTTGGTATTTCCCTCTAACCAAGTTGTGTCCTGCCCATTAGGTGTCTGTTACGTATGGCCGGTCGTTTGAAGCAAACCACTACAAACCGGACACAGGTTGCAGTGTAGCTTAGGATCTCAGAAACATGTCAAATTAGTGTACGTTAAAGTTGAGTGCAGTTTTCCAAAAACGTTGCCAGTCAGAGACTTTTTTTTTTTTTTTTTTATTCATCAGTTACGGCCAGGCCGTATTGCTTATAACTATGATCTTAAATCTAAACTTAAAGTAATATGCAATTCACATTGGTTGGGAGACATTTCCTTCTCCGAACCGTGAAAGGGCACCTTATCCCGGGAACCAGTCAGAGACTGATGCGAAACAAAATGACGAACGCATATAGATAGCAACGGGAAAAGGACTCTACTGATCGGAACAGATCGTTTGTTGAGAGAAGGCAACGGATTATAAGGCGTGATAAACAATGTGCCATTAGTAAGGGCCGAAAAGTTGTAGCCCACCCAAAATTGAAAATTCAACGCAAACAGGGAAAAAGACCTGTAATCGCGGACAAAAAACACAAAACAATATCGAATGGATCTAAGTAGAGTTTGTGTGTGCATGTATTCGTCCCTGGCCCTCCCCAGTGTTCTATATCGTGAGCTGTGTAGGAGAGTGACTTTTCGAAAATGGACCAATAGAAGCAAATAAACTCTTAGCACGATATTACGAGAAAATGAAAACAAAAAAACACAAAAACGACCCCAACTGTCCCTCTGGAGAAAAAAAAACATACACCATGTGCTAAAAAGGTAACAGGTCAGATGCATATACACAGCAACGTAGATATACATTGATATTTAGCCAAACTATGAGGCAAAAAGGCAAGCAGCGGACAAACATGCAACGGGCTGTAAATATATGCTACTGGGTAGTGGGAAGAACGCATCCTCTCTATCAGAACATCTCACTCTTCAGCAGACCGCCGGAAGATGGTGATTAGGTGAATACTAGCGTTGTCGTAATTGTAACCACGTTTGTAAATGTGTATATGTGTGTATAAGTGTGTGTATTCTTGAGAGCATCATCAGGCTCTAGTGTTACGGTTTATAGTGCTATAATGGGGTGCGCCACGTTCCACTAACAGCCGTACGAGCGTGCCGGTAGTTCAATTGGTGAAGAAGCAAAAGTGTTTCATTAAATCTGCGCAAATATGGGTGACTGGCACGGATGCTGAGTGCACCCCGTAACGAACCCCACACGCCAGCCAAATATGTTGAAATACGATTAGTAAACGTTAAGTTGCACGATGATGTTGGAGAGGTAGAAAAAATTAAACCATTACCATACGCACGAACGCATCCATGCGGTTCGAACGCGCACACATCCATGCAGCACTTGCGGGCTGGGCCCGATCGTGCCTGTACGAGACGAATAGGAACGATCCTTGTCCTAATGTGTTTGAGAGTGTGTACGTACGTGTCCATGTGAATGGTACACGCGTATGTCTATGTGTATGCATATTTGTGTTTAGCACAAGGTGCTTAGCGTATCCGGAAGAATAAGGAGTTGTTACTGAGTACACGAAAGCGGGAAGTGACTCCACTGTAAAGACTATCACACTATCTATTGCTATGGACACAAACTATACTGTCAAACAGAGTAAAATTAGTAAGGGAGTTAGATGCAAAAAGGGCACACCAGCAATCCCTCCCCGTAAACGCGGAACCTAGTGGACCATGTAGAGTGGTACGGGGAAAATGTGGGAAACAGTAGCGGGGAGGGGAGCGATGGTTGATATATTACAAGGTATATTACGCGCGGGCGATACAAGATGTTGTACACGGTCCACGCAAATGGGACTAATTAGCAAAAGCATATTGAATCTGGAACTGGATATGGAACTATCGAGAGAATAAAATCTATAGATGTAATATAAACCTAGTTGCGGTGTACGGTTGGCGGTAGTGCATTAGTATTCATATCACAATTTAAGCCAGGTTTCAATTATCGCTCAACAGATCCTATAAAAAAGCCTCATATCGTCCATAATTTCCTATCCACGATCGCTCCACAACTCTTTCATAAGAACATTCATAAGTTCTGATGAAACATCACTTCGATGCTTCAAAAACAGTGGCGGATCAACCTAGGAGCGGAGGGAGCGGCCGCTCGGGGCCTCGCCATCCCTCCCCCTTGTCAGTCTTTGCGTATCGAGTCCATCATACAGGGGCCTCCACTGCCATTCTGCTTGGGTCCCCCAAGGACCTTGATCTACACACACACAGCTGCCAAGGACCAACCCACCAGTTGAAGGGCCACGGATCATCATTGCAATCGCGCACGATCGGTTCGTGGCGTTTGCCGAACGCATGGCGCAGGCAAAGTTCCTCCATGGTTACTCCTTTGCCCAGATGATAGCAGATCGACTCGCTGAACTGTTTCCCACCGCCACATGTGGCAGAACAGACGGACCACAATCCGTCAGCTTCCAGTAGTAAGTCGATTGGTTTTTGTTGTTTTGGGTGGGAAGTGTGTACTCGTACCGAATTCCCACATGATTATTCTTCTTCTTGATGACAATCTAGTGGAGAAAAAGAAGAACAAAATCGTTTAGATTATTTGCTAGGCTCAACATATCCGGCAGGTATCATTCGGTGAAAATAAAACGAATCACTTCTCTTTCCACTCGTTGAAATCACCGTTAAAGACAAACAGAAATAACCAGGATTTCTGAATTCGGATACCAAGAGAACATCCGTATCAGGAGGTAACACTAATTCCCCTGCGTTGTGCTGGTATATATCTGTCTCGCTTTCACGTGTTATCATTGATCGGAGATGGGAGATCTTCTGGTATTGGTTATCAATATCACACACAGCTGATCGATCGGTAGTGAAAGAAGGTCGGATGACACTGATAAGTTCTTCCATCTCTTTCCATTCGAAATCTCCTGATTTGGAAAATTTCCGTTTTGCGACTGAAACCTGACTTTTGACACCAAGAGAACATCCTAATCAGGAGATAACACTAATTCCCCTGCGTCGTGCTGATGTATAGCCGTCTCGCTTTCACGCGTTATCATTGATCGCGATAGAAAATGTTCTATACTACCTATTAGTATCATCGCTTAAACAGGGAGAGTGAGTAGATCAGATGATGTGAAAAGAATCTGTATCTAATTTACTCACAACATCAACCGATTTCTGATTTTTTATACCAAGAGAGCAATCAAAGTAGGAGGCATGTTCCCGATAGAAGATGTTCTTCTATCGCCTATTAGTATCGCATACTATCATACGGAACTAAGTGATCGATAGAGTGAGCAGAACAGGTGATGTGAGAAATATCCTTCATTTCTTCCCTTCACGAAATCAATCGCCCGTTTCGTTTGCGGTGAAATCTCGTAGACAGGAGCCGATTTCTGATTTTTCATACCAGGAGTGCATCGAAAGCAGGAGGTTACAATGATTCTCCGCTATCATGCTAGTATCTAATATAGCCGTCCCGTTTTTACGTTCTGTAATTGATAGCAATGTTAGCAATGCAAGATCTTCTTCTATTGCATGGTATTATCACATACTATCATACGCAGGAGATTAATCGAATGAGTAGGTGGAGCAGTTGA
>KB663832.1:13559109-13633576 GCA_000349025.1 Anopheles minimus | reverse complement strand
TTAGATGATCTCTGAGAGCTTGTCCTCATTTTAAAACATTTTATAAAATATGTTTCAAACAATTACTAAGCAACAATTCAGAAACACTTACAAAAACATGCATATCTTCCATGATGGGTTCAGGAATTTTAAGCCTTTCCTGGTCATTTTCCCTCTCGCAAAGTCCCAAACTGTTGGCCACCTCGTACTCTCCGGGAAGTTGAATAAAGCTCCTCGCATAAGGGGCCTCGCAGATGAGTGAAGTTCCCAGCAACCCCCTCCCCCCCCTCCGTTGCCATTCCGCCTCCACTGCCATTCCGCTCGGGGCCCCCAAGGACCTTGATCCTCCACTGTTCAAAAACCGTCCAACAAAAACGATCGTTCCAAATATTTTACATATAGACGATGCTGCAATAATCTTTTAAAAGTTGTTTTAAAATATTATTCTAAAAATTGGTTTATGTTCAATTTGAATGAAATTGGTAAAAGTTCATCTCTACAAATCACTGGTTTCCCCACAATTTGTCTTTTGCTCGTCTATTCTGTTTCTCGGCAAAAAGGGACAAATTATAAGGCTTCAACGATTGCAAAATCGTATCATGGGGCTGATTTTAGGTTGTGGTCGACGTACATCTTCTGCTGTTATGCTAGATATCCTACAATGTATGTCTGTAGGGCAAAGGATTGTGTACCAGACCATGGCTTTTATATATCGTCTAATGAACGGTCAATTGCCAGGGTATCTGGGAGAGAGAATTGTTCGGGGATCTGACGTTCATGGGTACTGTACACGCAGGGCAGATGAGGCCAAAGTTCCGAACTTACTGTCTCAGAGTGCTAGAAACTCTTTGTTCTTCAAAGGGATTCAATGATATAATAGCTTACCCGGAGAAATAAAGAATGCGAGTAATTTACAGGAGTTCAAGCGTAGGTGTACGGTGTATTTCAAACAAACTGTGTAATGTGATTTATATGTGTAGATGTCCCATGTCACTCTATAATGTGTAACTGCAGTTGTCATCATGATCCTGATGATGATGATACGATTTTTGCATTTTTGAAAACAAAAAAAAATCGAATGAGACAACGCAAGTTTGAGACACGCGCGCACAAAAGTGGACAATTTGATTTCAAGGTGAAGAGTTCAAGGAGTAGCACAATCTGGGAGGTCACACAAGATTCATACATTGATGATGGTATGCGGCCGTTTTCAGGTACATTAGATTTCCCTGCTTCGGAAGGTAGAGCCCTAAAACCTGCTTTTGGTATTAGTGGAACTGGCCATGTGCAAGTTGCAGTGGTGTTCCAAAATGTAGCGAAGCAGTACCAAATATCGATTTTTGAATCACTATATAAAGGGTACCTTAGGATACTTCTGTTTTGAAATGTGACCCGTCTTCCTCCATGGAATGTTGTTGGTCATCTTAGAAGCGCGTATGACTCGGGAGACTCTTCAAAATGATTCTCAATGCCACCACTTTTTACGATTGTTAGTTAGGGATATATTTTGTCTATAAAAGCACAAATATCGTAAAGATAATTCCGTCCTTTTCAAACCTGTGTTGGGATAAGAGGTGGGACTTATCATCATCATCATCATCAAATGAACATTCGCTCCACAAATCGCTTCTATAAACGAGGCACCAAAAAATCATTCATTAGTTCCTATGAACAATGTTCCAAAAATCATTCAAAAATTCCTTTGAACGATGCTCAGAAACTCGTACACAAATTATTATGAACGATCCTTCCAAAAATCGTTCTTATGAATGAAGCATTAGAAATTGTTCAGAAGTTACTATGAACGATCGTTCCAAATATTGCTCCTATATCGCTCCAAACTTTGTTTAAAAGTTCCTATGTACGACCGGTTAAAAAAAAATGTACAAAAAATCTTGTAAGGAACGATCGAACAAACGATCTTTGCAGATCGTGCAGCATCGTACATTTTAAACTTTTGAATTTTGAATCAATGATTATCATCCAGATATTCTATGAGTTTGCTATTAGAACATTTTATTTGCATAAACTGGTAATTGAGCGCTAGTGCAGGTAAGTTGGATGGCACGTAACCTTTATCTCAATACATTAGTTCTACCAGTACAGTGTATGGTAGTGCTACGAGTTTCAGTGTTCACGATTATTAGAACATTTGTTTTTAGGGATAAAAAATAAAACCCAATTTCAACTTGCTGGGAGGAATCGCACTTTTTTTAAATCGTGTATGCATTATCAACGTATCCAAAATTATGATTTAATCGAATTTGTTATGCGACCGTCGGGGAGATTAACAAATTCCGATTTATGAAACATATTTTAAGCTTTGTTAGACATACTTCCTGTACTGATCAATCCATTCTGTGTTGTATTTGGTATGATAATGAAAACCAACTGTACAACATCTCATGAACAATTCGGAAACGATACAGTTTTATAAAATACAAGATGACGAATCTCCATCTACACAGCTTGTGTTAATTTCTTCATGAAGGTCCTTTGGTATATGAAGTGACAAAATTATCCAATCCTGGAGTCTTTCGCTTCAACTGACGAAGATTTCAATTAATGGTAAGAGTGTGAGAATCAAAATAAAACATTTGCATAATTAAATATAAATATATATCAGCTTGAAGCATTTTAGACGCAATTTATTTTAATAGATTCGCCCATCTTTTGGAGAATCATATTCTATTTTGTAACAATGCTTTACTTGCTTCATTTAACTTAATTCATCATCCAGCTAATCAAGCAACTTTACTTCCCCTTGGGCCATCGTTCTCGTCAACAGCTGACGCACCTTGATTGGCAGATTCCTGACGAAAAATAGATTGATATTACACATTTGAAACGATTCCACTCGTTCGTCCATGTAAGGGCTACTCACTCAAAAATAGCTAGTTGGTAGGGTTTAACGGTTTCCGGTACCACCACCTTCCGCCGGTTAGTTTTGATGGCCTTCACTACACTCTCGCCGAACTTGGCTGGTTCGTAGATGGGTAAACGGGTAAGTCCACTGCAACAAAAAAAAACCCCAAAAGCAAATAAACAATTAGCTTCTGCTTTCGCCTTTTTGTCAAACTATTTAACAACTTACGACGATGCTTTCAGCAAACTGATGGCCTGTTTGCGTGTGTTGAAGGCAAATGGGAACACGGTCGTAGTTTGGACATGTTTCGCCTGCCCGCGAAGGTACAGATCATCCTCAAGCGCATCCATAAAGCCCCGTAGGGCGAATTTGGTCGTGGCGTACGTCTTTGCCCAGCCCGGTGCAATATAACCCGCGACCGAGCTGATGGCCACGATGTGTCCTTTCCGGCGACGGATCATACTGTCGATGAAGGTTTGTGTGGTCTGTCAAGAGGGAAGGCGTGAATCATTGGACATTAAACAGTAAGGAAGTCCGTCGGCAACAGAATGATTCATTTTTTTTACCCAAAAGCTAGAGAGCACGTTCACTTCCATGCTGCGCTTTGCGTAAGAAGGAAGAGCATCCAGTGAGAAGCTCGTTGGTAAGATACCAGCATTGTTCACGAGGATATCGACTGGACCAAGATCTCGCTCCACATCACGTCCCAGCTGCCGCACGGCGTCATAGTCCGAAACGTCCACCTGTAATTGAAATTGCTTGTTTTTAGTAGACCGTATACGTTCGGGGAAATGGTTTATCTAACTCTAGACGGAGATCGCTTTCTAATGTACCGAGGAGCCACTTCAATTACTTCAGTGCTCCAACGTTCCACAAACTTCACTTAGAATTTGAATTTTTAAACGCGTCGAACCTCGATTATATATGCTCTTTATTTGGGGCCCTTGAATATCGTCTACTGTCTTGTTTTCGGGTCTATCTGGTCTGAAGTCAGGCTATTGATGGATTGCCTTCAATTCGCCCTCAATGTTGCCCGTTGTGGCAGTATGATCTGTTAGTAGATCTGTCACGGTAAATACACTAAGCTGTACATTTAATTTAAATGTGTTAATACTGCTCATAAAATCATCTTTTAGATATCCGATGCAATCGGGAGATGTAATTTGGCGAAATCCTACATTTTGCTCCTTTTTTGGATTAGTAGTAACAGTTTGAACTTTGTCCTAATATTCTACTGCAGCTATCTCCATCAATTGACAAAACAAAACAATGCCCCAATTCCTACCCACACGCAACCCTCACTATCTCGAGTGATCTTTGCCCACCGGCGGGAACTCACGCTAGACATCTTCTTTATCTCGCCTGTACCTTGTACGCCTCGGCAGACACGTTGTAGCGCCGCAGCTTGGCTACCGTCGCGTGACTGTTGGCTTCATCCACATCCACAACGGCCACGTTACAGCCTTCCCTGGCCAGTGCGATCGCGATCGCCTGCCCTAACCCATTC
Organism: Anopheles minimus; assembly: GCA_000349025.1. Lineage (NCBI taxonomy): Eukaryota > Metazoa > Arthropoda > Insecta > Diptera > Culicidae > Anopheles > Anopheles minimus. Next base: position 13,629,224 of record KB663832.1, on the reverse strand, counting down.
GCACCACCTGTCACCAGTGCCGTCTGGCCGGAGATGGTTTTTTCCTTCGGTGTGACCACCAACGCCACCAGTGCTTCCCACCACAGGGGTATGGATTCGAAAGTAAACATAAGCAAACTTAGCAACGTTTCCAGCAACTCTCTACCACGCTGGACCCGTGTTTTAAGCGGAATCGGTTCGGCCCCTTGATATGGTCGGGTGATCTGATGTTCGTTCACAGTTGTCATTTTTCTATGTCACGTTCTATCCACTTGGCTTGTAATTGGACAACACTAAAACACACACGTCACGCTGTATCGATGTAACGGAAGCAACTGAATCACCGCCGAATTGGGAGCCGTTTGATATGGCAGGTGGACTTGGAGACGAATCCGTAATCTTATCCAATTGAAAGCTCGTCGGGTGGTATCGAACTCCCGATAGATAAGGCAGTTGGTGGGATCATTTGCTACGGGGTTTCGTTTGATTGCTTCGGTGTAACGGGTTATCAAACACGAATCAAACTCGTTAGGAGGCTGATAAGGCAATACCAGCCCAAATCGGTTTCGACCAGTATTAATCGTATGGTGCATTTTATTTTTTCGAGGTTAATGAAACTTCTACCTGTCGGAATTCCTATCCCCATTTGGATTCTTAATTACATTAAACCAATGCTTTTCCACACAGCAGTTGGGATGATATTTGCATGATATAATCATTTTAAATGGTCCTACAAAGTGTGTGCATTAAGATTGCATACTGTTAGGCGTAATGAATGCTAAATTCAACCGGGAAGTATTACCATATTTTCCCGCGTATAAGAGATCCTTTTTTGACCAACTTCCTACGCAAAAAATAGAGGAGCCTTTTACAAATGGTAGTAAGAATTTCCGCAACTTCAAGTTCCCATGAATTATGAACTAGTTTGAAAGGGATTGTTTTTAGTTGAACTGATGTTGTATTGTTCTCACTACCGCAACTATCGGAATATAAAAAAAAAGCCTTTTCACTCTGCAAATTTTCAAGCTTTCAGTTATTCAGTTCCCAAAAGAGCATGGTATGGCAAAGCATGGAAGCTCAAACGATGCCATTTATAAGCAAAGTAATTCTTAATATTGCTGATCAGAGTGAATGGATTCTATCATTTATAAATTTACTCTTTTTCTATTCAAAAAGGATGGCCAGGCCGTATTGCTATATGAAATTTACTTATTAATAAAAAAACATTTTACCATAAAATATCGGGGATCTCTTATAAACGAATGTATTTTATTCGCCGGAAAATAAAGTGATTAATTAATAAATTGATACAGAGTTTTAGTTAAGAAAAAGTTATAATTTATTCTTTATCTTATTTTGTATTCATTGGTTTTTTAACCAATTGGTAGTGAAACACCCTTAGTCACGTTGGAGAGGAAAATTCGCAGAAGGATTTTTGGCCCCGTATGTGTGGAAGGACAATGGAGGAGTCGCTACAATGACGAGCTCTATGAATTGGACGAAGATCTCCCCGTTGTACAACGAATTAGACTCGCCAGGCTCCGGTGGGCTGGTCACGTCATGAGAATAGCACCGGACGACCTAGCCCATAAAGTCCTTTTAGGCTGTCCACATGGACAGAAGAGACGTGGTAGGTCCAAACTGAGGTGGAGCGATGGCGTTAATGTGTTCGCCACGAAGGCTGGGTTAAGGGATTGACAGACGGAGGCGATCGACGGTGAGCGGTTCAGAGGACTTCAACAGCAGGCCAAGACCGCGAAGCGGTTGTAGCGCCGGATAAGTAAGTAAGTAAGTAAGTTAAATAAACTTTTTACTAACGAGAAGCTCTAAACTAGTTTACAACAGTGCAATGAAACGTTCTACTAAAATTTGATATCATTTTATCTAAATTGGAAAATTTCACAAAGTACAAATGATTTGTATCAAGTTGGTCTGATAAAACATTTACAAAAAAAAGCTTATCCTGCTGTCATATAGTTGCTTCCAAATACGCTCTTAATGAGTCTATGTAAAATTTGAAGAAAAAATTGCATAGCTGTAAGCTAAAACTTCAAGTGCAAATCTAACGCAATGCTCCAGCACACTAAAAAATTCGTATTATTTCATCCTTGCCTTGATTGAATTGTTGTGCCGAGAGTACTTAGGAACCTTTCTCATACAAATGCTACGAGGGAAATGGTCCATCCCAAAGCGAGAAAACCCAACAACGGTACCATATGCTGCTCCTGTACTAACCGCTCAGCAATCAAAACACGCCGCCTGTCAGCGTCTAGTAAAATGTGGTTCCGACGTTCCGTTAACTCCAAGTAACCGAACGCTCTCATCCACTCGAGATGTATTGCAATGCAGTCGCGCAGTGGAGCGACAGTGCGGGCAAAAAGATACGCCGCCGGTAAGGATGCTAACGGTTCTGGCAAGATGTACGACAGCTTACGGCCGGTAGCTGGATCCAGATTCTGCAGCACGGCAATGGTATAGGTTGCCCGACCTACGGAATCAATGTAGGCGAAAGTGTCGGACATTTTGTCCAGCCTCGGTACCAGAACGGCACGGTTCAATATGTCTTCCGAAACTGCAGGCGCGAGTGTGTTGATAAATGGCTTATGCTCATCCAACATCTGAATCGGTATGTCCGTAGCAAAGAATTGCTCCAGCGTTTCGGGATCCTGCTCGTATCGGGACACCAACAGCAGCGATGTCACCCGTGCGAGATAACTTTCGAGCAGCACAAACTTTATGAAATTAAACATAATTTGGCCAAAGCAAACAATAGCTCCCTTATAGAATCCACTCTTGAGCAACTTTCCGATCTTTGTGCTACTTTCAGATAATAATTTGAAACCATAAATTAACAGCGTAACAAACGCAATAAAAGTCCAAAGATCGTTGGTGAACGGTTGAAAAAGACTGTTAAAAAATAATAATTTCGATTTTCTCGGCACTACCAAACAGAGCGTTATCAGCTCTGGTATTACAATCATTGGCAGATGTGTTGCATCGATGACTTTCCGTGTGATCATGAAGTCAACTTCGCTTTGGGCTAACCTTTCTATGGCGGAACGTAACATGCCTTCGGTTGTGCTTCCTTCTACATCGATCAAAAGGGCATCCAATTTCAAATAGTAAAACAGATATCCAAACAGCGTGTAATCGATTCCAGCGAACGTTTTGCCCCGGGTTATAAACGTGTATGGGAAGGATACCAAAGCTTGAACGTCCGGACGGCGTAGTTGATGAGTATGCGATGGTAGCTGTAGGGTCCTTCGAATGCTAGTGGTCCATTAACGGTTATGAAACGGTCACCGTAATCCAGACTGTACTGAAGGTATGTCCCGCCCAGTACGGACGTGACCGACCAGTACGAGATAGCACAGTATCTAAACCATTGCTCTAGCAATAGTACAGCTGTTCCATCTTGCACATAACGATCGTCCACCAGCACTAGCACCTTGGCATTCCAAGGTAACTCACCTACCGTGCTAAACGTTTCCAGAAACGATGGCAGGGAGGAGTTCTGTAAAAATAATAAAACAACATCCAATTGAAAATGTAACTAATAGTAAAGAGACTTGAGCAATTGCTTACCACACTTGCCATATCCACAAACAGTAGCACCAAGCAGGATTGGTCCAATCGACCAATGGGTGTGTGACCATCAAATACAGATTTAGGATAGGGAAGCTTTAAAAACCGTTCCAAAAAATTCCGTTTTTCAACTCCGACAAGGTACAAGACTCGGATCGTGTGATGGAATGCATCGTCCACTAACGAATTTAAAAACACAGATTAAAAATCAATGGATGTAGTGTGACTTGTAAAGGCCATAGTGTATAAAAAAATTGTTTTAGAAGAATTTAGAAGATTATATTGAGAGTTCATAAATATTGTGTTTAAAGCATTAAATGTATTATTATACCTTTTATACAAATGCAATTACTGCAGCAACTGAGATTGTTGCAGCATGTAAGGAGAAGTATAATAAGCTGTTGTAAAATGTGCAACGTTTTAATCCCCATGTTCCTGTCATTTGATGGCGAAAAGCTTCTGACGGTGCTCTGTATTATCATATTATTTTATCCATTTTAGTGTCACTACGTTTTGTAACTAAAACTTAGTACGGGAACATCAGATTGTTATATAATGCCGGCAACATAAATAAATGATTGTTCCCTAATAGTTCACTTTGCCACATGAAACACACGGAGCAGCTTATATGCTCTTTAAGTGATCGTTAAAAACGCCCTTAGGTTATGTGCCGCACAGCTACCGACTTTAGCCTACTAGATTGGTGATCTTTATCGTGTATCATGGATGCCTAGTAAAACATATGTGGTTATGGAAATATGTACAATGACAAATGAAATAGGACTCTACATGAGACATATTTTCAAAGCTATAGAAGGTAATTTCTTCGTAGTAAATGACCCACTCCGGTCATGCCTGCTATTTCTGGTTAACGAGACTTTTTTATTTCCACGAAGTTGGATAGTCAGTCCTCACTACGGAGGAACGGTCCGGACGGGATTTGAACCACGGTCTTACCGTGTGAGACCGTCATCGCTTCGGCAGCTATATGCTCTTTAAATGCTCGTTAAAGTTTCTATAGGTTCTATGCGGCACAGCTACCGACTTTAGCCTACTAGATCGATGATCTTTATCATGAGCAGTTAGGACGTACAGTAAAACGTATTTAATCGTGGAAAAATCCACAATGATGAAAGAAACCGTACATGAGACATATTTTCATAGCTAAAGAAGGTCCTTCCAGCGATCATTCAGCCAGCGCAAAATAAAATCCTCGTTTAAAGACTCAGAATAGAAATACCACCGGCAGGGAAGAATTAACCGGACCATATGGTGCGTATAGCAGCATGCATCGTTCAAGGCTACGAGGCTGCAAGGAAAAAGGTGAGATAATCATAATCCGCTTAACGTGTTCCCTCGAACTCCAGAGGTCATCACGAAGCGCGCACAGCATGCAAACACCCAGAAAGAAGAAAGTAGAAGCACACGGAGATCTTCGAACCGATCGGATCGCACTCACTATACGCAGGCGAGTTTTCGAGAAGCGATCCGATCCCTACCACAAAGATGTTCAGCAGCAGTGTGAGACTGAGACTGGGTGGGAGATTCGGAACGATACGGTCGCTTCCGTCCCTATTGCCATTCGCTCGGTGTCCATCGGATCGTACAGATCGGTTCTGTTTTGGTGGCACACGTTAAATCTCAGGTGAGGCCCCCTGTTTTTGTGTGATTGTGCATAGGTGTTTGTGTGGCTAATCTCATCCGTGTGTTTGTGTGGAATTTGTTTACAGCTTGGATAAATATCTGACCAGCGCGTTACCGGCAGCAAAATGCGGACACTTCACATTGGAGCCATAGTTTTGCTGTGCCTGGCGTTAACGATCGGTAAGCCATATCGGAAAAAGTAATTTTTGGTTTATTTGTTTCCAAGAGCATTCAGAATAGCAAACATCGTACAGATTGTGTTATGATCGTACGGTTGTACGCGATCACCTTCCATCGGGCATAGGCTCTGATGTCATCCGGTAGCATATAAATTAGCCAAGTGACACCCGATCCCCGGAGGTCGCCGCACACGTTTCGTTTCCGAATTGATTGATTCAATTGAACCCGGTTAAACTTGCAAATGATGCATCGAATGCACGGAACGTTACCGGTAATACACTGATCGTTGTTTTGAATCGACCGTCAACCTCCCGGTGAAGGTCATCTTCCGCTTGATCAGAAAGTAATGGGCCCAACCGGTGTTGGATAAGGGCAACACGTCTCTTCTGATGATATGTCTCGATCATATACTTGTTTCTTTAAAATTTATTAGTTTAAAACGTCCGTATTTCCGTGTGCAGTTGCTCGTCCGAGTGTAACAGCAATCGCTTGACCTTCTTGACTTCTTGGCCTATTTCGAATGTTTGAGCGCTGGATTCATCTTTCGTATCAATTAACGCCTTGATCATTTAACGTACGACTGTGACTGGTTTTTGCATGCGGAACCGTATCGTTTGACTTCCACCACATCGAGTAGTGGGTTTTAGGCATTCATGTGTTTTGATGTTTCATTTCACGAAACAAACGATTGTTGGGGTTCGATTTGCAAAAGACCCGGTACATCGTTGCTTCCAGCATCGGTAAGTCGTAAGCAGTTCTAACCGATCGGTAAACAACTTAATCGATCTTAATCTTTTGAAATTGGCACGTGTTTGCCGCAGAACGCGTGTACTTGAGACGTGTATATATTATTGCTAAAGGCCAGCCCAAACAATTCTAGGAATAGCTTGGCCGTCAGAGCACGCTATTAAATTAATAAGGTTAATTGTTTCGTATCAGCCATTTAGAGATGGAATGAATTAATTTAATTTCATAGAGTATAAGAAAAGTGACCACTTAACTTGCGTGTTTCTCATCGGCTCTACTAATTTGTCTTATTGCAGATGCACAGTGGTTCGGTAGTAGCAAAAAGAAACAGGAAGAGGATCCGAATGTCGCCCTGCTTTCGTATACACCCGTCGATCCTAGCGTGACTCCGTCCTCGACAATCGCTACGCCCACCAGCACCACACCTATTCCTTCGACCACCACCAAAAAGGGATTCTTCGGCAAACTGTTCGGTGGCAGCTCGAAGAATGAAGAGAAATCTACTACCACCACAACGACGACAACTACCACGACTACCGTGGCGACTCCAACCACCAAGAAACAAGGCTTCTTCAGTGGGCTATTCGGAGGCAAAAAGGACAAAACATCGACGACCACGGTTGCCCCATCGACAACGGCCCGATCGGGTGGCACTACGACGAAACCGGGCACTGTCACAACTGCAAAGACATCTGGCGTTCCCACCGTCGTAACAACCGCCAAAACTCCGGTGCCCGTAGCCGGAGTTTCGACGACTACTGCCAAATCTGTCTCCACCCTGTCTACTGGGGCTGCATCAACGACAACCTCGACGACACCCAAATCGAAGGATGCCTTCCCAGCACTGCCTACGTCGCGCAGCGGCAGCCCCACGCCCACACCCGTACCGACGTCAACCGTTGCCAATGCTTGGACACGTACTCCACCGACCGTACAACCGGGTGGCAAACCTGGCGTTAGCTTTGTGCCAACCACTCCCGGAACACCGGGTGCCCAGAAAGTGAGCAGTACACCGGCTTCGGCTAGTGCCGTTGGTGACGGCCCTACGACGGACGATGAGTTGATGGCACTGTCCGAATTGCTGTTCACTAAAGATAACAACAGTCCCAGCAAGTTCGTTACTATCAACTACCAGAAGCAGACGTCTTCCTTCGTTAACACCGACGAGGCACCAAATCCGTACGTTTCTTCTGAATTTTTTTAAATAATCATTCGAAAGAAATTCTAATAATTGTTTGACGACTTGCAGCTTCCTGACTGTGGATGAGACAAAAATCTACGCTATTCCGACGATCGAGAAAATGCATGCCCTTTTCAACAACTACGAACTGGACACGATGACCAACGAGCATGTGACGCCGCTGGAGAAGAAGGAGGAGAATGATTTTGTCGATGCACTGCTGGCCACGAACGTGATGCGTCAGGCAATGCTGTTCCTGCAGAAGAAGGGGATCGTGACGGCTGATCCAAAGACGCACCACGAGCTGCTGAAGACGATCTGGTTTACGCTGTACTCGCGCGGTAACGGCAAGATTGGCAGTTCCGGGTTCGAGCATGTGTTCCTGAACGAGGTCAGCAATGGTACGATGATTGGGCTACACAATTGGCTGTATGTGTACGATATGGAGAAGGCCGGACGTATCGATTACAAGGGCTGGAACAAGAAGATGGAACTGGGCACGGTAAGTGCAGCGATGGTGATCTCGTGATCGTCAACTAATCATCTATTTAATTACATTCCCATTAAATCATTCATTTAATTGCAGAAGGGTGAAATTGCAAAGGTTCGATTGACGTTCGATAATCTACAGAAACCATCAAACTCGCTGTTTGTCGGTACTTCCCCGGAACTGGAGATCGCCCTCTACACGGTATGCTTCCAAGTGCGACCGGACAAAGAATGCCCGCTGGCAATCAATGGGAAGCCGTTCACGATCAAGACCTTCACGTTCCGATACCGGGGCAAAAATTTGATCGGTGGAGCATGGCCAAATATCTAAACGCCCTAAGCCATTTGCATTATACTTTTCCGTTTCCACATTCAAGGACATTAAAACTTTTATATGTGCAACACACACGGACTCGTCCACGATATTGAGCAAGCATAATACCTCATTTTGAAATGAAATAAATATTTTCTTTTATCTAAGAAGTTTCATACTACTTGAATATCTGATAGTTATATGCAATTGAAAGATAATTTAATTAGCAGTTCCCTTCCTTTTGAAGTTAAAAAGCTTCAAGATATACTCGTTTTGCAACTGGTTTTAGTCCCAAACTGATTATTTAATTTAAAAGTAATCTTGAAAATAAAACTCTGAGCTTTATTTTCTTGATTGATCTAAATCTGGGTTCGACTCTTTTTCGAACTCGAAACTCGTCTGCTCTTTTCGACACACTTCGGCTCAATATCGTAAAACCTCGTGTTTGGTGTTTACACCCGATCGAGTTGAGTACTACACAAACTAACACGCCAAAATACGGGGAAAAAAACAAAAAATATCAAGCCGTGAGCTGGGACGGACGTGTTTAGGTACATCTCGTGCCAAAATATAGTTTTTTTTCGCGTATGATGATAGTATAGCAACAAAAACGCTCATTTAAGCTATTAGCAAAAAAAGTTAATACGTTTGTGTAGACCAATTGATTTCATTCACGCGTTCGTATGCAGCGAAAATCGATGTGCAAAGAAGTGTTCATAGGAAAAGTGAAATTCTTCAGTTGCGTAGAAACCCACATACACATTGAAGAGCAGCAGCAGTTGAAACCGATTTAAAACAAGTAATAACGTGTTCAGTGTTGGAAATGGATGCGGCACAACAAGGATTTACCATAACTGTCCCATACGCAAACGTTTGCTAAGTCCACCAACGCAAGCATTTGGCCGCGCCTTGCGGATCCTGCAACAGTCATGGAAGGGTTGCAAAATTCATGACCAAAGAGGCAAAAAGTGAACCGTCCGAAAAGAGGGTCGTTCAAGTGTCCCTTCCATACTCCTTGCATCCGTTTCATGCACGCACGCCCAAGATGATCCTCCCGGGGGTGTTGAGCTTGTGTGAAAAGTCACGCCAAGGCTTTTTTGTGGGTAACTTCAAACTGTCCCCCTTTTAATTGGGAGGAAAGAAGTTATTTCCACCTACTTGTGTGAGTTTCAAAGTTATTAGAATCGCCCGTTTCGCCGTTTTCAGGGGTTAACTGTTCGATGCTGTAGTAGGGATCCTTCGTCTTGTACGTTAATCACAGTAGCGGATTATCCTTCCGGCAGGATTACTTTGATTACGTAGCTGCCCAACCACGCAAGGCGTGCCGAATACAAGTGTGCGTGTGTGCCACAGCCAGTATCCCATGTTTTCTGAGAATGTGTTAGAAATGGGATGCTGAGGCAATAGTCTATTCGTTTGTATGCGTGTGCGGGTTTCTATACATCACGAAGGAAGAAGACATGCGATTGCTAGGATATTTTTTCCGGTTCTGCTCGCGAAAAGGCAACTGTACGTTCTGTTTGCTTCTTCTCCTGCGCAACGAAACGGGATAAATACATTGTCCTGCACTACCACAGTGATAAGAAGCTGTCAAGAGGCAAAGGCGCTCTAGCGTCAAGTCCTTAAAACGTCAGCATCCCAATTTTTTTACTGCCAAAGCAAATACGTAAGAACGTGTGTGTTTGTATAGTTGTTGTTGTTGCAACAAATGTGCATAAATGAGCGTGCGTGTGTGTTGAAACAATCACAGCATCCCACGATTGATTCTGCACTGTAGTGAGCCTTGTTGTGATTGTTCCACGGTCCGTTTTTGGTCTCTTCCTTTCGTGCAGCTTGCGGGCAATTGTTTCCTTTCGGCAGTGTGTGCGTGTGTGTTGTGTGTGCGCGAGTTCAGGATGAAATATTTTAGCGATTCGCGGCGACGGTCGAGGATGCTGGTGTGCGAGTGAGTCGAGCACAGTACAAAAGCAGTCCGGTTCCGGGTTCAACATCAAGCACAGCAAAAGCCCAATGTACGCGAAAAAAGGATCAACAAGAAGAGTTGCTTGAGAGTGAGCACGTGTGTGAGAGTGTGCGTCGGTTTGGGAGGGTCCACCTGCGTGGATGTTGTGCAGTGTTGAAAAAAGTGAAAAAAGCCACGTTTAAGCAAAAAAAAAAAGAAAATAGTGAAGAATACCAATCGTGGCAAGAGTGGGAAAAGCGTTTAGAAAAAGCCTGTGAAAACGAGAAAATCTTTGTGCGTGTGTGTGTGCACATAATTGAGGTTGTAGCTGTCGACAGTGTGTGGTTGCTGATTCATCTCGAAACCGTGCTTGAGAATGCGTTAGTTAGAAAGAAACCGATTTCCTACCAGCGGTTACTTGTGTTGTGGATAAGCTCGGGCAGAGAGATCCAACCAACGTCACACGCACACGTACACCCGAAACACACATCTAAGCACGCACGCACGCGTGTTCCCGGAGCGGCATAAGCGGTATTCCAACCCCCCGGTGGGGTAACCGTGGAAAAAGGGCAGCGAGAATAGAGTCACCCTACTTACCGCCCTTTCTCTCAACGCAATGCAGTACGGAAACGTGGTCATGGAGCATCATCAGCCTGCACCATCCTTTCTGGTGCAGCTGCTGCATTCGGTGCCGCACATCAACATCACGCTGCACCGGGTCAACGATACGTTCAATCCGAACAGCACCGTGTACACCGAGGTAAGTCCCATGGACAGTCCCGTCGTGACCGTATCGTGGGGTGCTTAGATGAGAAATGTGTTTTTATGGTTGATTTTTTTACCAAAAGTGTCCAGTGTGTGTGAGTATCAGTATTACTGTACAATCACTTTCGGAAAAGGTTGTAGAAAATTACCATTTTCTCGAAGCTCGAATGTAGTGGAAACGGTACCGTAGTTGGAGAAGTTAAGAGCAAAAACAGCAGGGCTTGCTTAGCATCATCATCTTGCTGGAGAGAAGTTTGTTGACAGCATCTGATCTCTCGCGCGGTCTCCTCCTTCGGAGAAGAAAATTGGCTGGGGCTCGTGCTTTGTGCTCAGAAGAGAAATTTTACCACAATGTCAACATTATGTCAGATAGCAACGCTAGATCCCTTGACTTCTCGCCCACCAGGGGCCACTACCCACAGCACCACTTATACAGGGTCGCCCGATAGACATGATACTTCGAGCCAATGATAGTGAAGCGCGCAACCGTTTAGAATATTCGCGGCCAATGATATCGATTAGCATGTAGTATTATTGAATAGCGGAAACTAGAAAGAGATTAGCGTGCACAATTTAGCGAATGCCAGATTTCGGCTGGGGGTTAAGCCCATGTGTCAAACATTAGGCACAATACGTACCTCTACAAGGATGATTGCTTGTACAAAAATCGACGCACGATGAAGGTAATTAACACACAAATTACACATGGGATTTTATTTGCTTGGTTAAACTGTGAACGCTTGGGTTGCTAGGCCAAAATTAAATATTTTCAGTACCTCAACGTGTTTTGCCGCGCCACGGCATCTATTTGAATCCATGTGTATACATCCAATGCTTGAAAACTTCACATTTGATGTTGTGCATCGTTTTGTTCCACGCGGGATTTTTTTTTGTTATTTGATGACGAAAATCGATAACTTTATGTTTTCCTATTTTAAAATAGAATTTTTAATACCTTTTTTGTGAGCAATGGTTTGCTAATTACATTAAACAACAATTTATAAGTATATTTTTCAAATGTCAACTCCTCGATCAGGTCGCGTAGACACATGGGCTTAACCCCCAGCCGAAATCTGGCATTCGCTAAATTGTGCACGCTAATCTCTTTCTAGTTTCCGCTATTCAATAATACTACATGCTAATCGATATCATTGGCCGCGAATATTCTAAACGGTTGCGCGCTTCACTATCATTGGCTCGAAGAATCATATCTATCGGGCGACCCTGTATCGTCTATCGACCTGTACTGCTAACTGGAAGGAAAGTGAGAGATTTCGTTTCCAAGGCGGCAACATGATGATAAGTTAATGATTGATTATTCTCTCGTTGAAGTATGTGTTTCGTTAGTAAATAAAATACTGCTGACGTCACTCGAAGGTATATGTTTTCTGATCTGGCGAATAGTTTGTTTTTCTGCTACTACACTCCACGACAAAATATAGATTATCGAGGTTTTAAAATTTGAGCTTTTTTATCTTTATTTTTTTAGCTCTTTAAAGCTTCTTTCGTATGTGTGTATGAGAGTGTTTCTGAAAAAAATTGATGCATTACTCGTTAGCAACGATTTTCAATCAACATATCACTTTGTTGTAATTGTGGAATGTGTAACTAGTTTTTATCTTCCGACCGGTGTTTCGTAAAACCCTTCAGGCAACGGGTCCTGTTTGCGACGTTCAAAGTCGATGGATTGTCAGCAGGGCTGATGTCGGAAAACGTATCCTTTTTCGATGCTACGCAAAAAAAAATCCACTATACCACACTTACACAACCAACTGTCAACTAGATGGTACGCACACTATGAAGCATAGCACACGCAATTTGTTCGCTGTATGCGTGCGATTTTCTTTTTCATTTCGTGCCATATCCGGACGCTCTTTCAGCCGGGGTCTTTGCCGGAAAAAAAACTCGTGCCTGGTAATTACGGTCTTTTTACGTATTTTTGTAGTTTTTTGTTTACGGAGTGCTCTTGATTGTTAGTCACCAAAGAATGCGGTGGAAATATTCGGGCGGTATGTAAATGGGCAACGTCCTCGTCCTGCTGTGCTGTGCGTCTGTGGAAGTACTACACCCTCTACAACCGCGTGTGTATATGTGTGGGGGTGAAGGACACCAATTGGTTCGTCCCAACCCAACAGTTGTGTATGCGTGAGTTCGCACCGTATATACCGGAAACGCGTGAACGGTCATTTAACTGCTGAAGGAAGTCCACCTCGTGCACGATGTCGTCGTCAACGTCCTGGCAACGGGTTGCGCGATGACGCCATAAAAATTGCGTCCTCGTTTTGTTGCTGCAACCCTACGCTAATCCGTGTTCCCGCGACTGATTGGCGATAGAAAGGTGTGGGAAACGACAAGAGCATCATCCAATTTGTTTAACAAACCATTTTCCAGCATCCTTTTCGACAAGATTTGGTTTATTTTTGGGACGTACCCTTTGCGGTCCCTATTTTTGGAACATACGTTTTTCGTTCCGTTCCGAAATAGACTATACATTAAAATAATGATACATTCCAGTAATGATGACGGAAATGCTTGTTTGGCGTCTCTCACCGTGAACGCGTGACGTAAGCACCAGTTCGCCTTCGGAACGAGGGGTTTTCATTTGCCCAGGTGCATTCCCTTGGGAAAACACCCCATTCCCCTTGCTGTCCTCTATTCCGTTCGAGACCTTCAATTTCAATTCCAATTTTCCTGAGCACTTTTCGCTCAGTGTCCCCCGGACTGTTGCCGCCCAGGGCAACACCGGTAGATAGGCGTTGTCTGAGAGTGTATTGCCTGTGTATAGCCAGGTTTTGATTTTGACACTTAACTCCCCTTCAAAAAGAAAACAACAAAACAAAGCGAAAACACGATCGATCGATGATGATGATGCTAATGGCGTCAAGCGAACAGTTTTGCGAAATGAGGACCGGCAGTACCTGCGGCTTGATTGAATTTATTTTCGCGTGATTGTAATTAGTTGATTGAATCGATTTTGCGAGCTTCCACCCTTCGTTTCCTTCTTGCTCCGGGCGCTCGTGGAAATACCCGGATAAATGCGTGCAGCGTGTCATGCACTTCCCACCAGTTTCTGGGAAATCGGCCAAACATTATCATCACACGGTACGGGGTTCTGCGTGTAACCTATATCTGTTTAATAGGTTCCTCCACCTCTGCGCCAGTAAGGTGAGCGTAGTAAAGCACGGTAAATAAAACCAACCCGCCCCATTCATGGGTGTCGCTATCACGTGTGGTAACGCTTATCGGCACGACTATTTTCGCTGCTTTCCGGCACATTCACTGGCCGTCGTGTGGTGAGTTATATCGTTTTTATTAATTTGTATCGGATAGGTGTATCTTATCTGGCTTTTATCTAGAAGCTGCCACCTATTTCGATCAAGGGTAATTGTGAAACTTGATATGCTTAATTCGTTGGTAAGGTGTGAATTAATCGGCATTTCGCAAACAGCTTATTAGTATGTTAAATAGTGTACTGAATTTCCTTTTAAACCGAATATTGCTTTGTTGGGAAATTGTTGAGGAATTCACTACAATAGTTTTAGCTTTAAATGAGTTGACAACACTAGGGATGAATCATCCAATACGCAAACTAAGTGGCCACAAGTATCTCCTTCTTTTTTTGGCGTAACGACCTGCTCGGTCATGCCTGCCATTTCTGGATTATTAGGTTTATCGTTACCACGTAGTTGGATAGTTAGTCCTCACTACGCGGAAACGATCCGAATGGGATTCGAACCTCAGTGTTGCCGTTAAATACAGGATTATTTCGGATATATTCGGAAAAAGTATAAGGTTTATGAATTTTGGTGATTTTCCGAACCTTAAAATGTAGAATTGGTTGAATTGAGGTTTGCTCTGCATTGATAGAGATGCCCTCAAAACCAAGTCTGCATCATAATACTTGGAAGATGTAAGCGATGAAGAGTCTACCCCACTAGTCATCGGAGCGCTTGGTGGCCACCTACTTCACCTACCTACAGATAATGTTGGCAACGAAAATTGGCTGCCTATATCCATTGATGTTTGCAATTTCGCCACTGGTAGTCACTTGGAGTGACTTGATGGCCGAGGAGAGAGTCTGTCTTTACAAAGGACAGGACTAGGCATGGAATACCATCCAAACCGTTCCCCCGTACGCAGGACGGAGTTATCCTGTTGTGATAAAATCCAAGTCACGGTAGCCAGAAATAGGAGATCTCTCGAAAATATAAATGCCATCAAAGGAGAAGGAGAGTAATTTTGAACTGTTCAAATTTCAATCGTTAATCATTACATATAATTAATTGATCATCCGTGATCAACTGATCGATGTTGTAATACTGAATACTATTAAAATAAGCAAGGTATTAATAATACAATATGTAGTTGTAACAAAAGGTGGAGTAGAAGGTCACCAAGGGCCCATGTAGTGCCAAATGAAGTTTGCTTCCATGTCTGCAGATGAAAACAACGATGCACGGATAGAGTTCTGTATCCTTCGCTGATCTTTATTAATTACTTCCAAAATAGACGTGAGGGTGTTTCCATTCGATCCGGCCAGCCTCTCTATCACTCTATAGATTCTTCATTTTAGAAATCAAACATCCTCAAAAATTTTCCTCCCCTTTTTAAATTCAATTTATGACTAATTTTTTTTCTGACATTTTCTGCGTCATCAAACAACATAATGCCAAACAAAAAGAGCGCGTGGTGTTCCCAAAAATAGTTGATAGGGCTATAATTGTCCCGTGCCGGGGGAGGTGTGATCTAAACATCGCTTAAACCCATATGAAAACTCCCAGACCATAGATTGGCAGTGGGTGGGTAGCGTTAGAACGAAAAATAGCATACTGCTTGCGATAATCAGTTGCCCGTGTTAAAAGAAGGTTTGCGGATGAAAATGCCGAATTTACCGAACGTCGTTAGGTACGCGGGACAAATAAATGCCCTTTTAGGTGGACGCGATTGAAGCCGTCGATCTCATTAACGTCAGTTGGTAGAGATTTAAATTTTCCTCTCGTGGATGGTTGGACAGTGGTCTCGCAGACGAAGCAGGTTAAGGCTGCCACGATTAACGATCTCGTGCGGCGCAGATTGACGTTGATGGATCGAGACGGATTTGTAGAATTGGGTTTGATTTCTTTGAGTTGGAGTAATCAGGCTAAGCTTTACACTATTTTTAGTTAATCATGCAACATGTTGAGAGCAAAAAATAGTTTTAATCGTGGATTTACGTGCCCGCGTGGTTTTTTTTCCCCCAATTGGCACCAGAATATCTTCCGATTGTTCCTTTTTGTTTTATCGCCGATTGAAACCAATTGTTTCGACCTGCAAAAAATGCACACCTTTTCAGGTTGCTATCAAATAATGCAACTCTCGCATGTTTAACAAATAAAGTAAAAACAAATGGCTAAAATCACACACCACCCACAATACGTTCAACACAAACAAGCCGCCGCCCGTTGCGCGCATTGGTGTGTTGGAACAAACAGAAGAAAAAACGTGTAGCAGAACTTGGTGGCTTCGCGTGGCGTACAGTTCTGGCCGAGCGTGAGCAGCATAAAATGCGCTCCAAAAAGCCCCGGTATATTTCGTAACCGTCCCTTGTGTGCGCGCGCTATCTGTGCTCCAATTTCGTGGGAGACCGCTTGTGGTCTCGCCTGAAATCGCTCGCGGTTTCCGATTACTTCTGCAGCCGGTGCAGGGGACCGGCGGCCTCCCGAGCATGCGACGGCCAATCGGACAGACAAAACTTATCCACCCCTTCGTTTTCGTCCCCCTTACCCGAGCGGAATGTTTGTTTGGCGATCTAGAAAAAAAAAAACAATCCCCGGTTGTTGCGGAATGTGGAGCAGATTGAAGTGAGTAAAATGTTCTATTAATTTACGGCAAGCCTCCGGGAAATATCAGGAGGGAAATGTCCGTGATGTATTGGATTGGGGTTTTTTGTTGTTGTTGTGGATTCCAATCGATACACGAATAAAGATGGATGTGGTGGCATCGTCTCATCGCGGTTAGTACGTGCCACTATCTCGACAAAACATTTTGCTCCGGATAGTTAGTTCTCGCATCGTTAGACCCTTTCTGCCTCGTGCCAGGATCACAATCACACACTGCACCGGCCGCATTGCACTCATCGCGCATCGTTGGTCACGTTTTGCATCGCATGCAGCAGCTGAACGATCTGCTGCAGGGTGCGCACTGATAGTGTTAGGCAGACTGCAACGAAGCTGCAACTGTTTGCACTCAAGGCCTACACCAGAAATGTAATATCAGCGGATGGACATGTTCGTTCTTGCACATGTAATGCAGCATAACCTAGATGATAGGGAGAAGGATACATGAACAAAACGTGGAGCGTTGTAAAACGGCCAACAATTGCACGATGACAGAACGGCAAAGATCCCATCGGTTCTTGTAGAACTGCAGTATCGGATGGTGTATTTTTTTTTCGCCCTTCCTGTTTAAGATATTACATCTTTGTTTGCTGTTTGCGCTTGTATCGCTCGGGAGCGACTTTGCCCAACTGCAATCTGCTAGAAAACGGAAGTTCATCATTCTTTATCGTAACCTAGAAATTGCGCAATAGTTCCGCCAACACAGCGTAACAAACGATGCCAGTCATACGTAGTGGATGTATTGAAAACATTTATTATTTTTTTCCAATTCTTAACCTTTCAAATTTTTCAATCAGCAAAGATTTTTTGTCAAACTATAATCACTAAAACGACTTTTTTAACAAGTACTAGTTGCTAACTTCAAATGCATGAGAATGTATGAAACAACATGATAAAATGTGGTTTTGAACAATCTTACTTCTTGTTATGTTTTCATAAAAATGTTTTGCATAATAAATGTTTAACATTCATTTAATTTCTTTTGCTCATATTTTGCTGCAATAATTGCTTATGGACTAAAGTTCAATAATTCCTAAAAAAACGTAAATAAATAAATCATTATGCTAATGATGTCTCCCCTCACAGGATTTAAATAGATGTATTTTCTAAAGATAGTGTTGCAAGAACACTTAGAATGCGTAACATTATGATTTGTCAGTTATTCATAAATACTTAGAGATCTTCAGAGGAATTTTCTGAGATTGATGAATGTGTTGAGATTCTTCAAATGATTTGAATGACTCTTTACTAAAAATTTGAATGTTTTTTTTGTCTGTGTTAATACAAGATAATAATGAATGGCTCTTCTCAGTGGCAGACCTCTCCAAGTTAATCAGATTCATGGTCCCCAACTTTCATTACCCTGCTTGGGGTCTCCAAAAAGCTATACTCACGAAAAACTTAAAGCACAAGCTTTCTTTAACTACAATATAATAATACTGATGCCACAATGAGTATTGAATATTGGACTCCAAATCGAATATTGGATATTGGACTCTGAATCATAAAAATTAATGTTTGAAAATTCACAATTGGGCTCTTTTGAATCCACTCTAGTGAGACATTTGTGATATTTGGCTCGTAAGTGTGAAAAGTCTGCAGGGCACTGTTATTGATTATCAGTAAAAATCGAAAGTGAAAGTTAGTTAAATTACTGTTTCTCCTGCTACTAGAAAGAAGCGATTATAAAACAAAATTGTTAACAGTTTTGCCAACACTGCTTATATAACACACTAACTGGTAAAATTTGCGCCGTTCAAATATAGCTGTTTGGCTAACGCCATCTTATCGTCTTCACTGACCTTTGATAGTCTCACTCGAAAACCCATTTCGCAGTCGCTTTGCACCGATTATCGGTTGTTTACAAAACTACGTCACGCTGAATTATTTTTACACGACAGTACCAAATGGTAATGCTTTAATGAAACTAATCACACGGCACTCAATTGGTGCTTTGTGCGTCATTTAATCGCCATTAGAATATTTATTAAAAAAACATACCCATTTTAAAGTGCAATGCAAACGGACCGCGCAACATTATTGTATGCAGTTTGTGTGCTGGATGCATTGCGCACCCTTGCCTTCAAGAGCCTATGCACAAACACCGCTCACAATCCTTCCAAGCTAGAAAAGGGAACTTAATATTTTCCGCACGGTCTAATCGGAAGTGGTAGCCATTTTTATGTACGTGCATTATTCATTGTTAGTTGGTGCTTTTGGCCAAAACTGTCGCATATAGCTGTGATTATGCTTTATGATTTTCTCAGACCCTTTTTTTTCTTTTCTCTTTCACAACACAAAAACACACACACACACACATAATGATTGTAATTGTTGGCATATGTTTAGTGTGAGCAGGCGAGTTTAGGTAGGGGTACCGTGTAGCCATTGAAAGTGTTTGCCGCTTTGTGCCACCTTATTTTGGTTAGTGTTGGCCCTCATGTAAATTCGTGCGAAAGGCGTGTGATGGAGTGGTGAGAGTCATTAGTAGTCAGAAAATGCACAAGGCCGATTAAGGGAACCGACAAATGTTACTACAAGGCGCTTGGCTCTGGGCTCTTGGTTAACCTCTGCATAATGGTAGTTTCGGTGCCTTGTGTTTTTTTTTAAATTTATATTACTTATTCATTTTATTCCAACCAACGTCTATATTTTAAATGATTTACAAAAACATATTAGAATGGGTTACAACTCGTTATAAAACTAATAATTTCAAATAATATGAATAATTTTTTTTCCTCCTTTTGCTTTCTTCGAATGATGAGAAAGCAAAAATAAAAAGGCAACTTCCAAAATTATCCGCCTCGTCGGTCTCTTGCAGCAAGATCTTCCACAACACATGCTGTCAGCATTTTCTCTTCATTATCTTCATTCATCAGCAAATGATCCGGCCACATCCGAGTGAAACTCTCCCGCAACCTTCTCGGTTTTGTTTTTATGCGAACCACCAAAATCCAAAGTTCCAACACCTCGCCATCACCGGGCAAGCATCGTGTCCCGGTTTCACTAACAAACCATCGAATATCATTCCTGCGCTTGGGACACTTCTGCGTGGAGTTGTGAAGCGGGAGGAAACAGGAAAAGTCCACCGCTGCATTGCCGTTCAGTGTCTTGGCAAGGCGCTGCACAAACACAACATCCAGTAGTGCTCGCTCCTCGGGTGTTTGTTTATCGGGGTATGCTTTCAGCCCAGCATCTGCAGCTAAAATTCAGCCAAACAAATGCTTTTACATGTGAGGGCTTCATGGGTTTCATCCAGGCGTTTGGTCGCATTGAAACAGATGTTCGTTTCCTTCTATACTTTGGCTGATGTATGACGACTTTTTTTTTTCTACTTCTGCTCTACTCTCCAACCAACGTGCGCAGAAAGGGCTGCTGGCAGAATCGTGTTTGCTTAAGTGCATGCAAAACAAAAACCCTGGGTTCGCTTTTCATCTTTTCGAATCATTACTGTTTGATGAATCTATCCTTTTGTGTGTTTGGGAATGTTTGTAGATTTTCACATAAACCAATATATGTATGGAAATTTAGTTCAAATGTTTTTAGAATTACAAAAAAAAAAGAATCAATTGTACACATCATTTCCTGCCTTTTTTAAATAGTTAATTATCTGATATGGTCTATGAATTTGGTTTATTGTTTTATTATACCGAAGATAAGGACTTCTACAAATGTTCTCTATAGGCGACATGATAACAATCGAGCTCCTAGCAACCTAGCTCAAATCGAACGTTTTTGCCATTATTTTCGGAGTTTTGTTAAACGAAAATCAATGCGAAATAAAAATGGCACTACTTTCGTTTTCGTTTTTTCTTAAACTTTGTATTAACAACAATACATATTTTGTACTGTTTTTTATACAATACATAATTTGTATTTATATTCTAACAACAATACAAAACAGATGGAGGTTCAGTATATGAGTTATTGCTTCCAATTTCTTCAATGTAATTCAATTTGGCCTTGAGTCACTCTAAAATTTCCATGGTGCAAAAAAAATAAGCGTTTGTCAGATGAATGTTGCGAATCGCGGAATTATACGGCTGGCCAAGGCTGGACAAACGAAGTTTAGGACTAATAATGACTCGCCGTGTTGTACCCGTTCGACCTGACACCAACTAAAATAATAAAAAATGGAAATTTGAGGAATCATTAATCTTTGAGAGACATTTCATACTTGTAGACTTTTTTGAATGACTTCTAATTAAAGATTCTGCTCAAAAGATTAACCAAAAGGTACCACTCGAACTACATCTTCAATTGCAAATAATATGGCTACATTAGGTAAAAGAATGATAATGAAAACATTTGGTCGGTGTTGAATCAACGAGCAATTTGTCAAAACATATGGCAGATCGGAGTGAGAAAAGTTTGCACAAAGGGAACAAATAATCAAATAAATTTTAAGTTAATGTCGTTTGATGTACAAGCATTCCGTATGAGTATTAGCAAGAGTATGAGTGTTTTTATTTCTTTCGTATTTCAATATACATGTGATTGTTGCTGTTGTTTTATTCCGGTAAAAGATAAAGCAAACCTTTATTGCCGCTGAACATAATCCTACTGTCGCGTCCTTTGTGTGCTCAGCAGTGTGATTGGTTTTTTTTTTTCGCTTCCAGTACTCATCCGCCTTCCTGAAGCTCATCAACCAACGGCTAAGCGTGGTTGGATGCATTAAAATACTTTCACTTCCATTAAGGCGCCAGGTAAAAGCCATACGGTCTGCGTTCGGTTGCGTTCGACACACGCAGCTGGGATGAGTGTAGTGTGGCTTTGTCTCGAGTAGAAATTACTTTCCTTTGTTGATGCATTTTTCTGACACTATCCCATTTGCCACGTAGGTGTTTGATGTGTTATTTAGTTTCGCCAATGCTTGCATCATTTTAAAAGTAGCGAAGAACTCGCTCAGAGACGATACGTGTCGGAAATAACATAAAACACATATCGGATTCCGTTGATTCTATTGACCATTTAAAAGTAATGTTCCATGAACAAGCGTGTGAAAAGCAAGAATTTTATTAACCTTTCTTTTCGTTTATCAAAATGTAAATCATTCGCCGGAATTTCAAAAATAAAATAAAATAAAATGCATCGTAAGTTTCGTTCCATTTTAGAAATCGATACACCGTCCCGTGGAAATAGGGCGCTCCATTGGTGTCCCCAAACTTCAAATAGAACATTAATCTCAATTCGGTCCGTATTAAGCAGTGGACCCAAACGCAAAGTGTTCTAGCGTAAATCCCCTTGGCACACTGCTACTCACCCAATTGTCATTGGCACCGTTTTTTTTTACTCGTTTTTACCGCATTCGAAATTGGGGTGGCGATTGGGGAGAAGAAACATCTTTCTGGGACGGAATTTATTCACGCAAAATTTTCCAATCGCCTAACCACCGCTCCTAACCGTTACTCACCCCCGTTTCCGTACGGCGTTTAATAGGAGCACGTTTGGGTAACGGGGTTCTCGAGGGAAATGTGGAACCCTTACTGGAGCGTAACGTGTGGATAATGTGGGCTTTTTTCGCTGCTCTGTACCAGTGCCGTTCACACATTCGCGGCCGAAATCGGAAATACAATCGGAGTGCACAGACAGTGCGATGGGAGCTAGAAGTGGGAAAAAAGAGAAAAATAAGTAAAAATAATTTTGTTCTTATAAATATTAATTTCCGCAAACCCAGTTACGGGGCAGGGTGCGTGGATGGTCGGTCGTGAACTCCTTCCCCGGAACATTCTGTATTGCCAATGGAGCGCTCAGTTTTTGGACACCTCGATGAAATCGTTCGGACTTGAGGGTTCAATGGCGCAGTGAGAGAGACAGAGTGAACTGAACACAGGAAGGTCGCAAAGGAAAACAAAATACTCCCCAAAACGGCCAGGGTTAATGATTTGGTTTGGAGCGTCTGATGTCGTTGTGGGCAGTTCGTTCACTCGCAACCGGAAGTTGATCGTCAGCGGAATGGACGTCACAATGAAGGTCTGAAATGGAGCAAACCGAGAGGAGGCGGAATTTGGTCGCGTTTTGGGTTCGCTGATTCTCGTTCGAACTGGAGCACTCAAACCGAGCATGATGCTAAAGTGTTTGTGTGCGCGAACGTGTAGCGTCCACGACTAACGGTAATTAATCAGAAAATGTTAATGTTCAATCTGAAGATGCGAACAGGGAAAAGAGAAAGAGAGAGAGATGCATTCAAAGTATACTAGAATAGAACGAAAGGTATGAATAGTCATCCATGCATCGAAAACACGCTGTTGGGTGTGGCCCCCCCTCGAAGTAGGTTCTTGGGGAGCATAAAGCAGTATTAAAGTTTTGACCAGACGAACACTTTTCCATTATAGTTTCTCCAACGTTTTGAGCCTCCGCAGTCTTCGTGACGCGCAAAGTTCTTTTATTTTGAGTTTACCGGCAGGAAATGCAAGTTCCATAAAAGTAGAAACTCCGATAATTGAGCTACAATATCACTGTAACATGCTCTTCGCTTTATTTCCAATGTTTACAGACCATTCATTTCCCGTTCGTTCCATAGAATAGCGTCTGGGGAGCATCTGAAGGCGACCCTGGACGACACGATCCGGGCAGTATCGTCACTGTCGCTTCCCCACGTTGGTTGCCCGAGGCTAAACAGTATATCAAATATTTATGTACATTTTGCACTCCGCTCTGTTTGTTTATTGCCGCTGTGTTGCTTCCCGGTGATTCCATCCCAGCAGTACCAAATGAAGGAGGGGGGAAAAAATGCCGCAACTCAGAAATTTCTCAATAGACGAGGAAGCCAACTGCAATAAAGCATTGCACCGACCGGCACTCCTAGTGCCGCTGGTTCAGGGTTCACCGTTCAAGACAGTCTGAAAGGAAATATTAATTGACTAGACCTACGTGTCCATGCACACGAGCGAGTGTTGAACCTAACCTAGATCTGGGAAAACTCGTTTTTGCCGCCCGACCACTCCAGTTGGAGGGAGAGCAGAACGATTGCATGTCGTCCGACCAGTTTCTGTTTCTTTGGAGGGCTCTATTGCCATCTTCATACTCACGACGTTTCTACCCCACAAACATACGAGATGATCCGTCCGCGTAATTCGATACTGAGTGCTTCTCTTTAATCCGAGGCCAGTGGCGGTCCTTTAGTCGCGGAGACCGTAGAAACAGCGAGCGAGAAAAAAGTCTTATTTGAAGTCATTCCAGCATTGAAGACAATCACAGGGAATCTGTAAGCACACTTATATATTTTGCATAGTTCGGATAACTCGGTTCTGGATGTGTAC
The DNA here is from genome assembly GCA_000349025.1 of Anopheles minimus. Classification (NCBI taxonomy): domain Eukaryota; kingdom Metazoa; phylum Arthropoda; class Insecta; order Diptera; family Culicidae; genus Anopheles; species Anopheles minimus. Next base: position 13,605,262 of record KB663832.1, on the reverse strand, counting down.
CTGTTTCTTGGGGTTTTACAACGCCAGAGAGGAATCTGTCTGATTGTTAAGACAATTGGATGATTGGACTCAGTGCAATTGAGTTGTAAGACTAAACAACCAATCTTGTCAGATTACATTTACCTTGACCTGCCTGCAGTAACATTAATACAGAGTGGCTCAATTTCTACTTTCTACGGCATATTGCTCTAACATTCAGCATTCGGGGTTGTTCAGACAAACTTGTTGTTATACTTGGGCTACGATTTGCATATTGAATATTAATTTGCATCAGCTTCGCTTCCTGTGCTGCGAGGAGAAGGTGCTAAGATCACCCACTTTACATTTATTTCGGGCTAGTCAAGGCATGGAATGTGGCGTCTTCATGACGTATTATTACACAATAATTGCAGGTTTATTAGCAAATAGGTTAACTGTCTTTGGATGTTACAGATATATCAATCACACTGTTGTGTTGTGAGGGGGATCTTGCTCGCATTAGTCACAAATGTTCTCTTACAGCATCAACTTTACTATAATTATTCAATAGACCTACACTTGAAGTACTCACAGATGAATACTTATCACTTATTTAGTTCTATGTTTATCTTGAAGTAACAGAAATCAAAATTCTTCAGACGATTGGTGTTTTAAAGTTATCCTACTGGTGGTAACCTTTTTTAGTAACTATAATTGGTCCAGAAAAGTTCTAAACATAGACTCTGTCTAGCCGTAACACGACTGGAAGCGAGTCTGTTCTCGATGCGTTCAAGTGCACTCATTGGACAATCGGTATCATCTGGCTCAAACTTTACAGACATTCCGACAGAAACCCCATCGGCACACTATGTAGATGTTCAATTTTCTCTCGCCCCGTAGTCCGGTGCATCCAGATTAGGACCGTGCTCGGTCTCTCGGATGTTTCAATAAACAAGCCGCAACTGTTCTGGACGGGCCGACAGAATACCGTTTGTTTTCTGTGGTTGCCAGCAATGGCCAGCATGGCGACCACCACGCTTCGACCGGTGGTACGAAACGTTGAGGGTTAAGGGACATGAGTGCATTTCGAACCGTTGATCCGTGGGCGTCCAGAGCTGTTGTGGGTTCGTTGGTGAAGAGAAAGTTTATTGAACCGCCGCGAATGCTGACACCGAAACAGATCAACAGTCTCTCCAAATCGGGGGAAAAAAAGGGGGTTTTAGGGGCTCTGGAAGATAATATGTTGGAAAGGTTTACGATATCGGTTTCCTGATGGTGTTCAGAGCTCTGATCAGAGGGTCTGTAATAGTAAAGGTTTTACACACAACAAAATAAAGAGGTAACATAGGTAAAAAACATCTTTTTAAAAATCTATCGAAAAATGGAATAGTCATGCCAGTTTTTGATTTGGAAATCAAAATTAATAGAAAAATTTCTTGATTTGACATTAAAATTCGATTAAACCTTAAAATATCTTCGTCAAATTTCCGAACGGCAGGAAATGCACTTATTCAGTTTTTTTCTGATCTAATTTGTTATCCTTAATCGAAAGAAGTCTGTGTCTTCTTGAGAAAAGTGCTAGGAAAAATTGTTTTTCAAGCTATTCTAACAAACGCCGACAAACATCCAGCTCAAACATTCAAAGATAAGAGTTCCAAAGCCCTCCTACTGCGCCATTCCGGGAATACTGTAAACTCTCTGGTCCCAATGGATCGATGAATATTGAGCACAGTTAGTACTGGTCGGCAAGACTGCATTCTGTAAAAGCCCGAAAGCCGAAAAGCCGATTTTTGGAAAGCATTCCCGTGCCCGTAAAATTTATTCTGAGCATTCAAATGTTAAAATTCGCTATGTGCATTCAGTTACACAATGCAACACCCTACGTCATTCCTCATTTTTTTTAGTTTTTCTTGCTTGGTGCCTACAGATTCATCTGTGCGCGATTTTCCCCGAACTGAGGCCCTCGTTCGGTTGCCGTGGTAGCGTTTAACCTAGTTTCCAATGTTCCAGTGCAGCTAGCATCACTTTTAGGGTGTGTTTGCCCCATAGTAAGGGAATCCTAGTTTACGTCACTACCTGCACTGATGACGTCAACGGACGATGAAAATAGAGTTGCATCGTACGTTCGTCCGGCATCGTGTTGCCCTGTGATTGTTGGGCTATTCGTAAGGAATAAATGGTCCCAACCACAGTTCTGCCACAACTGCAGCGCACTGTTGCATCCATCCGAGTGTCCACGATGAAGTGCAGTTGTCAGTATCATTCCCCGCGCTCAGTCTCTCGCTCTGCTGTCCACACCAACAACGTCGGTACGGATTGTTCCGCCTTCGTATGATTGCATGAGGAATCGGCTCCAAACAAAGCGTGATTGCACATAAATTAGAAGAAATTGAGTTAGTGCGCTCAGTCGTCAACATGTCCAGAACCGCACGACCCACTCCCGACCCCAGTACCTACCGTAAAATGTTTGTTTCTGCTGCGTTCCTGTCGCCCCCACGCTCAAAACCCATCCCGAAGGGGACGACTTGTCCAGCATTAAGCGAAATTTATGATTTTATTCGATTTATTGGAAGATCCAATTCACTAGCGGTCGTCGTATCGTTACGTCGGGGTGCAGCAAAATGTGGGACCGTTTTATTCGTGCTCCAACAGTACCAACTCGTAGGCAGCAACGACCCCACCACAAGACCATGCATTGCCCATGGAACGGGAGGTTTGGGTCAGCAGCCGGAGAACCTCCGCACGCTGAAGAAGTGAAAACGTGCATGTAGAATGGTGGTGGTGCCCAACCAGCGTGGTCGAGATTATCTCTGCAGAGCTCTGTGTGACCACGCGGAAAACGATAAAGCATTATTTTATTTGTTTTTTCTCGCGTACGGTCACTAAAACACACACACAACCAACGAACCAGCGAGTGTTCCGACCGTCGGACGGGGGGACAGCTGCAATATGTATGTTGTTTGGTTGGGTATGATTTATTTACGCCTCGGTTAAATAAAGAAATGTCACTCTTCATAAATCCGCAGACTCTGGTAACCCTTTTCCATCTTTGGGTTTTGGGGTGAATGACAAAGCGCGCCCTCTCCCGAATGGGCCCTTCGAATTATGTTTAATGAGGTTTCGTTTACAGCCGTGAGTCACACATATTGTTTAGCATTGACGAACTAAACCACTTCTTTTCCCTATTTGACAACTGTATACTGAAACTAGGTACAATATATTTATTTTTTATGAAACAAATATAGTAATTGGTTTATGTGTGTAGTAATTGAATATTTTAAAATCATGTTATGCATTATTTCTATCATTCAATGTTCGTCTTCCGAGTTTTGCGATCTTCCACCTTCGTGGTCCTTTCGAATGACAAAGTTGCTTGTGTTCTTCCGCCGGAAACCATACATCATCGGTCGTAAAAGAAAGAGAGATACAGCTACATGTAAAATATTGCTTCTCTGTCCTGCCCTCGAGTGGTTCTCCTTACTCGCCCATTAATCCACATAGCCAACATTGCCACGGCCAGGGCCAGGGTGGATCGGGTTTGCTGCTTTCGCCTTTTTCTCTACAGACCGGTGTCCCGGGTGTCGTGCTGCTGGTGGCGTTGTGGCCGTCTGGTGGTGTGCAACTGAGCATTAAAACGCTCGTAGCCGCGTGCTGCATGGTGAAGAGACATACAATTTTCTTCCCCCTTTTTTTTTACATCCCATCCCACGCTAGGATGGGTTGTTGGGGAAAGGCGACACATTGGGCATGAGGGAAGTGTGTGTGTGCGACTGTAAATCTCAGCACTGCAAAGCAAAACATTGACTTTTCGAAACCCGAAACGGGACGCTGCGATGCGTGCAATGTCGTATGCTGATGTGAGGGCGCGCGCTTGTGTGTGTGTGAGTCTATAAGTAAGAGAGAACATTTTAGTGCGAGAATCGATCCGAGAACCGGTTGCGTCGAGCGACGAGCGCGTCAGCAGCATAAAAACCGGCAGCATAAATATTCATAAATTCCATTTCCTCTCTCAATAATGTATGTGTTCTGCCGGTAAGACGCGCGGCCCGGGCGACCGCGTCACCCTAGACACATGGCGAGGGTGCAGAAGGCAGGGTAGGGTGGAAGGTTTGCTGGGGGTGAAAAAAATTGTCAATACGATTGCTGGTTCGGTCCAGGGCCCAAGGGTTGTGGTAGTAGGAAAGTAAGAGTGAAAAATGCTGTACCAGGGAATGCCAACGCATTGACTGCTTGGGAGTGAAAAAGCATGAAGATTTTCTGGGTAAAGTCACATATCTCTAATCGTCGCCGCCGTCCGTTGTGGTGGTGGTTGCCTTCTACATCCTCACCCAGCGGAGAGCCCAAGACCTCCATCGTCGACGAGAAGGGTGGTGTTAGTTTGTTTGCCGAGCTAGCATGTCTCGTTATGTGCCGCATTTTTCGTTCTTTTCAATTTGTCAAAGTTTTTCAATGTCTGGAGTTCCGGTGTGATAAAAAAATAGGTTGTAGCAAAAAAAAACACATCTTTACACTTCTTCCATTGATTGAAATATGTGTCTACCAAAAGGCTAGACGATGTCAACGTTTTTCGAAATAATTCAAAGTTATTTCTAATACCCGAATAGTAAGTAAATATAATTTTAAAAGATTAATATGTAACACAAAAAGTGGCAGAAGAAAACATAAAAAACATACTGGAAAAGTTTCTAAATCCAGATGGTTTAGATAATCCGTCCCAAAACGCATATACGATACGATATTGCTACTTTACGAGCTCATCGATCTTTACAACCTGACCGCCTTGTTCACCTTTGCCTCGCTGGCGCTAACTTTTATTGCATCCACCACGTAGACGTGTGCGTGTGTTGGGAGTGATTTTGAGAATGATCGATGATCAAGACGTGATAGAAAGGGAAAGCGACCCGTTGGGGTCATAATACGCTCTGACAACATAATTGCCGTCGTAGGTCGGAGTTGACTTTGGAGCTGTACGAAGTTGTAAAAAGTGGACTTTTTTCGTTACACAGCTACGCACTTTGTCAAGAGGATTCATATATGATTATTGTAGAACAATTTTCTTCAATCGCTCTGTTATGTAAATATGAAATTTGTCACGCGCTAGAGCTAAATCATTGGAAATTACTGACATTGCTTTTCTTTTCTGTGTTTTTTTCTCCTACAGGTAAGTTACAAGGTTCGCTGACAGGGTGGAACAATTGACGGACAATAAACCATCTACACGTGGGCCAGTAAATGCAGCGGAGTATCGATTTACAACTCCTCAAACTATGAGTAAAACACTTCTGCCAAACAGCCTCGGTAACAACATGAATTGCGTTTGTGATTTATGGTATTAATGGCAGTATGGATGGACTTTTTGAAGGTTATACTTTTGTCATACACGACTGTGAGACCGTTGACAAACATTTCACTTTTAACGCAAAATAAACCATTTTTTTTCATACTCCTATTGGACCAACGTCCATAATTTCATCAATGACACATTGTACTGGCGTTACTCGTACTATGTATGAATTCCTTCAAATGATGGATGATTCCCAACGATCACGTGCCATAATTATGCATAGACAAAGTTTGACGTGGGTTATAGGGTCTTAGCTGTAGGAATGTCGAATATATCCAAATTTGAACAGATTTGATGTGGGTCAAACTAAGTGTAACAGATAAATACATGAAGCAAAGAGGCAGGATTATGATAAGATATTATTGTACAAACTAGACCATAGACAGTGTTGGTCATCAAAATGAAACCGACAGTCGTAGTCACACAGTTTTGTGTAAAAAAGAAAATGATTAGGCTCTGTCTAAACAAAATGGGCACCCTTAGATATAATAAAAATGTGGAATTTCTCAGGTGCATTGCCAAAACAAATTTAAAATAAAAAGGGTAGTATAGAGTACACATGCAACCTTCGGCAGCTAATGAATGCTTGAAGCGTACACTTTAAAGTTCAGTTTTAATTTGTCCGTATAATTTTCCCGAAGTTAATTATGATACTTTTATTTCAATCAATTAATTTTGGAGGTTTAATTAACGATTTTGTCTATCGATGGGAAGTCAAATCTTCTAGGGACCAAAATCCTCTAAACTAAATGGAAATCCCTTATTGTCAGTTCAATGCGGCTTGTTTATGAGTATGTGGAATATCGATGGCCACTTTCGAAGTATGCTTGATTCTACGCCAGGTTCTGTCAAGATACAACAATTTAATCTCTAAAAAAATTTCAAAAAATTAGTCTAAGAAGTGTTTATATGCATTGGAACCGAAGCTTCCTATCGAACTATACAGCTAGACATATTTTTGGTTAAGTTAGACAAATCACTCATCATCATCAACCCCCGATCTCACTGTACCCGCCATCACTGTATATATCATATTAACATATTAATGTATTATGTTGATTTAATGTTTTTAATATAATTTTTCGTAGCGTAGTTGTACCGTTGTGTTATCACTTTGCGCTACGGCAAGGATGAACGTTTTGGTGGTAAATCAATAAACTGCAGAAATCCGTTAGTAAACCTAAGATACACAATATTTGCCAGACAACCTAAAGCAGATATGCCTGTAAAAAATATTGATAATAACAGATGAGAAACAGAGAAAGAGGTGTACCGTTGTGGTGTATGAACTCGTAACTAAAATGCGACTTATGCATGTTTGCCGAACGATAAGATACACACACCAAACGAACGGCTATGTTTGTTATGCGGGGAACACCCTGCCTGTTGTGGCCAATGCTTGTGACAGATGTTGCAGATGGTACGGGTTGGGACATTAATTGTTTGCAGTGGGGAAAAAATGGAAAATAATTTCGGTGCGGGACCGAGAGCTTCAAAGTACATTAACTTCCATTTAATAATTTTGAATATACTAAGACCACTTTAAAATGTAAATAATGCGACTAATTGGTCGAAAGTATGCTTATAGATAAAAAGCTACAACATTCCATATCCCTTATAGCATCCGATTCTCCCACGAGTTTTAGCGTCTGTTTAAAAATAAAAAAAAACCCGAATCGCTTGAGCAACAACTGATTGGAAACGAGTTTCCGCTGGAATGGGCCACCATCAACCGTTTCGACCGCTGAAGCACACCGAAACCCCAGCCCGCAACACACAGGAGACAATGTTTTCAAAGCGTCGTAAGCTGGTAAACGACCTTCCGTTGCAAAACTGGCAAACGTCCTTCGCCTTTAATGTCTTTGCTCGCATCGGACGGTCGGCCTTAGGAAGGTCTCTGTTTTATCGATCATACTCAGAAACGATACCATTTCGCGATATCGACGCGTTGTCATCATCGTCATCACCATCGCCATTTGCCAACGCCATCAACAAGTAAATCAAGCACACTTTCTCGTACCGAACTAAGAGGTGGAAGGAAACGAGCCTCGGCACCGCTCCTTGCTGTGTTGGGCAAGTTGTTTGACCTTGAGGCAAGTTTGTCAACTTCATTTCGGGTTTTTTTTTTTGCTGTTGCATTGGGTTATGATGTCGTTTCTTTTCTTTTTGCCATTAATGCGGGCTCACCCACCGAGAGAGGAGACGTAACGTCGCGTTATCGATGTAGCAACGTGTCTCTGTCTAGAAGATACTGCGTGTATCTTTGTGTATCCTTTCCTATAGCAATGCTAAAATACATACTACAGAAATTGGTACATTGTCCCGTGGTCAAATTATTTTCTTCTAATGAGCCTTTTGCTTTGGGGGAGAACCGGACAAAATCGTTTAATGGAATGTGGAATTAACCCGTTTCCTTACCGTACTTTCTATGCGACGTAGTTGTTTTGTTTCCGTTTCCTGTTCTGCGACCATTGCGGTCTTTCCGCAATTGATATTCAATAAACGCGAGAACCCCCATGATTCTGTGGGCAGAATTGGTATGTACGGATGAGAGCGTGAAGCAGAGTTGTTCTTCGGTTTATGAATTCTGCTCATGAGCTCAAAGATCAGTAAATTGATAAGTTTGTGGTGTGTGCCGTGTTTATACGTGTGTGTTGCTAATAGTATCACTGTCCAGAGGTTAGGAATCGTTAACACCATTGCGTGTTATATTTCTTCGAACTTGAATAAGCATTTATGCGAGGCTAATGTATTCCGATTGGAATCAATTTCTTCATGCCCCCCCACAATGTTGTGCTTGTTGATGCCGTTGTTGCGAAATGCGTATGTGTCGCTAGTTGTGTATACTACAAGGTAAAGCCAGTTTTGAAATATGCGTTTTGGAGTTCTATTTTGGAGATCTCCTTTTGAATATCCCATACCAATATAGTGGGGTGTTTAAATATGCGACAAACAAAACAACAAAACAATCGTATCAGAAGCATCCAAATATAATTGGCAGGAAGTAATAGTCCCTTGTAAGGAAACCAATAGTATTGTATAATCGTTTCCCAAAAATGGCTACGGAAGGGTGTCGAAAACAAATGAAAGTTAGTAACGCAACACCCAAGTTATTACATCAAGCCAATATTCGCAATACATATGCCATATTGTGATAAGTTATTTAGTTACTTTAATTAGATTACACGTGATTGCATAAAGATCCACTTAATTGTAGTGAAGAGCAGAGAATTTTATTGTATAATTTACCAAAGAGTTTCGCCTTTCGAAGTAAATGCAATAAGCTCGATTGAAACTAATAGTTTTTTGTACGGTTGTAGAAATATTATCACATTTTTCAATTATTTTACCATTGCCTACAATTAGTGCGAATGCAATAGTATTTAAAACCAAAAAGTAATTAAACGTTCAATTCTTCTTAACGAAAAATATTATATCATCAAGTGATGTGAGTGTCATGAGCGACATTCTGTACTTAATAGAACTGTAGTTCTAACAGGAAATAATTCAATCTCTGCTGTTCTTCTCACCTTCCAAAAGAACGCAGAAATAGCGAAAATCGAATCGATAATCAGACAGACAGTCACTAATGTAACTGCATTTGTAAAAAATGTCAGAACTCTCGTCCCTTTGATTGTGCTGGGTAGATCGATTCGTTGAGCATTGTAACATGAATCGCTCGTTGAAAACTCATTTCCGTGTCAGTGTTACATCGGATTTTTTTGTTGTTTCATTCTGCAAATTGATTCAACATTTAGAAGCAATCATCCTCTTCACCACAGTCTTTTTTATCCTTCCTCGGTAGAATCAATTTTGAGCGGTCAAGAATAAAAGCACGAGGTAATCGATTTAAATTATAAAAGAGACACCAGAACAATTTGACGTAACGATTCGGGAACAATTTGTCAAATTTACTCAAAGTTCTCGTATGAAGATTACATTCCTTCTTGGAGGTTCCCTTTTTTTCATTGACCCGACCAAACACTGGTTCGCCCGGTGTATAGGATATTTGGTGATAAATTGAAGTAAGGAAGAACCGGCTAAGGTCACGGATCGAACTTTTCCAGAGTGAACAGTACATGCTATGTCCATTGCTGAGCAAAATCCAATCTTGAGGAAAATTGAATTATATAAGCACCGGAAGCCGTTCGGCATGAGGATTGGGGTTTCACTGGAACGTAAAGCTGGACTCTCTCTTCCTGGAGATGGTGATTGATCATTGGCCTTTAAATAAAGGTGATTGAAGAATGAGCCACTTGAGTGGTACATTCCGAGAAAATAGAGATGGTTTGATTAATCACGTAACGCACGCTTTTGGTTAGATCCACTCGGAGAAAGAAAAGTTCTACTCTATTTATGCAACAATGACTTTGATTTTTTTTATAATAAATTTATTTGCTAACATTTAAAGGTCACCGAATTTAGGAAATTCTATAGAAACGCTTACGAAATAGGCTAAGATAATTATGAAACAACCAAAAATGCTTAATAATGTTCAAGCCTTATTATAAATATGAAGTAAATGCTTTTACATGGAACTGGATTGTCTACAATTCCGTACATCTTCCGAACAACAATATGTTACTTGTGAAGAGTGTATTCGATGAACATGGAATGTCTAAAATCTTCTGTAACTTTCTAACCGTATTAGTAACCATCCTGAAATTTTGAGTACATGTTATGCAATGTGTTAAACACTACACTCTGCATAACATTTACTCAAAATTGCATAATATGTAGTGTCAATTTTAAAAACCCATATGGCTCTTCGAATGTAGAAATTGGATAATGGTCCAATAGACAATCAAATGGCCAGAAAAAAATCAAAACTATACAAGATCCGCCTAAACATTTCAATTCGAGATCTCACTGAAAAGCCCAAGCTGTAAATCGGTTAGTCCAGAAAATCGTAGCACGTACTGAGTCACACGTTTGAGAGGTGAAAACATACCTCCAACTCGTATCAATAGCAAAAAATAATTGTGAAAAGCTGCTTTCTGAATTTTGTTCTACACAAATCCAACTTCCTACCACTACGCTTGAAACAGATAAGATTGGTATTGAGCGAACGAAATTATTTTATTTAAAAAAAAAACATGAACCCACCAAATTCACAGGAGCTTTATAGAAATACAATTAAAAAAGTTTAAATATACCCAAAAAATCACCCACAAAAATGTGTTATAACAAAATTGATTTGCGAAATTTAATTAAAGGCTTTTGGAAGTTTATTAAACCAAATTTTTCAAATCTTTGCAATCATTTAATGAAAATTTCAAATACGTCTGTAGATCGGTGAAATAAAATTTCATTTCGTAAATATGTTTGTGTCATTTTTATCAGGTACAACCGTCAGTAGCTTACGATAGCTTTAAGTATTGCTCTATTTTGCAATCATTTTAACAATGTGGTTGAAAATGTTGATGCTTTCCGTTTTCATCTTCATTGCTTTTTTTATCGATACGTACAAAATAGGGAACAGAGCTGGAGATGGATTGGCGAACAAAATTCATCAGATGCTATTTATGTCAGCCGCTTCCTAATTTAATTTCGTTTGCCATTCTGTTTGCATTCGGCTTCTTCTGCGATGCAGAACTGCATGTGTGTACAGATGAATAGTGGTGGTGGACTGATGAAAATAACATGGTTTGATTAATAAATATGCTCTACTTTAATAATTCCAAAAGGCTTTGAGCTCAGCTTTTGTTTGAAAATAGATTTGACGCTTTGTGTGACGTCAACGTTTTGTTTAACGTTTGTGTTTTGTTTTTAAATCACAAAAAAAGGTTTTTACTGGAATGCATTCTACTTATTGTTGTAATAGAGTGTAACACAGGTATGCAATTTGCTCAAATTGTTGACCCCCCCACGCAAACAAACCATACTCGTGTCATGTTCGAACGAACTGTTCAGTGTACTTTGTGGTCGTGTCGAAAGTGGTTGGGGTAGTTCAGTTTTACCCTCCATAATTGATAACATCATATCTGATCGACGGATATTCTTCACCTTCTCGTCCGTCCAAATGCCACGTCAGGTTAGTTTTTGGCCTTGCTTTCGAAAGGTTTCATATTGTTTTGAAAATATTTCACCGAGACATAAGAAAAATAAACCCCCATCACACAACCACGAAACAAGCCTCACCATTAAACGGTGTGCTACCCCGTTATAGAATTGGTTTGAATCAAATCCATCAAATGAGTTTTGCTATTTGCCATCATCAAGTATTTACCGTGTCCAAACAGCTGATAAACACATTTTCAGCGATTGATGTGTTTTTCCTCGCTTTCAGCCGGTTCTGCACCGTTCTAAGTGTTTATTTTTGTAGCAAAAACAACAGAAAAAACCTCCCTAAACACCCTAAATGCTACCGCAGCATTTGGTCGGTTGAAATGGAGAAACAACAAAAAACGTATGCTAGGTGACTACCTCGGCCAAATGATTATGCAGAACTTGAACGAGCTGTCAACGTGAAAGTACGGGCAGGTTGGTGGGCAATAGATCGTAAACGGTAGATTGGTTGGTTTGTGTTCAATGATAAGTAAAGTGTATCAATACAAAACAAATTTTTCGTAACTTAATTCTCTGATTGGGAACAGTTGTGTACAATAATTATACGTATCAATTGCGCTGTTCACTTTGCAACTAACGATAGCAATAAAAAATCAATTTTCTTTAGGGAAATATAACACCACCATAAGCGATAGCGTCAAGGTATTAAAAAAACGTCGTCCAATTTTTGCGCAATCCGCTGGTTTCGTTACGGTAAACATTGGCACAAAAATAACACAACTGTTGCGTTCGTTAGTCTGTCACAAAAAATAAAACCGGAAAAATTTGATTTGACATTTTGTCTTCCTACTTCTGCTACTTCCACCATCACCCTTTAGCAACCACCAGCGTTCGATGGACGTAAGTAGCGCAATATCTGTACTTTACCTTAGTGACGTACTTCGACATTGACAGGACACAATTATTGTGACTTGTTGATGGGAAGATTCGTTCCGTCTGCGTTGATGGCAAAATGCAAATTTTCGCTTTATGTAAAATTGCTCCAAATTAAATAATAACTTTTCATACATCGTAACATGATAGTGCGGTTGTGGTCATTCGGTTGAATTGGACGTAAAGATGAATCATAGGATAAAATTTAAGCTCCGTAACTGTCTGACTCATCGACATTTCTTAGCATACAAAACAGTTGTTGTTTAATTCAAAAGATTTTTCGGATCGGATCGCTTTGTAGCTGCCATTAGTCGACAAATCTGATGTGAATTTTAGCTTCGAAAACTGTCAAAGTTATGTGTGGCAGCGGTCTTCAAAAGAGAAGACCAGTATCAAATCCTTTCGGACCAAGACTTCCTTCTGAGGTTTTAAAGCCGAAGATGAAGAGGATGTCTGTAGCGACCGAACCGTTTCGCGTTTTGGTGAGAGATTGGTCGTTTTTTTATTCATCAATGACGGGCCTGGCTAATTGCTGGGTATTGCTAATGGGTCGTGAGTTCATGGGTAAACATATGGTATGATGTGATCAGTTACAGATCATACAATAAGCAGAGATGACAACCGAAACGGGGACGGCGACTTAGGAGCCCCAAAAGTGTTTCGTAAAGCCCGCCCCATCCCTAGGGCTTTAGTTCAGAATTAGCTGTTTCGGGGAAATGCATTCTCGGGGAATTTAAGTATTCCAATATAATACAACAAGTAAAATGACAATCACTACAATAAATACTCCTGTATAGAAATTGATAAACAATTTCCCCCTTAGCACCCTGATGTCTCGGGAGTAGACACTTGAAACTCTCTTCATCACTTAAAACTTCGGACTCTACTAACGCTAACTTGGTGTTGAGCTCCGTCGCTGTTTGAATAGTCCTCTATCAACCGCACCTCAATTCAACATTTTGTACATTTGGTGCTCCCGAATATCGGCAACATTTGCAGACCTCACTCCACTCTCATGGCTTCAGATTTCAGACTTCCAGGTTTGACACAATGATGAGAGCCTAACTTTCATTTTACTTGGAGCCTGCAACCAGCAAGATCTATTATTTTAAATTGAAGATTGGTTACAATAATTAAATACTTTCAAGCAATTTAAAAACATGTTGAAAGTATCGAAAACAATTTTTAAAGCAATAGCCTTTGATAGATAAATGTTGATCGAAACGAAGTCCGTTGGGACAACCGGTGGAGTTCATATATAATGTGATAACTAATTGCAAAAGAGAACACTATAATAAAGAATCGGCCTATATTTTTTGAACAGTTTCAATGCTGACGAGTAAGAGGAGACGAGGATTGAAGTATTTCGTCAAGTATTTTTGTAACAAAGCTCGTGTTACTTCATTTCCCACACATGATATCCTCCGCTCTGTACAAAGAGGAAAAAGCCAATTAACGGGGAATAAACTAGCTTTTCCATTCATGATACTTGTAGTGCAGCAGGTTGGCAGCAACGAAGGATGGCCGCTGAGTGTAAAAAATCCATTCAAGAGACGCTTGCCGGTCAATGAGAGAATCGCCCGTTTTAAATTGCCCTTCCCATCTGCCCCGTTTATACCATCTTCCGTTCAAAAGGACCTTCCACAAGCTGGGAAAACAGACACTTTTACTATAAATAACCAGCACTAACGTACACTTTAGTAGTCCCGGAGAGTGCCGGGAAAGACACTGGCGGATGCACTCTGCATTCATATAGACTTGTTTTTCACGTAGCAATCAGACACTGATCTGAGCCCAGACCGACACCCACCTTCAATGCTTAGTAACCTTTATGGAAGTCTACCATGGTTTTAGAATATTGCTTCACAAATATGCATATTTTGTAACATGACAGCGTATGGTAGCTGAAAATGCAATAGAGAATTGGTATTGGTTTACGATAACAGGACAACAGAAAAACGTTCCTACTAGGAACAGAATTGATAGTTTTTCCCTTCTATATTCTGTCTATATCTGGCCCTTTATTCTACTGCTACTCGCAATCTGCTGGAAGCCTTTTTAATTTGCTTTCCCTCTCTGGGCAGCATATTCGTTTCATTCTGTGGACTTTAGCATGTTTATGATTCGTTCAAAGTTGCTGCTCCGTTTGCTCTCCAGTCCTTGTCGATGCTCTGTGAACTACTTCCGGTTAATTTCCTGCATCCAGTTTTACCGGCACGATCTCTCATTCGCTGTTTGCAGTCGCGATTTCTCCAGTGACTTCTGTTTGTCGATACCGGAAATCCGGTTCGCGAAAAATCGATCCTCCCACATGCATACATATATGCAATGCTTCACAACAAAGGACAGTCGCTTTCAATAGCTTTCTGCGCCTATTGTAGACCAGTCTTCTTGCTGTAATATTGTCGACAGAGAGTCGTAAATGGTGGTACTTATGATGTGCTCTATCACAAAGAACTTGGTGGGATCGGTAGTTCGTACATCGGGCTCTCTATTGTGGACATGGGCATTATGGTCGATGTTCATTGAATTCATGACTTTCGCGGTTATGTATGACGAATGTGTCCTTTACACAGACGGACGACTAGCGGTTCATGCTCGGTAAATGTCTAGTTCTGATTAAAAAAGCTACAATTATAATCCACCCTAACGAACGTTCCATTATTCTTCGGTTTAATAATAAATTTGCCTTCACCCGGTATCGCCATTAGCTTTATTTGGTGCTAGACGTGATTTCCGGTCGTATCTCCATGGGACACCGAACGCTTCCGGAATGCAATGCAATTAGCTTTTTATTATCATCATGATGGGCAGTTTGGTTGGCTGTGAACGTTCTCATCACTTCGCTCACAGGCTCCACCCTGTTCTTCGTATTTATGCTTGCCCATAGGTAGTTGGCGTTGCGCCATGGGTGGAAATGAACCGAAGAATTTCATCAAGCAAACGAGATTGTTCACCGTGCCTCTCAGAGCCTCGGGGAACATTGGCCTTAGCCGGCCTATCGTCGAGCCTTCGCTAGGGTCCAAGCATTCGATGATTAGGTCATTGAATCCTTGATGGTCCTTCCATACCAAGCGAACGTGTCTGTGTTGTCGCATATTAGATCAACCAACAGGTATTCTAGTTTGGCCATATGCATGCCATTCTATGCATCCTCTCTTCGCCTCTAAGATTTTTTGTAGGAAAATTTCTCAGTTGTTAGAATTATGTCTATCAGAGATGGATCATCTCTTACGCAAACTAAGTGGCCTCTGGAAGCCTCGAAGTTGGAAAGAGTCTCAAATTGCTTGGACCTATTGTTTGGTATATTTAAGAACTGACCCTTCCCCGGCTTCCTTCTTCTTTCTAAGAGGAAATTCTTTCATCTGGCTCTATGGTGCTCTCCATATATTCATTACTCTAAGGGCCTCCTAGAGGCTCGCTCGCCACTGCTGGCTGTCCATTAAAGCCAAAACTCACTTTCAGTTACGTGTTGCAACAATATCTGCATCAAACAGCTAGATTTTATTACAGATACTCACTGTGTTGTAACCTTTGGAAACGTTTGCGTTTTGTGAAGCTATATTGCTCCTCGATTTGCGACCGTTTGTCGCCAGCATTCCGGAAACTAACAGCACCCATAGAAACGTAGAAATAATGTCCCGCTCAACAGACGTACCAAGCCGACCAAAATGTGTGCATAAATTAAGGCATAACATACATCGCGTGCTGAAGCATTAGTTTAAAGCATAATTAAACCTTCCCCAACCTCGACCGGTACAGCGCAAAGACGGGTAACTCGGCAAAAAGTTGGAGCTGTAGCGGGGGAAAGGTTTTCTTTTCTTGGAGCAAATCCGCATTGCTGCCAGTTGTGGAAAGTTGAATTAAGGAAACTAAGGATTAAGTTTCGCCTTTCGTCACCGTAGTTCCGTTCGTTAGCACGTTGTCTTGCTTTAAAGGTTGCTACTGTCGAAGCGCATGTTGGCAGTGAAGAGAAATAGTAGATGTTTTCATCGGAAGGTATTCGGGTCACCACGACCTAAGGTGGGATATTTGGAAGTTTTCGAAAATTGAAAAAAAAAACATGGAAGGAAATTTTGGGCTTCACGGTGTGGCTAGTCTGTAAACCTGTCCGCATGCGCTAGCAAGTATTAACACGGGGAATTATGTAGTTTAGGGAATTTAACATGATGAAAGTTTTATGGTTTCTGTTTAACATTAGGCTCGCCAAATTTGCGTTAAGGCGGTTAGGATAGCGTTAATATATAATCGAATGTTCTAAATTAAAAGGCACAACATTTTTACACTTTCTCTACAGTAAGTGATTAAGCAGGAAAGATAAATAGATTCTTTTAAAATTGGAGCATAATTCTTTAATTTACCTCCGGTACTCGATTCAACAAATGGTTTCGACTTCGAATTACTACTAGCGATAAACTTAAACCATAGATATACACACAGTCAAACATCTCCAATTCGTTAACTTCCGGTGAATAATGACATCAGAAGAAACCGTACCGGAGGGAACATTACCAGCTGTGCGGTACAGGCACAAATATAGCGTATGCCGCGAAAATGACACGAAAATAAACCCATTGTGTTCCATTGTGCAGTACCATTGGAGGGAACGGAACCGGTTCCGGTTACATCGCGACAATCGTTGCAGAAGGCTTATGAATAATTTGTCCTGATTTGTCCTCATCATATTCATGCAAAAGGTCTCCTGTGCACGGTGATGGCAATATGACGGACGTGGCGCGGGTGCATTGGACGGCGGAAACCACAAGACGTCAAGCAATTGAATGAAACTGTGTCTAGAGTTCGGCCGAGCCATCCGGTCTATGCCTTCTAACCTGGTTCGATGTACCCGTACCTATAATCCCTTGAAAACATATCGTGCAAGTGCTATTTGCTACACTTCTGGCACACCGCTTACTCACCATGCGAATTACGGACGCCGTCTTCGATTGCTTTTTTGCCACCGTTGAGGCAGCTTTTGGTTCTACCCGTTCAAGCGTGAGGAAATTCTTTCCGTCAACCTCTTGCGAAGACTCTCCACCCCGGTGCACATGTCGTCTGTTTGTTGGAAATTGTTAGCGTTGTAGCACCAGGACAAGCGGGGCCGGATGGTAAATGTAATTCTGCATAGTTTATTGCTCGTTAGCATGCTCAACCATTTTGGCTGTGGTGGTGGTGGTTGGAAAGGCATTGATTTCGCCCCGGAATCACTTACACGGTTTATAGTACTGTACGGGCTTAAACAGCTATTAAAGAGGACTGCATAGAAATACTTAAATTTCAATATTTCTTTTATTTTACCTTTTTCTTCGGTTGTTTTTTTATCCCCAAATGTCAAGTAACATTCTCCTTTTTGAGGCTTGAATTTTTACTAGCATTAGTAAATGATCTATATCTTTTGGTTTTCTTTTCTCCTTTGCAGAGCCTTGGTATTCTGGCGTCAATACCGGCAGCCCTACTGATCATCTCGCTCGTGTTTCTGCTGCTGTATCTGCTGACGCGTTGTTGCGACCGGAAACCGCGCAAACCAAAGTCGCACGGTTGCCAAAAGTGCACGCTGATCTTTTTTGCCATTATCTGCTGTGCTGCCATCGGTCTCGGTCTGTACGGCAACGACGATCTGCATAATGGTGTGCTGCAGATCTTCGGCTCGGGGCGCAAGATCGAACAACTGATACTGAACGTACGAAATCAGGTAAGCGACAGCACTCTGAGCTGTGATCCGTTCGTCTCTACTTTAAGATGCTGCGTACATTAGGAATTTGCGTACTTCTTCAATCCTCAAAGGCATATTGAAAGGCGTTGTATGTAAAACTGGCAATAAGAAGAATAAAATGATTTCCAAATTTCGAAAGGGAAGGTTTTGCGATCTAATGTTGAGGCTGCAGGTGTACAAGCAGAGTTGGAATTCAACCCAATCAAAGATTATTACCACGAACGGGTTTCGCGTAGTCGTCTAGCTTGCGGCATACGAAATCTAAGAAAGCTGGTTTTGCGGTTTAAATAATACCAGTCATTTATATCGATCGTTCCTAACTGCGAAACTGGCCAGCGGTGAAATAGTGTCCAGATTTGTCACAAGAACGAACGCGCCATGTAGTGTGTCGTTTCTTTACATTTCACATTAGTCATGGTGAGGTTGCAAATGCGGTTACGGCATGCATATGATGCCCTCATTGGCGTGTTGGATTCGGTTCAGTATTTAGCGTGATGGTGATTTCTTCTTGCCCGTTTCCATCCAAGAAATTACCTTTTCACGAGTAGCTGGCAACCGAAACGATTGCAAAACACTCAGACAATACTGGAACTCTCCATACATTAACCTGGGTAAAAATGGTAGAATAGAGTTTCCATTCATTTCATGTTAACTGTTCATTTTGGAACAATTGGGCCATTAAAGACTGGATACGTCAAAGGCAATTTTGGACGCTTCTGTCTATTTCAAACTCCAATATCCCATATTAGACCCCCCTTGCAATTCAAGTGTTCATCAGCTATTAACGGAAGAAGAAGGACTTTGTTCCACCTTTTAAACTTACCCTGAACTAAACCAAACTTTACAGGTAATTTTTTCCATTTCCATCAAGAATTCCTATCGAAAATTTTAAAAACTCATTCAACACGTATAAGAAATATTTCAAGCTCGTTATAAACGTTGTCCATTTTCGATTCCGTTGAATTAATGATTTGAATGAGTGTTGATTGTTTATTTACATCATTTCATTATGATCCAACTGAAATGATATCCCACTGATAGCAAACCTAAACACGATCAACACCAAACATTGTCCGACCTTTAACTCCGTGTTGGTTCAGTTCAACCATTTTAGTGCATGCACGTTTATTCTCATCAGTGAAATTCATGAGGGTTTACCATTAGGGTAGGTATGCCCCTATAAAGTGCGGAGCGCATTAACGGCGCGGGCCTTGATCAAAGAACCAGCAGTTTTTTTTCTTATTGTGGTGCGATGATTCCCTATTGGCTGAGTTTTATCTTACAATAATTTTTAATAAATGCTTGTTTTGCTTCTTTTCCCCATTCACAGACGGAAATGGTTAAACATAACCTGAAATCGAAGGTAGTCCTATCGGAGTTGGAGCAAATCTTCGAACAGCCGGCCCATCGGCCAAATGCAACCGCTCTCTACATGCTTCACGATACGGTTAAGATGGCGAAGGACAATACGACCTTTGCTATAAACGCATTGGAAACGATCGTGTATCTTACGCGCCCTGCGTATACGGACATTACATTAAAAAGTTTGTTGGACGTAAGTATAGCTAGATGTTAAGGATTCGTATGTGTTTGTACATTTAATTCTTATCCACAAAAACATTCTTACGTAGTAAATGGTCGAGAAAATTAGATATGCAAATTATATACTAACGGATGATAATATACACATATGTTAATTTGTTCGAGTTAATATGATTCAAAACTGTTTATTGGGTTTTATCAAAATAACTAAAATAACTAAAAAAATCTAGAATTATTGTCCTTTTTTTGGTTTTAGCTCAACAGTTGTAAAGTAAAGGATAAAGTGAATAAGTAGCTTAAGCGCAAATATCAATTCCGTCGGACAGCATCGACCAACTTGGGATTACAGTAACCGAGAGCAACTCTATTGTGAAGTGTTGGTGGAGATTTTCAACCACAAATTTTCCCGAATCGTATGCCATATTACCACTTGAGTGTAGCAGCACTCAAGCAGCGAAGTGCTAAGCAATGGAACGGTAGAACAAAGTTCAGAACATCCGATATCAGCATGTCGATTTGGTTTCCATCACACTTGCATTTTCAGTTTGTTCATCCGGTTGACCTAGTTTTTGGTTGGTAAATGAAAAATGTTGCTGACGGAGACCGCTCATTCTGTGAGACGACTCATCTCAGAATGATCTCGACATGATCTATGTCGACTATTCGTAAATATTAAATGTATGTTATCAATATCAATATCAATGAAAGCAAAGAAGAGTTTTAAAATGAAATAACTTTACAACATTTTAGCAAAAGTCTTTTTTATACATATTTAGACATGTATTAGAAATTTGTCATTTAATAATTAAAATCTATAACAAAAAAAAAAAACAAAATCGCGTATCCGCGGAACTCGTAAAATTGGTTATATTTCAATCATTTCTAAACCTTCCGTTATTAGAAATTTTGATTTAATATTTTATCCCATAGTACGAATTATAAACAATATGTCAAGCGATATACATTACACGGATGTCTCTGTAAGGCATTTGCCGCATAACTCCGGTAAACACTATATTTAAAAGCTGGCGTTTGCTGCATGCACTGCCGAGCGATTCGGTTGCAATTGCTCCGGGTTCTATTTCTTGGCCGCCATCAACGCGTCCCTATGACACCAACAACTGGAGAAAAACAAAAGCTTTCCCAGTAGATGAAAAATTCACGCTTCAACGCCACCAATGTTCTGTTAACCAAGCCCATCCACTCCCGGAAGGTTTACGGCAGTGGGTTTGTTCTGTTTTTCTGTACATAAGGACTTTTTTCCTTACACAACGGCAGAAACGATACGATGAAAGTGTTGATGAAAGATTCTTTTTCATTTTGGTCCTCGCGAAGCTTTCAATGGTTGACACTGTTTTGATTGACATTTGTGTGTCAAGCTCTTGGATATATCAGTGATGTTTTCCAGGTTGATTTTGATGTTTTGAAATGGTATTGTTTAGTTTAGTACCGTCAGCCACGATTGTTTCTAAAAATGTTCATTAAAAAGAGCTATATTTTTATTTTTCTTTCTTAATGTGCAATATTTTCCTCTGTTCGAAATTCAATTTCAAACCGCCCGAAAACTACTTGAGCGATGCCAGATTTACCAGAACTTTCGGGAATCTTTTCCCCAAACCTGTTGTTGCCTTTGGGCCAGCACACAAATGCGGAAAAGAATTGGTTTACCCTTACTTTTTTCTCGAATGCTACCCCGTTCTATCCCTTTGCTGCGCGGTGATAATTTCATGCGAAAGAAAGGAACCGTAGAATACGGAATTGAAAACGACTCGGGCAAGAATGTTTGGAAAGTTTACAGGTAGTGCAGCGAAACTTTCCTAATTAATAATGAAAATAGTTTTCTCGTGTGTTTTCACGTAAGAAAATGTTTTGCAGCTTCACTTTTACCGACCAGACTCCAGGGGGTTTTCTCCATCTTTCGCGTTTCATCGGCATCCTGCTTTCTACGAGTGGTGTTGAGATATTTGATAAAACTTTGTTGAATAGCCGTAAGCAGAGTTTTTCGCTTTTTCGTTTGTTTTAAGATTTGCGTTTTTCGTGTTTTTAGGTCTATTTTTAAAAAATACTTTTTGCCGGGATTTGCTGGATTTTGCATTTCTCAATTCACAGTTTATCATAATTTCAATAGTAAAAAATGATCAATTAAAACGTAAAATGAATTTAAACGTGAATTAAATATTCCTTATTCTATTTCTTTTCCCTTTCAGACGTACGAGTTTTACGAAGAACTGCGGTGGCCAATAACACTCGGGTTTCTTACCTTCCTGTTGCTGCTGTGCATTATCCTGATGATTGGAGCGACTCGAAGTTCTCGGTGCGCTCTGATCTTCTTCAGCGTTTGCGGACTGCTGGCCGTCACCGTGTGCTGGCTGCTTTCCGGCATATACTTGGCTAGTGCTGTCGCTCTGGGTGACTTCTGCATGAAACCGAACGACTTCATATGCAGTCATGTAAGCTATCGAATTGATCAAACACTTGGCGCACGGTGGAGTACTTTTTAAAAGGATAAAAATAGAGGATATGTTTCCATATATGCATCTGTGGAAAATGTAACAACTAGTGTTACCCACGACATCAACATGCAGACACATGTATTGTCCTAGATGTTTTCCTATTTTTTTCTTCTAAAACAACTGATGTCCATATTGCGGAATCTTGTTGTAATTCAAAGTATAGACTATTTTAAAAAAGCGAGGAGATCAATGTTTTTACAAATATTCAGCAATTATCTCTTCGGTTACTTAAATTCTTATCGGTTAAATGAAACATGGAAGCAGGAAAAGCAATATCCTTCGAACGGTGGTGTTAGTATCTCACCGATACATTTTGTAATGTTGCATTCAACTTGTACTCCATCACAGATCAACGCATTTATAAGGGGACTTACCTAAGCGGACCATGGTTTCATGTTGCAACACTTGATGTGATGAAGCTCTTCACCGGTTATTCAACTCTTGTTCTACCCCCTCGTATTCGTTTTGTTTTCTGCATTTGTTGGGGCCTACAGAGCTACCTTCCCAGCAATCTACATCTAAACACTGGTGTGTGTTATGATGTGGAATGAATAGTTCCCTTCTGGCATTCTGGTGGTTTTTTGTGGACTGGAAGAATTCTGAAACGCGACAGCAATGTGGAAGAATGTTTGTATCCGTGTCCGAACCAGCAAGGCATAGATGAGTGTGTAGAGTAATTATTCAGAGTTGATGAATATGTACTGGCTCCCATATATTGCTTTCGTGCTGTAATGTGCTGTCATCCAATTCCTAGGTTTATGCCAAGGTTTGAAGTAAAAACAGTTTCTCTTCATAAGAATAATTATGCATTCACCATTCCCGTTTGTGTAAGGCTTTTCTTGAATTGTAAGCTAAATTGACTTACTTTTTTAAACTAAAACTATTGAATTACAAATGTCCAGCCTCACCAGGACATAATAGATACTCGTTGGTATAGTTTTTAAAAATCTATTTCTTGCAAATATTCAAACTAATTTACATTACAAAACGTTACGTTGAACAACGCACGGCTAGAAGTTCAATATCCCTCTGAAACTCTTTCCAACAGTTTATCGCCAAGGTAGAGAGCTCGCCAAAACCCGAAAATAATTTCTTGGTGAAACGCGTGCAAAAAGACGTTCCATAACTTTTCTCTCCCAACTGCTGGAATCGGTAAAATTTGTTACGAAAAAAAACATCTCTTCTGATAAGAGAGGGGAAGATAAACAAGATATAAAATTATCTCCATTATGTCATATCTCAACGTTAATTGGATAATAAAGTTGAAAGTTGGACGAGATTGAACTGTCTACAACGGAAACATTTTTTTTTTCGCTTGCTGGCCATGCTGGTCTGGCTGAAGTTCTCTCGTGAATAAAGTCCTCAACATTGTGAACCGAATTTTATAAACTTAGAAATTTAACGCTTTGCTGCACTCCGTTTCCCACAGAAGATGGAAGATTTGCAAAGGAAGTAGGGCAACAGTAGCTAAATGCTGCCGATTTAGTGTTGCAACTTTGATCTTAATTGTTCTCACGCCTAATCTTTGGGGATCTTTTTCAAGCCAGTGACTGATAAGAAGTAAATATGGAAATTTTAATATTTTATGAAGAGACTTTGCTTTACATAGTCATATTACTGTTCATAGTACATACGATGGACTACATTTTAGTTCCTCAATGTCTAACTCCTAAACTCCCAAAAACGTTTTTGGGTTTCTACCAGCACCATGTTGTGTAATGACCGCACGGCTACTTTTAGCATGTTTGTCGATTGATAAAAAAGACCTACTCGCTACCAACTAGTAATAAGATAATGCATAATTTACGAGAATGCTTCTAACTTCACATTAAATGAGTACTTAAGGACGCTTGATGTAAAAGATTCTGCCTAATGGCTGTCGCGAAACAATTCGTGGAGTTCGCTGAACTCACGTGTAATGGCTCATTTTAATGGCAGTCCCTTTTAATGACAAATCGTAATAATTTCGCGTTACTATCCTTCGTTTTTAGTGCAAATACTGACCATACCATTTTCTTCTGTTCTACCATATCGTTGCAGCCAAAGCTAAAAGATGTCCAGTATACGTACTGCAGCACCGTCGGCACTAACCGGTATGTGTTACGGTTGAACGAATCCAAGGTACACGTGGACCGTGCCAAAGAATCGCTGGAGACAGTTACCAGCATCGGCATGGATTTGTACCCGGGCATTCAGATCAGCTCGAAGGTGAACAAGATCAACGGGGAGCTGGATGATAGCAAACGCCAGCTGACGGCCCTTTCGGTCATGCTGGACCGTCGCACCGTAGCGGAACACTATGCGGATGCTACGCGGAGCTTGTGTGAAGGTGGCCTGCTTGGACTCACTCTAATGCTGCTGGCCAGCTTAGTTTCCGCAGCCATTTTGAGCTTGCTCGTTTGTGTCGATTCACACACCTGGATTTATTTAACGAAAAAGTATGTAGTTCTGTGTTTTTAGACGCTCTCGATACCGTAGCAAACGATGAATCACTGCTTTCTACGTTCTTTTAAACAGACGACCTGGTTACGAGGATAAGGCGGAAACAACACCGCTGTTTCCGGCGGGTGCAAACGCATCACCGGCCGCACCAATCATCGCTTCCGGCACGATGACGATCAATCGGACGCTGCTGCACGCACAAACCGCTACGAGCAACGGCTCAACGGGTGGGGCCGGGGCAGCGGCCGGCACCGGGACGCTCATCCCGACCAGTGGACGTAACGGCACCACACACGGAATGCGCGGGTTTGCATCCTATAGTGGCGATGAATCACCGCCACCAGATTATAACGTTGTGGTGCATGATAACAACAGGCATGGCTTCTTTGTTCTTATTTTCCTTATTCTAAGTTATCTACATACAACCAACATGTCCCGTAAACCGTTCTTCAACGGTTTCGTTTTTGTTTTGTAATTGGATGGTTTTTACTTGCAAGCTGCGCCCGACTGCTGATACTTGACCGATAGTTGAACCGAGCACTGTTGAATTGTGGACGGAGATAAAGAACTTTGTACACTGCAACAGAGTGCACCGTGTTTGGATAAATATTGTTGCAGATTGACTTTTTTGTTGTTCATGTTCATTTTTTTGTTTCGTTGAACAGTATCTCCCGATGAACGGAAACAAACTGTTATTAAAAAATTCGCGTTTATATTTGGCATATTTATTATGATCATTTTGCGTTCATGCCATATGCTAACCATGATTGTTTGAATTAGTAGCAAAACACTGCCAGATTAGTTGAGTTTGATTCCTCCATATCTTTGACCATCTGCATATCCGTCATGTACAAATATATGTAGCTCTTGTATATTGATTCATACAACAACTCACACACACATATCACCATCAATTGTATTACTTCCGTGTGTATTAGAAATCTTATTTAGAAACAGAATCCCCTTATTTTATGGTGGTTTGTTTAAGACTTTATTTGCACCGCAAATTCATATGATGTTTTCTACACCGATCCATTTTATTTTTTTGTAAAGCCTCGCTTGAACTGAAAACTGGCAGACGGATTATGTTTTGCTAAATGTGTAGAAAGCTTGCAATATGAATTTTTGTTTTTGAATAATATTAATTGCGGTTCCTGTAATTTCAACAGAGCATCTGGACATCACACGCTTGGTCGACTACCCTCGCAGCATGCTCCGATGATGGGTCCTAATAATGGCAAGTACGCCACCCTAAGTAAACAGTGCAAAACACTCGAATCGAATGATTTCTACTGAGAATCGCCTGCCTGCAATATGTCTGCAGGCAGCAATAAGCTAGGTAAGAATTTCGTACCATTTATTTTCACCCTGCTGTTTGTATCGCACTCACTAATGTAAGCTGTATTGTTTTTAGATAAGAAACTGACAGCATCATCCGCAACACTATCCGACAAAGATCCGCGTGACATTTCCAACAATGGCTTTAATCGCTTCGACCCGAAATATGTCAGCATTGGACCGAAAGCCATCCGCACCACGGTCAGCAATGCAACAGCAAATGTGAACAAGTGTGCGACTCTGCGGCACGGTGGCCGTTACGGTGGTTCACTGAGTGTGAGTGCTGGGATAGGGGGAGGTGGTGGTCATCATGCGGTGGCCGGATTGGGCGGTGCACGGTCGGGCACAAGTCCGAGCCCAAATCTCAAAAACGTTCAGCAGCCAATGTTGAGCCAGAGTCAAACACAGCAATACAAACAACATCATCAGGATCGGCAGCTGTCGTCTTCTGGAACTACGCCGGGTATGACCGTCGGTGGTGGATCGGATCGAACCGAGCAAAAGCTTGCCATTTCAACCGTGTCGAAAGAGTACAGCCAACAATCGTACTCGTGTGCCACACTGCCGTACAAGAAGCCCGGAAGTGGTTACACCGAAACAACTACTGCACCGGCCACGGTAACTACATCGATACTGAAGAAGGAAAGCAATCTCGATAACCAGCGTTATGCTCCAACGGTATACAGCATCGACACCTCCTCCTACCATCACCAAAACGAAGGTAGTGGTGGTAGCTATCATCATCACTCCCAAACCTCCCATCACCAGCAATCGCAACAGCCACAGCAGTATCAACAGCAGCATACACACCACAGATCGCTGTCCAGTACGAACCAGTTGTATCAAGAGACGGGCGCGGGTTCGGTATTTGCCAGTCCGCCACCCTCGATTGCGTCGACCACGACGACACGTTCCAATGTGTCGATCATTAACCAACCACTGCCCGACATACCGACCGGTGCTGGCGGTGGCACCGGCAGCACTGCTAGCAATTCAATCAAAAACAGCCAACAACCGCTCTGTGCTGCTACGCTCAATCAGTATCGGTCGTTGCAAAGACCGCACAAGCAGCAAACCGGTAGCAGCGGCCTGTCCGCCCTAACGACACCAACGGGACTCGGAAAGCCCACGATTCCACCCAAGGTGACCCCACCGATGTTGCCACCGAAGAACCGGCACAAAGACGATTCGCAGTACCAGAGTAAATCGGCAGCGATGGCGTCCGGTCCGGGCGGAACCGTCGTTATCCCCACACTGCCATCCTCACGGCCACAACAACCGTTACCTCAACCACCACCGCCACCGCCAATGCAGTCGCTGCAGCATCACCATAGCCAGGCTGGAGGACATCAGGGCAAATCGTCTTCGTACGGTGGCAGCAGTGGCATGAGTATATCGAGCAATTTCAATGCCATCCAGCAGCAACTGCAGAATCAGTTGCATTTCAAGCAGTACCATCAGCTGACGCAGCAACCGTGGCAAAGGGAGCAGCTGCCCCAGCAGTCTGGGTCGAACGCGAATGTACCGAACAGTAGCATTTTTGCCAATTACGAACGTCAGCAGCAGGCTGGTCTTAGTTCCAACAGTCGCAACCGTTCGTATTCCGGGGGTAGTAGTAGCATCGATCAGCCACCACCGCATTCCAAACCGAGCAATATTGAAAAGGCTAAGAGCCATCACCATTCGTCGTCCGCCGCTGCTCCACAGCAACCCACGGGTGGAGGATCAATGGTGGCGAACTATCAGACTCTTCCGAAAAATCACCATCATCACCATTATCCGCAGCAGCAAGCGCAACAGCAGCAGCAGCAGCAGCAGCAACAGCAGCAGCAGTACCTCCAACAAGGTCAATCGGGTTCGTTCGGTTCCACGAGCAGTGCTGGTCAACATCAGCCTCAACCGAAGAGCATCCTCAGCAAAACACGTCCCAACGAGACACGAGAACGGGAACAACGTGAGCGTGAACGAGAGCAACGGGAAAGAGATCGGGAACGCGATCGGGATCATCATCGTGAACGAGATCGCGATCGAGATCGTGACCGAGATAGGGAGAGGGATCGCGATCGAGACCGGGATCGTGATCGAGACCGGGACCGTGATCGGGACCGAGACCGAGACCGGGATCGCGATCGAGACCGAGACCGAGATCGTGAACGAAATAGAGACCGAGAACATCGTGAACGGGACCGCGACCGGGATAGGGACAGAGAACATCGAGAACGAAATCGTGAACGGGAAAAGGATCAAGACCAGGACCGCGATCGTCCCGAACGGAGTCACCATCATCGTTCCAGTCACGAGTATCATCACGATTCTAGCCACGGTACGCAAACCAACAGCAAAAATCCGAACGTGTACTATCGGTCGCTGCAACGTGGCGGATTGCAAGCGAACAATGATCTCTACTCCGTAACAGAATTGTGAGAAAGGTTTGATTTTTAAGTTTGTTCTTATGCAGTTTAAGTTCGACTTAATCAACCCTTCCTAAAACTGCTACTACTACTTCTACTACCACTACTACGATTACTATTACTATCACTAGATCCGGAGCGATTGGATTGTAGCGATATGTATCCGCACGTACAACAGAGAGCAGGCTTCTCGTCACGTGTCTGAGATGTCGCGTTTGCCAGTGTTTCGTGTTTTGTTTTTTGTACAACTCATGTATCTTTCACAACGCGTTCTCCGATTCCCTTATCTGATATAGAACGCAACAAATGCTCATACGTAACGAACCGTAACTCGGATGGCACAATTACTTTCCCAACAAATTTGCGAGGGAAAGGCTTACCAGTAATAGTAATGTAGGGAGTTAAAGAACCATGAACGCAAAGTGGTGTATGCTAATTTTAACACATTCTTGCATAGGAGGGACAAACAATCGGCAGAGTATGAGATGAGTAAAATGTGTTGTCTATGTCGAAACATTTTATTGTCCAGGGAAATGGACTGTGGCCAAAACGAGCGCACCGTAAACTCACGTCAAGAGAAAATATTGACCTGTTATGATAAGGTGTCATCAAACACGAGGTACGGAAGCATAGAGACCCGATCGAACCAAGATTCAATTTTTACACAAGCTATTGTTGATGCAAAATGTCATGACTGTACATAGAAAGCAAAATGGGAGTGCGGAAGCGGATAATGACTCCAACAGGGAGGGGAAGCGAAACAATTTTACTGTTAATGTTATTCAATACTGTCTTTTCGGACTCATGTAGTGCAACCACAGAAGATAAACAACGTAAATAAGGAAGATCTCTTTACTCTACAAAAAACCATAGAAACTTCAACCTAAACTCGCCAAACCGTAAGCAAACAACCATGAAATGAATTCATTGCAAGTTGCACGAAAAAAGAGGTTCGAAAACAAAGGAACTCAACAAAAAAATAGTTTTGCACAGTTATGAAACATAAAAACAAATCTCAATCGAGACATTCCTCCAAACGGGGCCGACATGAATTTATCATGGCAAAGACACGGGAAATGCGTGTAATTGTTAAGAACGAGTTAAGCAAAATGTTAGCAGAAACAGAACAGAGCAATTTGTTCCAAGTAAGTTGTTCTTTTTGAGGTAAAAGTCAAGACTTATGATTGAATCATGGAAGCGCAACGGAGTGTGCAAACAAATGTGGTGAAATAAGAGAGAAAAAAAGCATGAACTCATGATATAAAAAAGGAAAAAACCTACATGATAACATTAGCCATTGGGAAACAGTTACAAATTGAAAATTGAAAATGATAAAAAACCATTATGCTTCTTTGGTTGCTAACAATTTTCAATAGTATTTCAACTATTTTATATACATTTTCATATTTTTGCAGCTTTTCGGGTTTTTGTTTTGTCATTTGCACAACCAAATACTTATTTCCATTATCTCTACTCAACATTTAACACCATCATTTCTTCATTTCATATAAACTTATTTTTTGTGTCAGTTTTCTTATCTAGTTTATTTGCTGCCTTTTGTAGAACAGTAAAGGTTTTATTTTTACATTTAGTTCCATGTTCCAAATAATATGTAATGAAAATAATATGTGTAAGGGGAGAAGAAAGATAGAGTGAACGAATGGAGGCAAACAGACATTTTTATACCAAATCTCGTTAAGGAAAAATGAAGGAAACGTAATATAGAACTTTAAAGAGTAAATAAAGCGTATCAGCGCTTATAAGTATGATGAATCAATTCCACGATACATGAGAGACTACAAACCGGGGTAGCGAATTAGGGTTAGGAACAGTTGCGGTACACAAACACGAAATCGATTTTGCAAACACAAATACACACGCCCGCCGAGCCAGCAGGGCGGCATTCAGGTGCGCAACAAAGAGGCGTGTAGTAATATATGATGATGCATTAATTAATTCTCGAAACAAATCAAATTCTAATCATAGTTGATGAAAGCCAACAAACAAACACACACACACACAAGAAATCTCGTTGAAAGCATTACATTAAACAAAGCGATAGGCACCTGTATCGTAAAATTACATTAAGCGTATAATAAAGCATTAAAACATTACAACGTTATAACAGGTAATGGACGGCGCGTGGACGGGTTTGGAAGATGATAATGGTCACAACATAGTTTTTAGACTGTTAGCCACACGGGAACTCCTTTTGCAAATGAGAGAAATGTCCCGGCATTACATAGAAACGTGAAGATGTGCAAACAGTGTACGGTAGCAAACGAAAAAATAAATTAGCTATAAACAATGGGAAACGATTTACAAGAAAACATAAAACCATAGTAGTGGATTAGGTTTGACGGTAAAATCCGATAGTAATAAAAAAATACAGTTTCCTTCACCTACCCTTACAAATACACACATACAACCAAGCGAACCTGGAGAGGGAGTCTGTAAGCTCAAATTAAAAAGTGAAGAAAACAGAATGATTCAGAAAAGCAGAGCGTGCGGTGCAGTTGATTGAAACGCATCGTATCTTTATTTGAAAACAGTCTAAAGCGAGCAGTTGCAGCCGATGGTTAGTGCCCAATCTTTTCCACCCTACCCACAAAGCTCAAAACGATTCCTTATCCGTGGAGGTGCGAAGATTTGATGGAAACGTGGCGCAACTGTTTTTGTTTTTTGAGTATTTTTTTTTCCAATTTGAAGTCAAAAAACCAAATTAAATTTTCATAAATTTTCTGTTTGCCACAAATTCTAATGAACAACGGGTTGTTGGATAAAGGATAGCGTTGGTGGAGTAAAGCAAAACAAAATGAATAAACCGACGAAAGACGATTTAAAGCAAAGTGAAGACATACTTACTGCATGCAAGCATTTTTCGGGTCAATTTACTAATGTATAAGAATGGGATGGAATGTAAAAACGAAAGGAATCTATTAACACGTAAGAACGAGCTATAATCAGCCATGCAAGACAGCACGCATTGTTTGCTGGATTGGGTTGTACCGTTTAGTGAACAATAGTTATGCATTTTAATTATGATAGAAGGCTCAATTCTTTTCGAACTATGACTATGTATGTACTGTACCGCGTATCGCTTCCTTCCTTCCATTGAAAAACAAAAAAACCTTTGTCCACGACGATGCCACAGCGCAATTTTACAGTATTTTAAATTGACTTCAAATGCGGGCCGAACGGTAATACACCGAATCCCGTGGCAAACGACAATGATTTTACACACATTTGGCAAATAGAACGATACAACAATCGTATACCGTGGTGTGCTTGTGTTGAAACCAGTTTTCCGTTGTTGCGCCAAGAGTAGACTGAAACGAAGAGTTAACGAAGCAAATGGAAAGTATGATAGATGCAGTGCGGAGATCAAGCGAATGGTTGATACCCGAGCAAATAGATAACATGCCAAATGCGCAAATAGCATTGAACTGTTTTGAGTCACCGTTTAAATTTTAATCGAGATGTAGAAACAAGTATTTTGTTAAGTTCCGTCAGCACATCACGCTAGGCACGTGAGAAGAGGTCATTTTCACAAATAATTTTAGAGCAAAAAAAAAACAACACATACCAACTGAGCTTTTCAATATCAGGCGTTGTCGCATGGGAAGCAACGAATGCGCACAAGACGATTTCGATTTATGTTAAATTTCACATCATCTCTCTTTGCAAAGTGCGATTCGAACTGAATTAAACGAACAAACGTTCTTTAAGGCTTCAGGGGTGGAATCATTCATATTTTATTTTATATGTAAGAGACCAAACAATCCTGCTCGGTAAGAGACATAACCTGCTCGGTGGAAACGTAATAAGATGAAACACAAGCAAACAAGCGGTTATTGCCAACGACAAACTAAACTTATAAAGAAAATATGTAAAGAAAACAAATAGCAACTCCTGTCGGATGCACTTGGTAACAGTTTGAGGAAAATGTAGAATATGTCAAAACTTTTAGGACTTGCTAGTATTACGATAAGAGTACGACGAAAGAGCTGATTTCCGTTAAGCAACAGTTAGTGTGTAGGAGCACCAGCGCTGATTGATAAAGAATGGATGATGTGAGGTATGAGAATGGTTGTCTTTGATAGGCGTATTTGGCGCATCCCTGGTTGCGTTCTACATGCATCTTATGGACAGGTGCGTGCAGTGAAGGAGCTGAAAGCAACTGTGTGTACGTGTGTTTGTGTGTGGCCATTCAGGTAGACCGATTGTTCATGCTTTGTGATGTTGCTAGTTACATGAAGGGTGCCATCTTGATTAGACATGAAAACAAGTAATCGTAATGAAGGACACACAGAACGTGAAGTAATTTGCGCCAATCACACATACACGTATACACATACACCTCCACCACGCCCAGAAGATATACGGGAGCGCGCATATTTCGGCTCTCGGGTACTGTTAAGTTTAGCGCTCGTTGTATTCGATTATATTTTCGCCTGTGTTGCACTTTAGTAGCTAGTTGGTATAGATTAGGCCCATTCTGTTAGTGCATCAGTGCATTCAGAATTTGTGGAAGATCTTAGTTTCTCCAAGTGTTCAGGAGCGGATTTCATTTGCAATTTTATTCCTTTTCTAAAGATATACCTGCAAGCCACCAACGCATGCACACGCGCACTCATGCATACTATACAGCCGTGAACCGATTTTCCGTTAGTCAGTATAGAATCGGTATTTATTTAATGTACACCTCACGGCTCAGGTGAGGTCATCACTTTATCTGCCGAATCCGATTAGTGTTTCATATTTAGTCAGTTTTACTTCCATAAAGAAAAACACACGAAAACACACGATTGTGAAAAGGATTAATAAACAAATCAAAATAATTGAAAAAGTACTGCAAGGTGTACTACTAATTTACTACGCGACTTTGTGGTAAAGGGAGCAAACGGGTAACTGCATCGTTCAATCGACTACATTTTGAACGACTTTATTCGACCACGTGTTTTGCATTTTTGAATTCAAACGATAACGACAATTGTGCTGCAAATTGATCATTTTCTTTTATGGTAAACTCACTCATGGTAGTATTTCGAGGAAAATCGATTTTAAAACGATCTAATTATTGTTTTTTTTTTTTAAATTAAAAAAATAAAATTTTGCTGTGTTTTTGTTTGTTTTGAAATCTTTCACTTTCACGGTACGAGTTTGACATCTGTCAAATCATATACCCTTTTTCGCTGACCAAGCGTTGTACGTTGCTGTCATCAGTCGCACGAGGTTGATTGTTTTTCTTTCATTTGTGCATTCCTGCGGGTTTTGCTCGTGTTCGCTCGGGAAAATAGCGCTTGTATTGAATAAAACATGGGTAAATCAAAAGCAAATCGTATAAAGAAGATTGCCGGGCCGAAATCTTTTATCGAAGAGCAAACGAACGATGGTCGTGTGTCGAAGAAATCGAAACAGCCCAAAATCCGGTTGCGAGCAGAAGAAAGCACCTATGTCGATTCGAAATCGTCCAAGAAAATTCTGCGGCAAGCCCGCAAACAACAGGCGGAGTTGAATTTTCTCGACAACTCCTTCGGTCCATCGCTGGCAGAATCCACTTCGGTAAGACGCCGACATCGATTGGATGGTAAGTATTGTGTTCCGCTGCTTTTTTACCGGAACGCCTTCCGCCTACCTTACATGCTACATATTTTCCTTCCACAGACAGGGAATCGTCCGACGAATCGGACTTGGAGGATCGTAATGAACCCGATATCAATGCGGATAATTTGTACGACGATATTAAAATCAGCGAAGAGGATGAGCGTGCACTGCAAATGTTTCAAAATAAGTAAGGTATAACCAAATGGTTTCTTTTACCGTTGCACTTCAAATGTATGACTATTTTACAGAGATGGTCCCAAAACGCGTACACTGGCCGACATCATTTTGGAGAAAATGACCGAAAAACAGACCGAAATTCAAACTCAGTTTTCCGACAATGAGTCGTTGAAGATGGACGATATCGATCCGAACGTGCGTGAGATGTACAAAGGTGTGCGGGATGTTTTGAAGCGCTACCGTAATGGTAAAATTCCGAAAGCGTTCAAGCTCATCCCCAAGCTGCGCAACTGGGAGCAATTTCTGTACATAACGGAACCGCAGCAGTGGAGTGCGGCCGCAATGTTTCAGGCGACACGATTGTTCTCTTCCGGTCTTACCCAGCACATGGCACAGCGTTTCTACAATCTCGTACTGTTACCGCGCGTTCGCGACGACTTGGCCGAATTTGGTCGTTTGAATTTCTATCTGTACCGGTCATTGAAGAAGGCACTGTTTAAACCGGCCGCATTCATGAAGGGTATTGTGTTGCCGTTGCTCGAGGCCGGTGATTGTACGCTGCGTGAGGCCATCATCATCGGCAGCGTTGTCAGTTGCACATCCATCCCGGTGCTACACACGGCCGCATGTTTGCTGAAAATCTGTGAAATGGAGTATTCTGGCGCATGTTCTGTGTTTATCCGTATCATTTTGGATAAACGGTACGCATTACCGTACCGAGTGGTCGATGCGGCGGTGTTCCATTTCCTGAAGTTTGAACAGGACAAACGTGATATGCCTACGCTGTGGCACAATGCTTTGCTTACGTTTGCTCAGCGGTACAAAAACGATATATCTTCCGAGCAGCGCGATGCACTATTGCATTTATTGAAGTGAGTAGGCTGGAATACAGTAAGTCAATTTATACATTTTAATAATTCCAAATACATCTTTTTTGCAGGAAAAAATCACATCCAAAAATTACGCCCGAAATTCGCCGGGAACTACAAGCCGCTCGTTGCAGAGATGTAGAAGTGGGCCAAAGCTTAGCTTTGGAAGGTGAAATGGAATTCGAGGAGGATAATGATTACGCACCCATGGAAGACGATGAAGCGGCCCACGGTTCCAAAGGAGTAACTTTCTCAACGAGCACACAACGAAAAGGAGTAGCAGAACCATTGGATAGCGATGATGATGATGACGACGAGGATGAAGATGAAGATGAAGAGGAGGAGCAGGATGAAGAAGAGCTATAATAACGCATCCTAAGCGGCAGTTTCATGAGAAGTTTAATATATAATCTGTAATAAAGTTAATTTTGGCTGTGTAAGCCAACTGGTTACACAAGGTACGTCATAATAACATAATCGTAACTTGTTTTCTATTACTTCGTTCAAAATTTCCATTCGGAAGTATTTTGGGCAATGAGAAGTCGCTAAATTTCGTTCTAAAACATAACCAATGGTGCTGTGCTCCCTCTAAAGATAAGTCCTAATCGAAGAACATAAAATTCCGGGGGTCACGGTTTCTTGGGATAATTGCCAGTGACTTAATTTCCCTATAACACGAATCGGATGTGTAGCTTTTTACTCAAAAGTCTCATTATTACAAATACATCCCATCCGACTGTGATGCTCAACACAAATCGGTAATATCCGTCAAGGAACGATTTGAAATCATCTTTGTAGGAAATTTTCAAACAAAACAAAAAAAACAATCTTAATTGTCACTTCACATGGCCTGGAAACTTTTGACAGTAGGGAATCCTCACAAAAATCAAGCTGTCAGGTGGATGAGTAAGCCAAGACAAGAAGGAAAAAAGAAAAATCCTGCAAAAGTTCGCTTTTCCAGCTGCTAGCACCAAAAACCATACAAAAAGGTGTCAATATTCCGTTTGCTACCGCCTATTCCC
Organism: Anopheles minimus; assembly: GCA_000349025.1. Lineage (NCBI taxonomy): Eukaryota > Metazoa > Arthropoda > Insecta > Diptera > Culicidae > Anopheles > Anopheles minimus. The sequence continues at coordinate 13,569,384 of KB663832.1, read as the reverse complement.
TGCTTGGTGAAGTAAGTACTTGTGCCGAAAGTGACTAGCGCACAGTTTAGCTCCATAGCTTCGTGTTTACACGCTGAAAAGCGTTTGAAACTTCTTCCCGAATCGCTGCACTGATAACAGCGGACAAATGACGTAGCTACTGTTTTGTGGGTAGTTAGTGGAAAAGCTTGAACACTCGGTTGCTGCTGCTGCTGCTGCTGCTTCACGCAGGAATAGTTCGTCCCCGATAGGGAATCATTCCATCCCACGCGATTAGGCAACGTACACCGTGTGTGTAACATTGTGCGGCGGCGTCATTCATTCTGTAATTTTTCCTTTTTTTCCTTTCTATCCTCTCCCAGCTTGCTGGTTCGCGGTTGTAGTGAGTCGTCCCCGAACGATCGTGTGCGATAAGTGACGATACAGCAAAAGAATTGTTTGGCTGCGAGGTTTGCGAAAATTGTGCTAACTGCGACGGTACAGTGGTACACACAGCACCACAGCAATGTCTGGTTTGAACGACAATCCGTTCGGTGAGCCGGAAATCGACAATCCGTTTGCGGTAAGTGTGGTTGGATATTTAACACCGGCGTGTGGCTACTAAATCGTGTGTTTCCATCGATTTCCAGGATCCATCGATACAGCAAATAACGAGAAACACAACTAGCTTGCAACAGACCCTAGATGACTACCGACCGTTTGACAATGATCGGAACGTGCTGGGCAATGGCAGTGGGGCTAATCAACCGGCCACTCTACACCCATCGACACAGTCCCCACCAGTGTACAACCAAAGTGGTGCCCAGTTTCAAACCAACAGCAATGGTGCGATGTCCGCGAGCGGAAGCAAACCGGACGGCATGACACAAATCTCCACCGCGGAGCTCGAGGTAGGTTTCTATGGCAATGTTTCGTTTGCTCCCGGACCATATGGTGGACATGTCTAATCGTTATTGTAATCTTTAACTATTGCACACACTTCCGCAATCCGACACACCTCCTCGTGGACGATCGTGACTATCCCCCTTTGCGTGACATCCGGAATTGCGATGAACCTCTTTTTGCAACGAACCATAGAATCTTCGGGTATGTTTTTTTAAAATGTGTTTTGCTGTTTCAACACTAGTCCTTTCACTCTTTTCTTAACAAAACCCCGCTTCATTTTCCAATCGTTTATGGCTCCCCAAAATCGGTCTCAAATGGCAATGCATTCTATTCCCCTTATCAATCACAAAAGAAACAAAAAGAAATTGATTACCTTCTCGTCATCTTTGTGTTTTTTTTTCTTCTTCGACTGCTTCGTGCTTTGTGACATTTTATTTCGAATCATGTCGGGCAGTGTCTTATCAAAAACTACCACGATTCTAGCGAACCAAACCATATCGTATGAAGTGTGCTCTTGTGTTGGTGCCATGACTAATTAACGGTTTCCGGTTCCTACGCACTGATTGATTTTCTAGCTTCGATGAGCGTTTAGGCAATTGGAAATGCTCCTGGTTATTTCCAATTTATTTATGAATAAAAAAATAATATATTCTTCATTATCTTTTACGTTTATTAGTAACAAACATTAAAGATTGCATGTTAAATATGATAACTTTAGTATCAAATAATGTAAAAAATATTTGTAATAACATTGTTCTCCCTTTCCGTAGCGCGCTCAGGAAGAGCTGGAGCGCAAAACGCGCGAACTGGAACGCCGGGAAGCAAACATGATGCGCAGCACCAATGGGCAACCGAACAACTGGCCACCGTTGCCGTCCTTCTGTCCGATGCAGCCCTGCTTCTACCACGACATCAGCCTCGACATTCCGTCCGAGTTCCAGAAGACGGTCACCCGGCTGTACAAGCTGTGGATGTTCTACGCGCTGGTGATGGTGGTCAACATTCTAGGCGGGCTGGTGATACTGATCCATTCCGGCGAGTTCCGCACGTTCGGGTTAAGCATCTTCTACGCGATACTGTTCACACCGGCCTCGTTCCTGTGCTGGTAAGCACGCCGCTCATTGTGCACTTTCCGTTCGATTAGTAATTGGTTTTTACATTGTCTTTGCTCCTTCTCCCCATCTCCAGGTATCGCCCAGCGTACAAAGCCTTCAAGACGGACTCGAGCTTCAACTTCATGATGTTCTTCTTCATCTTCTCCTTCCAAGCGCTCGTGACCACCATACAAACGATCGGGTTTCCCGGTTCGGGCACGTGCGGTGTCATCATGGCGCTGAAACAGTTCAGCTCCGGCTGGGGTGTCGTGGTGGGACTGTTTCTGATGTGCATAGCGCTAGCGTACGGCACTTGTGCTGCTGGCAACATTTTTATGCTCACGAAGGTAATGTAGCTGGGATGCAGATCCCGCCCGATGGGTAACCGTTCCTCACTGCGCTTTTCTCTTTCTCCCCGCTCCCCGCATGGGATAGATCCATCAAATTTATCGTTCGGGTGACAAAATCACGATGGGCAAGGCGCGCGAAGAGTTCCAGAGCCAGTTTATGAGCAACTCGATCGTGCGCGATGCAGCAGCCGGTGCGGCCCGTGCCTCCGTTCAGAGCACCATGAACAGGTACTAGGGGGCGCAATTGTTTGCGTCTCCCTTCACATCCTTACTACTTTCATTGCTACTACTACTTCTAAAACTGCACCAGCACTACCTACCCTACCTACTTTCGCCCGAGTACGTGCGCTTCGAATCCGAGATCATTCCCCACAAAGTGTCCACGGTTTGTCTTTACCGGCAATGGAAAGCAAAAAAAAAAAGAATAGTCCCCAACCTGGAGCTATCTCGGGAGCTCTGCGGTTCACAGATTCCTGCTTCCCTTAAGTTTCCTCCCCCAAATTCGTTATTAGATGTTGTTTTGATAGTTAACCGTGTTTTTTTTACAGTAGCCGTTTTTTTTTTGTATGACAAACCATCCATTTACTTGAGTAGTGCCTTCTCCGATTTTTTCCTCTCCATCACGACGGTTTAATTTGACCGTTCTGTTTTTGCGTTTCGTTTTTACCGTTTGCTCTCGTTTGATAAAGCCGTTTATTCTCAGTTCCGAGTCCGTACGACGTGAACGCCGCGTAGTTGTGTGCGTTCTGGGGTTTGCTTCAAGATTGCTTTAAATGACGCAAGATAAACGTTTTGTCTCCAGTCTCCCAACAAAGCATTATTTTTTGTTTCAACTATCTAAAACAGCATAGGCCGGATGGGACAATAAGAAAATACTTGTAAACGTAAAGGGGTTAGGAATGCTTTGGTGTCATAGGGTCTAAAGCGTCATGTCCTGCCCTGCTACTTAACCGAATGGAGTAGAGAATTGTGGCGACAGAATCGAGCAATGGAATTAGAATAACACAATTTAATTTCAACAATACACAGGACCTCCCCACGCGCAGGTTAAACATTAAATTTCGTTTTTCCACTAAAATGTGATCATCATTAGTAAGCGATCGATACTCCTAACCCGCCTCTAGGCAACGTTATCCACGCGGGATAAGGTGTGGCGCGGTAACTTCTGAGCGCAAAAAGATTGAATAAGTTTAGACAAACAATAACCTACACTATTAAGAATGCACTAGGTATGTGACGTAAAATTCCACACTAAAACAAGCGTTTCGGTTTCTCTATAAATGGCGCGCAATCAATTTGTGCGCGTGTGTATTGATTCGGCTGGGCGCGAACACTTCCGCGTATCGCGTCCGTAGATTTAAATGTGCAGTTGATTTTGGATGAGCAAAAGATTCAAAAGGAAAAGGGCGTTTCGAACGATTATCATTAGTACGGAAACTTTACTTATGATTTATATTTATCTTAGCTTTACAACGTGACAGAAGGGAGAGATAATATGAAACAACAACGGCAAACAATATTACACGAATAAAGAACTCTCGCCACCAGCGCAAGGAGTGCGATACGTGAATGTGAAAAAGGTTCTATTTTTTTTTCGTTGGAACGTTTTCGGATGTGTTTTTTGTTTCGATTTTTTTTGCAGTTGCTAGTTGCTAGATTCTTTTTGCCCTCCAAGTACGCATGCATTATTAATCCCGCATTCGGTGGGAGTTTATTCTGGTTTTTTCTTACTAAAAGTTTTATGTATATATATTTTTAAAAGATTGATGACCTGTTAGCTATTTTGAACGCCATTGATTCTGGTACTAGAGTGCGAGTTATTGTTCTATTTATTTTTCCTGCTACCGCATGTCCCTTTGCAAGTTCTTCCCTTTTAACATAAATGTACCAGGAAGTGGATGACGGCCGTAACTTTACCTTTACCGATGTAACTTTTCTATTCCCAGATCAGTGTCCACATGTAGCCATGCGTATTAAATTCCTCCTGTTTGTATTCGGTGTGTTACATTTCTAGCCCGTATTGAATAAATGTGCCGCGAGCGACCACCCTCCTGTTCGATGCGATGTTATCTCACAGCCGTTCTCCTTCTCGCGGGGCAACGGAAAGGTTGTTGCAGGAAACGGAAAATATGCCGAATCGAAATGCTCGATTCGTAACCACACACCCCCTTGTCCGCACGGGAACCAGTCAACGGAAAATCTATAGCAAGGCAGCCACGTGTTCCATGCGCGGGAAGACTCTCGTTGGTGTCCTAGAGAACTCCCATGTTAAATATGTTAAACCCGATTCCTCTTGGCGCATGGCTCCCGGATTTTTCCACTTTTCCACTCCATTCCTCCTGTCTCGTTGTCCGTCCGTCTATCCTGTTTCTTCGATTTCATTTTCCCTTCCAACTAATAAGTTGTATTCTTGGGTGGTCTTGATGTTAGGATGGCCTAAGCAGGTTCGATAAGATCTCCTCCTTTCCCAAGTAGCAAAACAAGGTTTGTCCGTTCCCATCCCGGCCAGCAGCTTTTTTTTTGCTTTTTATTCAAAAAGTTAACCAACAAACGCTACAACTCGCGGAATGCTTAGCTAAATTTTCTTTGTTTTTATGTAACAAGAAAAAAACGAAATGAGTAGAACGATAAAAAAAAACTTATTTGTAAACCATTGAACAATGCTACCCCAGTTCCAACCTCGGAAAGTACACGTGCTATCCGTGGCGAGAAGGCTTGGATTGAATGTTAATACTTAAAAAAGAATGATACAACAAAGTGTAATACATGTGTACAATTGCACTCCATGGAACGTGTGGTGTATTTTCCTACTGTTTTCATGCACTGAACAAGCGAGTGTACGTTTAAGCATTAAATAACTAAAAACAAACTCACCTGTGCTAAAGCAAAGATAGGATAGATGGTTCGTTCATCCCGAAATGAGTGTTGTGTGAGGAAAGCATGAGCAAGAACCTATCCTAATCGTTTACCGAATCGAATAGTACTATACCACATTAATCCGAAATGAATATAATTTAACTTCATTACGACATGTTTAACACAAATGGCATTTGAGAACGTGAGCTATTATGGTACGAGGAAATAGATGAATGATGTGAAACTGATCTAAACACACCCACACGTGATGTGCTCGATGTAACATTCAAAGCAGCTAAATATGATGATTTAAACGATGGAATAAAACAGTGTATTATCCGTACCAAGAAGAAGGCAAATGAAGTCTGCTTCAATTTATACTTCTATGATGACGACACGCTGCAGAATTGGGCGAAAAGAAGCCGGAGATATTGAGTGTAGATCAAATATAACGACTGAAAAAAGCCAAGACGAGTTACAGATAACCACTTATGCTAAAAAATCAAATAAGAAGAAGTTCTTCTACTTCTATGGCACGAGATGTCTTGTTTGGCTTGCCATTTCTGGCTTCCGGTAACTTGAATTTACCCGCAGCCATGTGTACGGGGAACGGTTCGGATGGGATTCGATCCACGGTCCTGCAGTATGAAGTTCTTTTCGGCCGCTATATCGACACACACGAACATAAGTGGTAATGGTGGATCTTAAATGTTTTATTTCTCAAGAATGTAGCAATTCTTACACAAACACGCATCACCCCAGGCAGCAGTATCTCCTTCACCTTCCAAAGATTGTTCTATTAGCGGCACGATCATAAAGCTGATGGTATCCGTACCACCATCATATGATGAACGATCGTGGTTAATACCATCCCGATCGGCGACCGAAAAGACGTGAGAGCGGACTGCTACCAACCGGAGAAGAGACCAAAAGCGGGCTTTACTTGTGCGCCGCCTTGCGCATATGGGCCAGAATGTTGGACAGCTCTTCGCGCTTCCTCTTGGCACGAATGTGCGTGCCGAGACGCCGCTTCAGGAACTTGAGCGCACGCTTATCCTTGGACACCTTCAGCAATTCCATACCACGCTTCTCGTACGGGGCATGGCCAACGACCTCACGCACTAGATCGCGCACGAACTTCGTGTGCTTGGTTTGGATCTGTGGAAGAAAGGAAAAGGCGAAAAAAGAGTCATTACTCAAGGGCTTCCAATACTAGACCGCGCTGATACACGCGATAGTGATAGGATCGGTCAGAACCAAGTTTGAACCAGTTTGTACGATTTCGCCGAACCGAACCAACAGAACCGACCAATAAAACATTGGCCAGCCTGTGGCCGGTAGGGTAATGCGCACCGTCTGTGAATGGATTAATGGAAGTTTCATCATTGTGAGGAGGGAAAAAGTGTGGCCAAGTGAAGCTATACAGAACACCACCAACGAGACTAATGTATGAGAGACTTGCCAACGCTGCAGCGATACTTACACCCTTCAGACGGGACGGGCGGATACCTTTGACTTTGCGGTCACCGCGGTACTGTAGCTGCTTGATCTTCGTCGTCTTGTGGCCCTTGTTCAGGCCGACGCACATTTCGTATCTCGGAGCCATGGTTGTCTCCTGCAGCCGCCGACGACAACAACCACAGACACACACACGCACGGTTCAGCAACACGATGCAGATAGAGAAAGGGGCAAAGTAAAAACATCACGTTAAAATTGGACATATTACCAATGCGCAAACGGCCCAAAATTGCTTCGCACTTGTACCACACCAATAAGGTCGAACAGTTGCCGACATTATTAGTGCGGTTCCGCCGGAGCTACACGTAGAAATATGGGTTAAAATAACCGCACAACAGTTCGGTCACATCTTACCTCCTTGCAATTGACAGCCGGAAAAGAACAGCAAAGGCCCGTAGCGATGCGTAGATGGGTTGCAAAGGCGGAAGTTGATCTTTTTGACAGCGAACCCACTTGACAGCAGTCGACATGGCGAACGAATGCAGCCGATGTGGTGCGTATGTCGACATTCGTAGCGCGAAAATAATTGAAAATTATTGAATTGAAGAAAATATTTAGCGCGTTTGTTTTATTTGCGCATTTTATTTTGTTTGTTTGTTTGTGCATTTTATTTACTGCACATGAATTTGCTTATTAATTAGCTAATTGTAGCATACTTGATGAATATCGATGGGCGTAATGAAACACACCGTCAACATATTTTGATGAATTGTCAAACGTTGTTATTCCACAATCGGTGTGTACCCGTGTTTTCTAATGAGTGCTTTTAGCGTGTCGCGTGAGTTTTTCAGTTTCACACTTCGAGAAAAGCCGCTCTACAAATGGGCAACGACTCGAAAAAGCGTAAAAAGCACCATCCACGCAATGGGGAAGGGTCCGCAAAGAAGGTGAGGTTTTCTCTTCCCAACGATACGGAAAAACTCGTGGTGGATGATGCAGCAGCACCAGCACCAGCACCAGCAGCACCAGCACCAGCACCAGCAGCAGGAGCAGCAGCAGCAGCAACAGCAACAACATCGGAAAATGATACCGAACTGAGCAGCTTAAGCAAATACATTAGAGCTTGGCTGCAGAGACAGTCGCGGTACGAAAAGGCAAGCCTGGAAGCACTGCTTGAAGAGAGCCATCATGCGGATGAAGATCACGAGCAAGAAATTGATATTGCAGCGCTTGAGGTAATGATCCGCACATCGTAAACGAATGCGCTGAACTAATCAATCATTCTTTCTTCCCATACGCACGTTGCCAAAGCAACCCATACGGAAAACATTGTGTCAGTACTCCGAGGAAGAGAAACGCAAAAGCTTCAAGTACGAGTGCGAGTGGAGCAAATGCAAATTCATGTCCGGTACGGATCGTAAATATTTCCTACACGTAGAATCGCACGCCGAAATAACGCTGGACAAACAGAGCAGAAGCTACGTCTGCGAGTGGGACCTGTGCGATTTCCTCACCGTGGATCGGAACGAATTTATGGGCCACGTACACTACCATGCGTACCATACGAAGCTGAAGGTACACGGTGCCAGTATGCATATGCTGTTGAAAATGCCCAGCTGCAACAATGACAGCCGGGCGCGGAACACCATCGACAAGCGGCCGGTAACGTTTCGGTGCGAGTGGGGCGGTTGTACCGAACGGTTCAATAAAGCGATGCACTTTTTCCATCATGCGTCGAACCACTTGATCGATCAGTTCGGACCGGACAAGAAAAGTAGCCGCGTTCCGCTACCGTGTCGATGGTCGCTCTGTAAGAACACGTACCAAGAAATGCACGAGGCATCGCATCACATCAAAGCGCATACGACCGAGCGTGAGATTGCGTGTTACAACTGTGGCACAGATTTTTGGTCGCGTGTAAAGTTCGTTGACCATTGCGTTCGTCAGGTCGAAATGTCTCGTAAGTGTTTCCTGTTTGCTTCATTTGTTTTGCTGTAACTTTTAATCTTTTGAATTTTTCAAACGCTCCCTCTATCATCCGTTACAACGCAAGTACGGAAGTATAAGTGTACCATATGCGACAGATACTACCCTACAATGAAATTGATGAAAATACATCGTGTTGTTCACCGTACAAGGTTGCAATGCCAACTGTGTCCCTTGATGTGCCACGGTAAGAGTCATTTGGCGAAACACATGCTCTACAAACACTTGGAGCAACGTAACTTCAAGTGTGGGCAGTGTGAGTATGCTGGGTGCACAAAACAAGATCTGGATGCTCACCTAAGAGCCCATGATACCACGAAAATCTTTCGATGCGAGGAGTTTGGATGCAATGTCGCCTACAAGTCGGAACAGTCCCTCAAGAGGGTAAGATGAATGGTGCTTTGCTAACGTCGGAGAGGCGGCAACTTATCCTTTTCTTTGGTCCTCGTTTTCAGCACATTAGCTGGCATTACAATCTACCAACGCCGTTATACGAGTGTCATCTGTGTAACGGGAAGCGGTACACCACCTCGTACAAACTGTCGAAGCATTTCCAATGTGTGCATCAACTGCAGCATCCACCCGGTTATGGTCGGTACCGGTACAAGGCCGACAAGGATGGTATCTTTCGGCTTGCCGCGTACGTGCAGGAGAAATGGGCGAAACAAAGCCAATCGGAAAAGGTGGATGAAGCATCAAGCTGCACTATTGCGGTCTCTTCCGACGGGGATGATGATGGTGAGAGTGCAACGGGAAAGCAAACAGATCGTCCACAAAGCAATAGTACGATACAGCCCGTAACCACTCATGGTGCAGCCGCATACGCACCGTTGAAAGGGAAGCCAAGCATACAATCTTTTAAAGCTGTAGGTTGGGATGAGTTTGCACTTGAATTAAAAATCGATCCGGAGCCAACGGTGGAGGAACAGCAATCGGCGCAAGGATCACAGGCTGCCGCAACAGCTTCCAAGCCGAAAGATGTGAAGGATTTCACAGTTATGAAGCGTTACTTGGAACCACTGAAAAAAGTTATGAAAACTGAAAATTAACAAACAATTTTTCGTACTCATATTTCATACTTTTATTGCATGTCGCGTAGGTTTTACAATATAATTAATTATTTTTGGAAAATAAAATTAATTAAACAATACAACACTACGGCGAATAAAGGAAAGATCCAGTGAAGACAATGTAGAACATCGAAAAGAGAAACGGAAACTGGAGAGATGATGAGAAAGGAACGAAAGGTAGAAAGGGAAATATTAAAATTGAGAAGGCCAGAAACAGTATTGATGCAACCTAAAATGAATTGAAGCACCTGGTAAATGATACGAATTCAGCCCAATTTCTTAACAAAAGTAGAGTTCTTTTGTTTAACAATTAATCATAAAGAAAAACGAAACTGATGTATCCATTATCCGAATGTATTAAAAACAAAGATTGGAGGTTTGTTTTATGCAGTTCGATCATCATATAGGTAATAGGGTAACTGTACCAATTATGGACGAGTTAGTACAGCGTATTCACGAAAACGACGATTGTGAGAAAACGGTCGCACGAATATTCACAAACAAGGTATATTCTCATAGACAAACATGTTATTCACATTTTACTTTTTAAATTTTGTGGTTTGATCATTTATCACAAAAGTTATAGCCGTTTTCCT
>KB663832.1:13512737-13559099 GCA_000349025.1 Anopheles minimus | reverse complement strand
CGAACTGAGCAGCTTAAGCAAAGACATTAGAGCTTGGCTGCAGAGAAAGTCGGGGTACGAAAAGGCAAGCCTCGGAGAACTGCTTGAAGAGAGCCATCATGCGGATGAAGATCACGAGCAAGAAATTGATATTGCAGCGCTTGAGGTAATGATCCGCACATCGTAAACGAATGCGCTGAACTAATCAATCATTCTTTCTTCCCATACGCACGTTGCCAAAGCAACCCATACGGAAAACATTGTGTCAGTACTCCGAGGAAGAGAAACGCAAAAGCTTCAAGTACGAGTGCGAGTGGAGCAAATGCAAATTCATGTCCGGTACGGATCGTAAATATTTCCTACACGTAGAATCGCACGCCGAAATAACGCTGGACAAACAGAGCAGAAGCTACGTCTGCGAGTGGGACCTGTGCGATTTCCTCACCGTGGATCGGAACGAATTTATGGGCCACGTACACTACCATGCGTACCATACGAAGCTGAAGGTACACGGTGCCAGTATGCATATGCTGTTGAAAATGCCCAGCTGCAACAATGACAGCCGGGCGCGGAACACCATCGACAAGCGGCCGGTAACGTTTCGGTGCGAGTGGGGCGGTTGTACCGAACGGTTCAATAAAGCGATGCACTTTTTCCATCATGCGTCGAACCACTTGATCGATCAGTTCGGACCGGACAAGAAAAGTAGCCGCGTTCCGCTACCGTGTCGATGGTCGCTCTGTAAGGAAACGTACCAACTTACGCAGAAGGCATCGCGTCACATCAAAGTGCATACGACCGAGCGTGAGATTGCGTGTTACAACTGTGGCACAGATTTTTGGTCGCGTGTAAAGTTCGTTGACCATTGCGTTCGTCAGGTCGAAATGTCTCGTAAGTGTTTCCTGCTTGCTTCATTTGTTTTGCTGTAACATTTAATCTTTTGAATTTTTCAAACGCTTCCTCTATCATCCGTTACAACGGAAGTACGGAAGTATAAGTGTACCTTATGCGACAGATACTTCCCTACAATGAAATTGATGAAAATGCATCGCGTTGATCACCGTAGAAGGTTACAATGCCAACTGTGTCCCTTGATGTGCATCGGTAAGAGTAATTTGGCGAGACACATGCTCTACAGACACTTGAAGCAACGTAACTTCAAGTGTGGGCAGTGTGAGTATGCTGGGTACACAAAACAAGATCTGAATGATCACCTTAGAACCCATGATACCACGAAAATCTTTCGATGCGAGGAGTTTGGATGCAATGTCGCCTACAAGACGGAACAGTCCATCAAGAGGGTAAGATGAATGGTGGTTTGCTAACGTCGGAGAGGCGGCAACTTATCCTTTTCTTTGGTCGTCGTTTTCAGCACATTAGCTGGCATTACAATCTACCAACGCCGTTGTACGAGTGTCATCTGTGTAACGGGAAGCGGTACACCGATTCGGTCAAAATGTCGAAGCATTTCCAATTTGTGCATCAACTGCAGCATCCACCCGGTTATGGTCGGTACCGGTACAAGGCCGACAAGGATGGTATCTTTCGGTTTGCCGTGTACGTGCAGGAGAAATGGGCGAAAGAAAGTAAATCGGAAAAGGTGGATGAAACATCAAGCTGCACTATTGCGGTCTCTTCCGACGAGGATGATGATGGTGAGAGTGCAACGGGAAAGCAAACAGATCGTCCACAAAGCAATAGTACGATACAGCCCGTAACCACTCATGGTGCAGCCGCATACGCACCATTGAAAGGGAAGCCTAGCATAAAATCTCATCATTTCACAGTTATGAAGCGTTACTTGAAACCATCGAAAAAAGTTATGAAAACTGAAAATTAACAAACATTTGTTCGTACTCATATTTCATACTTTTATTGCATGTCGCGTAGGTTTTACAATATAATTAATTATTATTGGAAAATAAAATTAATTAAACAATACAACACTACGGCGAATAAAGGAAAGATCCTGTGAAGACAATGGAGAACATCGAAAAGAGAAACGGAAAAAGGAGAGATGATGAGAAAGAAACGAAAGGTAGAAAGGGAAATATTAAAATTAAGAAGCAACCTAAAATGAATTGAAGCATCTGGTAAATGATACGAATTGCCCAATTGCATAACAAAAGTAGAGTTCTTTTGTTCAACAATTAACCATAAGGAAAGCGAAACTGATGTATCCATTATACGAATGTATTAAAAACAAAGATTGGAGGTTTGTTTTATGCAGTTCGATCATCATATAGGTAATACATAGTTTATTACCACGATAAAATGACAAAATTTAAAACATTATTTTATGTCGACATAAAAACAGATGTCAGTCTGCATCGAACGCATTCGCCAACCTCGAGTCGACATCACTGACAGTGACAGACGTCATTTCGACGGAAAACGGAAGTTGGCAGCGGTGTTCAGCTTGCCCGAATCGCTCCAATTTGACAGCCTTTTTACTCTCCTGGAGTGTATGGGAATAGACGTGTAAAATGAAGGTACGAGCGAATAATGTTGAAATAAACATGGAATATGGTGTAGTCCGACCCGTTGCGTGCTGCTCGCGGTGTAACTAAGCGGTGGCCAACGGATAAAGTTGTTTGTCGCCGTGAAGAAGCCGTGAACGGTGGAATAAATTTGATCGGCCCGAAGGCAACGCGTGTTTGCTGTGTGTTTCGTTGTCGTATCCAATGTTTGACAGTCGTGTCGTGTGGGATGGATATGCGATGAAACCCGGTCCGATGATGGTTATGATGCACCGATTATACCGCTTGTGTTGTCCCGGGACTCCAAAGCGATCGTAACAGCATAATTTCTAACAGTTTCGCGGTTCTTCAATGCAACAAACAACCGGATCGGGTGGGATAAGATGGCGGAGTGTACTGATTTGTGTGTTTTTTTTTTGTGCATTTCAGCTGAACGTATCGTTTCCCGCTACGGGGGCTCAGAAGACCTTCGAGATCCCCTCGGATGATCACAAGCTGCGTCACTTCTATGACAAGCGTATGGGCACGGAACTTTCCGCCGACCATCTAGGCGATGAATGGAAAGGTTACATCCTGAAGATTGCCGGTGGTAACGACAAGCAGGGTTTCCCCATGAAGCAGGGTGTGCTGACCAACAGTAAGTGGAATGTGAAATGGAGCCTATGTGGTCGTCGAAGGTTGTAACTGAATTTCTCCTCCGCCCTTACAGCTCGTGTTCGTCTGCTCCTGAAGAAGGGCCACTCGTGCTATCGTCCGCGTCGTACCGGTGAGCGCAAGCGAAAGTCGGTGCGTGGTTGCATTGTCGACCAGAACCTGTCCGCCCTGGCGCTGATCATCGTGCGCAAGGGTGAGCAAGAAATTTCCGGACTGACCGATGTGAACGTGCCCCGCCGCCTCGGTCCGAAGCGTGCGAGCAACATCCGCAAGCTGTACAACCTGGACAAGAAGGAGGATGATGTGCGCCAGTTCGTCGTGAAGCGTCCGCTGCAGGTGAAGGATGGCAAGAAGCCCCGCTTCAAGGCGCCCAAGATTCAGCGTCTGATCACCCCGGTGGTGCTGCAGCGCAAGAGACACCGGCTGCTGATTAAGAAGCGCCGCTCGGAGGCACGCCGTGAGGCGGAAGCGCAGTACGCCCGGCTTCTCGCGGTGCGCCGCCGCCAGGAGCGTGTGCGCCGCCACTCGCGCCTCTCGTCCATCCGCGATTCGCGCAGCTCGCTGACCTCGGAGAAGGACAAGAAGTCGCTGGCCGCGGCCAAGAAGAAGGAGGCCGCCTCCAAGAAGGAAGCCGCCGACACCACGAAGAAGGGTGCCGTCGCGAAGAAGGAGGTCGCGAAGAAGGATGCCGGTAAGAAGGTGGCCGGCAAGAAGGACGCCAAGAAGGAGGTGAAGAAGGACGTGAAGAAGGATGCCACCAAGAAGGAGGTGAAGAAGGATGCCCCCAAGAAGGAGGTGAAGAAGGATGCCCCGAAGAAGGATGGCAAGAAGGAGGAGAAGAAGCCGGCAGCGGCTGCGGCCACCGCCGGTAAGAAGGCGGCCGCGACCGCCAAGCCCGAGGCCAAGAAGGCCGCTCCCAAGACCGAGGGCAAGAAGCCGGCCGCTGCGTCCGCAACCGGTGGCGACAAGAAGCCAGCGAAGAAGGAGGCAGCACCGGCGGCGGCGGCTGCCAAGAAGGAAGCTCCGAAGCGCAAACCCGAACCAGCCCAGCAGAAGGGTGAGGCTAGCGCGGCAAAGAAGGAGAAGAAACAGCAGCAGCAGAAGAAGAAGTAGAGCGGGATCGTGCGGAGTTGAAAGGCGTGAAAAAAAAAAACCGGTTCCAGCACCATCCGGGCATCCGGATCTCTCCGATCCTTCATTCTGCTACACCTGCTACCGGTTTAGTGCCGGGTTCGCTATTAGGGGTTTTTGTAATTTAATCTTAAACGATATGAAGAAAAACACAATACAACAGAGGTAACTGATAAAGGATCGGACAAGGTGTATAGTTGCATTTTCCTTCTTTTTTCGTTACTAACCTGCTATGCGTAGTAGGCGCTGTTCGAATCCGAAATATTTCATCTAAATATTGCTTCCTGGGCGTTTCTAGAGTCCGAAAAATGGTGATTTTAACTAAATGAAGCGATCAAAAGTAAGTACATCATGAATGCTTAAGGATTCATGAACATATTAACTAAGAATCTTTCAATTTATTAAATGCCTGGATTAAAACCTCCGGATTCCAAAGGTAGCTGCGTTAATTACAACGGTTTACATTAAAGAGGTTGCTTTGCATTGAATATTGTATTCAGCATACAACGGTATATCGATCATGGAAGCGATCCTCAATCGTGTTAAATTGAACGTAATTCAAGCTTTCTTATGGAAACTACCACTGATACTAAGTAAAATATACTTTCTCATATTTGTCTTCCGTTTAAACATGATTATTGATACAACTAAACCAAACGATCGTTGAACCTAACCAAAATTACGACTGCTACGTTCCCGCCAGAACGCTCCGTGCTCGAGCAATGCCGAACATCACAGAAATTCTTATGTCATTTGGCTCCATTGATCCTTCCCTACAAATTAGCCATTCCTTTAATGACGCCAGCGCCTTATCCAAACTGGGAATCAATGGCATCCAGATTATCCAGTCTATCGATTATTAATAAAGATTAACAAACATAACAAACCGTGTAGGAGTTTCACACAAATGTTTTATTAGTTTTTCAATTCAATACCTATCTTTTTATTTTCACTTCACACGCCCCATTTCCAGCGCCTTCGCTACATTGCTGGCCGGGTGTATCCGGATGAGATGGTTCCGCAGATGCACCTTCTGCGTGAACAGCCGGTTCAAGCAGATGATGCACTGGTACGGTTTCAGCCCGGAGTGGGTCCGTTTGTGTTTGGCCAGATCGGAACTGCTCGTGAAACCCTTGTCGCACACATCGCACGCAAACGGTTTAACGTTCGTGTGCGTCAGCATGTGCGTCTTCAGTGAGCTCGATTGCGTGAACGCCTTGCCGCAGATGTTGCAGTCGAACGGTTTTTCGGCCGTGTGCGTCCGGAGGTGCGATTTCAGGTTGCCCGACTGCACGAAACTTTTGTCACAGTAATCACACTCGTACATCTTGATCTGTGCGTGCAGCCGCAAATGGTCGACCAGGTTCGAACGGCGCAGGAACGTTTTCTCGCACACGTGGCACCGATGCTTGATGGTGGAACGATTTTCCAACCGGGGTTTACGATCCCTTCCCTTCGTGCCGATTTGCTGTAGCACGATTTCGACCGCTGTTGGTGCACGTTTGTTACTTTCCGCATCATCGTTGGTGGTTTCCAGCTGCATTCCGCTCTCGTCCACCAACGGCTGTTGTTCGTTCGGTTCTTGATCGGTTTCCGAGTGTATTTCTACGCTTTCGCTACAGGCATAACCGTCGGCATTGTCTTCCTCCGACGATGCATCAAGCTCTTCGTTATCGAGGTAATTTTGAAGCGTCTCATTGGTTTGGTAGAAATCTTGAATGAAACAGTAAGCATCGTCCAGCCGAGTGGAGCACAGTTTGCAGATCTTCGACGGAAGCTTGGAGTGCAAAAGTATCTGGGCGGGTATGGTAACGAACATTTTAGTGATACATTCAGCAATCATACACGTACTATTGTGCCAAGCTTACCTCATTGCTGGTGACCTTCTGTATGGCTTCAAACATTGTGATATCGCTATCCGAGGGCAACGAAGTAGTGGAGATGTCATAGTAACGATCGGATTCGTTCGACGATAAGCACAATCGGCAGCAGGTACTGAAGTCCGTAATTGTAATTTCAAACGCACAATCGTCCCTTAAGCTCATCGTTGCAAAGACAAACGCGTACACCGAACGAAGGAAGATGCGTGCAACTTTGTTATGAAGCTGAGAAACAGCTGTCAGAATCTAAAGGTAAACAGAAATCTAGACCCAAAACACAGGGTGCTTCAGAACTCCATTTGAAGGAGAGTATTCTTTCCGGAAAATGAAAAAAGGACAAAACGTTCATTGAATCGTGTCTTTGCGAGCAATGCTACCGTTTATGTGATTATGCTATGCCTTCCATTCAGCGTAAACTATTTAACTAAAACCAAAACGCTTAAGCCTAATGCGATAGCACGTGTTTGCCTTTCAATAGTTTTCTCATCAACACCCGGCGACCGGAGAGGGTGGACATCCTTTTTAACCAACCGTGCACACGGACACGTTTCGTTTCCCGTGCACGTGGAAATTGGTTGCGAATGACTGTGCGTGTGGACAGGAAACCCCAGGCACCGCCGGCCGTAACTTCCGACAGGCTGCTGGCTAGATTACCGCCGAGGAATGGAACTGCCGGTAGCTTAGGTAGCAATATTCTGGAAGTTACGTAAAACGAGAACGGGGGTTAGTTTTTATGGGTAACTTTATGCCCAGAAGGCAATACTCACTGTAATGATCTCACCAGGGCCATTTGGAGTGTGTGTAGGATAAACCAGGTAAGCAAAATGTGTGTAAAAGAAACTGTGTTTTTGGTGGTTTATTTTAGCAGAAGAATGTTGTGATTGTTGTGATGCAAGGAAGACATTTGACAGATGGTATGCCTCCACAAGATGTATAGAGAAACAGTGAAAATTGATCTAGATCAGTTAAGGTTGCTATATAAGAAGGGGATTTTTAAAACGACCGTTAAAATACAAAATTTAACCTTTGTTTCAATAACCAAAAATACACCTTCATTTCTATAACCACTTAGCCGGGTAGGTAATACATTTTGCATGGAATTTTGCTATTTTACGTGCTGAAATGTGTTTATGTGCGGTGTTAATTGTTGGTAAGACTTCTAATTTTCAGATTAGGTGCATTATATTGTAAACCAACCTATTTTTTCGTGTAAATATGTGGCCCCCATTCACTTTTATAACCACCTATCCGGGTAGTTAATACGTTTTGTATATTCGAATTTTCTCGTTTATTTTCTCGTCTCTCAGGTTGAAAGGCGAATATCTGCGGTTTAAGTTGTAGCGTTAAATATTTGTTTCCAAAATTCATCTTCATAACACTAAACTTTAAAGCAGAAAATGGTTAAATTTCTTAAAAAAGTGTTACCTACCCGAGTAGGTGGTTATAAAGATAAGGTGTATACATTAAAAATGTGAACATAACAATATTTACCAAAAATAGGAAAATTCAGATTTTTTCAGTTTGTATGATAGAAAACACTTTTCTCTATGCATCCTCAAAATTTCAATCCGATAGGTTTGTTTTATCGAAAGTTATTTAGAATGAAATGGGCAAACAAACTCCGGTAAGTGGTCATTGAAATAAATAGTATACTTTTAGGCAAAATTTGAAATAATAATAGCATACTTGCAGGCGTTCTAAAATCATTTCAATGGATTCATGGTTGGGGAAGTAGTGACTTTATTTCCATTCCAAATTACTCACCAATCTGCACATTGCATGTGATATGACTACAATTTCCATGTGATGTAAATAAATCGCTAGAGAAAAAAAAAACACACTTTTATCAGGGCAAAATGGAGCATGGAGTTTTCCACATTACTTTTATGTTGCTTTGTTTTTTGTTGTTCTTTTTGTTTTATTAGTTTAAGTTAAGTGTATTTTCATTAAGATTAAGTTCCTGTCGGATGTCAAAACCGTTTTTAAGTTATTTTATCTTGTTGCATTATTAGTTCATCTGTTCGTGATTTTTTTTTCTTTCTCTCCCTTCCCTTATTTCACAAGCATTATTTAGTTAGCTTAGTTTGATTTGTTTCTGTTCATTCCCGCTTCCCATTACTTCGATACGTTTTCAGCTTGATGCTTTGCTTACAAGAATCATTTGTTTCTTTCACGCTTTACTTTTCTTCTAGTGTGTTAGTGTACGTTTGGTTTTGTTTTGTTTTTTTTTTGTTCGATGAAATTCATCTCTCGTTTTTCATTTCTGTCGACATTTTCTTTACAAAAAGGAATAAAGCTTCAATTAGTGTGCATGCGTGTTTCGCGTTCCGTTTGTTTAGTTTCGTAAGAATATGTTTGAAATAGCGGTTCCACCCCATTGGAACACAGAGTTGGCTTTTTCAGGGTTAGTTTTAGCATTTTGTTGTTTGTTGAGACGTTGTGTTAAAACCGTACCGCTTGCGTACGCCCTTTGTATTGTTGGGGCTAGCAGAACCGTTCGTTCGCACCCGGTTTGTTCGGATTTACCTTTCGTCTTATACGTACGCCTTTACGTACACGATCGCTTGCAGTAAGTAGCTACAAACCATTAAGGGTCGAGTGGCATTGTAATTGGCATTGATTGCGAATCTTGCTAGTAGAAAATAAGGAACAATGTTTGAACAATGACAAAAAACATTTGAAAAGTTTTAACGATCGTTAGAGAAAAACCAACACTATTTTACATATACGCTTGTAGGCTCACGGATTTCCGTTTTGTTGTGTGTGTGTGTTTTTTTTGTGTGTGATTTTACTTTCTTTTAGTACAGCCATTAGAAGTCTAGCTAGCTAGGCGATATCGTTTGCGAGGCGCAGTTTGACTGCACCTCAATTCCTTATCAGTTGATGCAAGTTCCGTGAGCTTAATCTAATAGTCCAATAGGAAAACAGTATTGTTTGCGCTTGGAGCCACCGCGGCTATTCTGGCGGCAGCATTCATGGCGAAACGGAAAAGCCTTGTTGGAGAGTAAACACGCACGCCCGCACGTGGTCTAGCGCTTTGCTGTCTACGGGGGTTCGTCCGTTAATCTATTGGTGAGCCTATTTTACCCGCACACCAACGCTATCTAAACCTTGCGGTAGGCCTACTGCGGGATTAATTTTCAAATTTCAAAAACTAGAGCTAGAGATTGTTGTGGAAGGACTGTTGCTTACCGCCTAGAACCCGAGCGCTAGAAGTAGCGCACCGTTAACAGAGTTTATAGTTTATCTTTTAGAAAAAAAAAACAAAAACACGATGGGGAAAACAATCATTTTTATCTTATACTCGAGATATGCATGCATCTGTGTGGTATTTATTTCGTTTGTTTTTTTTCACTCTCCGTCTCTTTCTCTCTCTCTCTCTCTCTCTCTTTCTCGCACGTCCTCACAAAGCACAGCGGTCAACGCCGCAACGTCTGCAAGCGCAGCGAAACAAAATGGGCGACAAAAGATAATACGCACAACGCTTTCTGGCGTATTTGGCGCTGGCTTGACCATTGTAAGCTTTACTCCACAAAATTACACACCGGTGTGTTTATTTAGTGTGCAATTCTTCATTTACATAAACTCAGCATGCTCAGCAGTATCGTCGAAAGCGCGAAAAATTGCTTGCACGTAAATGGCGTGGCCGAGACGATGTTAATAAGCTTTCCTATGCAGCAAACAAGGCACTGTGGATTTTTATCGATTTTAGTGGTTTCCGTTCCTCTCTCTCTCTTTCGCTTTCTCTCTAACCCACATTCGTTCCAACAATTCGATTCGCTGCATGAAGATGATCAGCATTCTAATGGACTTGTTTTCGCTACTCCACTCTTATTACGGTTTGTTTTTTTTCCATCACTTTGTTTTTTCATTGTTTTTGTTTAATCGTTTCACTCGTTCCGTGTGGTTGATTTATTTTGCGATTTCGGTATTTAACGATACCTACGATTTTCTTTCCCCTTTACATCATCATACAACAGCAAACTCGCTTTTTTTTCGCGTCTCTTTCACCTTATGGCTTGCGAATCCATTTGAATTTAAATTCCTAACCTATCCTATCACCTGGTGGCGGTTTGGCTGATGCTGCAACTGGGGACACGGGCCTAACCTAGCTCACCCTCGTCACCATCATCCTACAGGCGATACACCATCATCATCAGTGGCTGTGTCGCTTTCTTCCTGGCCCTTTGGTTCCATTTTTTGGACGTCATTTGTTGTAGCAAAATGGGTTTTTGTGGGAAATGGGGGGGGGGGGGGGTGTAGGGAAAACAAAATCGCGATACGCCAAAAAGAGTGAGTTTGAAGTCGGTTTTGCTTGTTTTAGCGGCGAAGCGTTCCGTACCTTCCAGCCAAGTTTGCCACGCGTGATGGCTTGCGTTTTGTTTTTATTATTTGTATGTTTGTGTTTGCATACGACATCTTCATATCCTCCGATCCGTGGCGGGACGATGGCGCGGAGTTTGATTTCATGTTTTTTTGTTCCTTTCCTTTATTTTTTGTTTTTTTGGTTTGCTTCATCTTCTTCAGTTGTTGCTGCTGGGAGATTTATTTTTCTTAATCATTCCGCTGCCGGCCCGCTGTCTGTATTGCAATGATAAAAATCTTTTAAAAATTGGCTTATGCATATTAAGGTAGTGTAACGCAAGCACCAACACGTGTTGGTCTCCGGTCCGGGAGTGTCCGATTTGGTTGTTTGAATAAAATAACAAAACAGCTTTGAAGCGTACCCAAAATGGACGTTGCGCGTGTGTGTGTGCTTCACTTTCAGAGATGAGAATAATAACTTTTTTTTCCGGCTGAGCTAATGCTGAGTGAGTGAGTCGATATACTGAGCCAACTTACTTAACGACTCATCTGGGAGTGATGAAAAATTTATCCCCAGCACAATGAGTGAGTTCAGAACCTCCTCGGTGAGTCGGGTGCGAGTAGAGTAAGTGAGAAACGAATTTCGATTTCATCTCACTCACTAACTCCATTTGGCTGCTTTTGACGATTTGCGACTTCCTCATGAGTTGTGAAAGCAAAAGGAGAAAGAATCGCAAAAAACTCCCCGTGACGACTTCTTCACATTTTAACTCACATTCTCACTCTTTCGCACTTTTCTATTCCCTTGACAATATGTACAAAAGCTCGAAGTCAAAGTGTGACACCTTAAAACTATACAACTTTTCTGCATTCATTCTTTCCTCTTGTTTGGTTTTGTTTTAGATCTATTGTTAGCAACATTACAATTCGTTATAAAATACTAATCGTTTAGCCTTATTATACTGGAAAAAGATTTAGCTTAAACTTAGTAGATTTGTTTTGTTGTGAGAAATCGGGGAGAAGGGCAAAACAGACCTCACACTTCTTGAAGAGATATGTCACAGCTTTTAAAAGATGTATACCGCCGTTAGTAATTGCCTACAAAGTTAAATTTATTTATAAAAAAATTAATTTATTTCACTATATTTATGAGTAGCATCCTCTTCCAGAATAAGCAAACATTAGTGCTTATTTTCCAACAAAATAAAGAAAAAACATTTCTAACAGTTTTTTTTTTAAATGGAAAGAATCAAAAATGGATGACAAATTAATGCAGAAAAATTGGTACAGTTTCATGGAGCCCCCCCTTTGATTCACTGCATTTCGACTTTAAAATATGAAGATGTATTTATTCAACTATTACGAGAGAAAAATAGAAAATAGCTTCAACAGATCGGGTTGATCTATTGGTCTCTCCATCCAATCTTGTGTTTGTTTGTTCTGCGTTGCTTAAAGTCCGAAGTAAAATGGATCTCAAATTGCTATTAATACTTTTTTTCTGTTATGCATCTTCTATTATTTGTGTACGTGTACGTGTGTGTGTGTGTCTGCGAATTCCTTTCAAATGTTGTTCATTTTTGGTCCGGTCTGGAAAAAAACGTTTACCAACAGCAATGGAGTGACTCGTGACTACTTTAAAGCTTCCTTTCCCGCATTAACCCGCATCCAAACTCAAAACGCACCTTATCCAACTCGATCCCATTTTTGCGTTGTTGTTTGATTTTATCCCACAGACCATTAAAACACAGGAAAAACTTTCCCTTACCCTTCTCAGTATTTTTGTAAATGTGTTCGAACACGCTTCCAGTCTGGTGAGTATTAGGAAAACATTAAAAAACACACCATGTTAATGACTAGAAAAAGTAACCAAAAGAAGAAAAAAAGTTTTCCCCTCAAACAACTAGGCGCAAACAAAATCAAGCAAAACATACAACATGTTTAAACAGAACAAAGAAGAGAAGAAAAAAGCTTCAACCGAGATATCATTTTCGAACCGGTATTAAAACATCAATAAACACACAAAAAGAAAGAAAACAACACAAACACGAAATGAACGAAGTTGTGACGAATTTTTCCACGAAGGCGTGCCAAAAAAACAAAAATGCACTGGTTTCTGATGTTTCGGAAAAATCATTTCTCCTCATGGACAACGGAGAAACGTGAAACAACAAAGAAAAGCGAACGAAACAAAACCAACCAAATACCCCTCGAGCTCGAGTTTGATTAGGCAGGATATTTGGGGTGGGAAAAAAAACGCAAGGATCAAACTTTCACCCGTTGGTTAATCCTTGTCCGGAGGGGTAGGCGAGGACTCTTTTTCCAAGACTACGGTCGCTAGTTCCTGGAACAGGCCAAACATTTCATGTTCCGATCGATGGATTTCCTTTCACTTCAACGACTGCTAATGGGTTCGAGTGAAATAATCAAGTCAAGCAAATCCGCGCACCATGACACAACCGGAATTGGGAACCGTATGCCTCTGGGGGCGGGTTTTTTAAGTACGGCTGTTTAATTGGTCTAAATGTTAACCCATTAAACCCGGATTGATAAAGCTGGTAGTGTTGTGTGTTTTTTTTCCCCAGGATTAAAGTATAAAACCCGATCCCGACGTTTAGGGTTCATCTTGCGCTTTTCGTCCATCATCAAATGATTGCTTGCCCTGGCCAACTTTTCCTACAGCCGGGCTTTAATAAGGGTGCACCAGGGGCAATCATTCTCAGATTGGCTGTTTCCGAATGCTTTAAATCTCATTAATTTGACGCAAATTGCTCATACTGTAATAACATCGCCTTCCGGCACGTAATACGCCTGTAAACATAGCAATGTTAAACAAAAAAAATTATCAAACCCAGCTGCTGGATGGTTTTTTTTCTCTTACGCACGAAATGAGAAGCTTACGAGTGCAGAAAAGATGGTAAAAGGAATTATTTACACTTCGCGCTGTGATTGTGGAGCGTTGTTGGTATTTATGTTTCCTCATCAATCGGTCTAGTTGTGGCAGAGCTCCTCATTGCAATAAAAAAAAACGAACACCCATGCTAAACACTACCGGGAACAACTTTGGTTGGGGGGTGTTTTTTGTTTTGCGTACACTTTTTACACTTTTATTTAACTAGTTGTTACACTATCTCTTGCTTCCCGTCATCGAAAGTTTGCAACGGGGCAATAACTGAGAGCGTAAGGAAGATTGTTTTCTTAGTAAATTAATCTCGCAACTTATTCTCAAGGGAGTTTCTTCTAGGAGTTTTGAGCACACGTATCTTTACTTTATTATCTTCAATGGGAATTTGCTCATTTTTGTTTCTGGTTGTTAAATTAATTACAAAGCAGAAGAGAATTATTGATGATGATGATAAGTACCATACCGCATACTACAATATTAATTTGAGGAGGAAGTAATTACCTTTGCGGTATTTTAATCTCTCATTCTCCAATTTGAAAGGGAGTAGTATTTTCGTGTACCTTTGTAGAATAATATTCCACGAACCTCTCATTTTCAAAGAAGGGGAGAGATAGCCAGTGTTCCAAGTAACAATTAATAATACGGGCTTATTACTACCCTGAACTGGTCAGTTCCCTTAGATCTCAAGTGCTCAGCGAGTTCAGCGCTATAAAGTAGGGGAACTTAATTTATTTGTCAAATATCTACTTACAAACATCAATAGATGAGTAACGTAGTGACTTTTCAGTACTACGTTACTCATCTCTTGATGTTTTTAAGGCTTCAATAAAGTCGTTTCAATTAGGTTTTTTTTTTAATCAATTATAATTCAAAATCTTAACATCATCATCATAATTCGTTGTTCCCAAACGATAAAAAGATTTGAACAATGTTTAACACTGAATAGGGTGTAACATTTCGTGAGTAACAATTAAAGAATTTTATCCTGCAAGAGCTTTTCAAAACTTGGCCTTTACCTGTGTAAAGGAAAAGGGAAAAAAACAAAGATACAGACATTTCAAAGTCAAGCGGATGTATGACGCATCGGGATAAGGAGGTTTTTTTTTGCAGTCGTCCGAGGAGTGGAGGAACAGATGAAAGGGATCGAAGATTGAAGGACTGGATCAGGTCGTGGCAGAGAAGGCGAGCAATGCAAAAGGCTGTGCTGTCCAAATGGTCGTGAGTTGACAGTCTCTCGTTGAGAAGACAGACCCCGAGATCTCTAGTGGAAGACACTCTACTTAGTTGAGCATTTGTACAAAGAGTAATTCCACAGGATCCTTTACGAAGAACGATCAAACGAAATCACATCATATTTATCTAGACGTAACACTAGACAGACACAGAAATTACAAACAATCAGCTGTCTGTCGAGAGGCGAGAAAAGAAATTTCAGGTCATCTGACAGGAACATTGACAAACAAGAAGAACAGAGAAGTGGGCAAAGTACGTAACCCGAACGTGGGTGCTAAAGATGTTGTAATCGACGTACGAGGTCCTGAATTTTGATTGATGAAGTCAAACATCATCATCAGCAACGCAACCCGGTGTGAAAATAATCAATACGAAAATTTTGTGTCATTTCTCCAGCGGACCGCTGTGCTTTCATGCCCCTTCCAACAGTCGGTTAAAATCATTCATACCCTAGTGCGATTGTTGTACAGGAACGTTTGAACGATGCGTAGACGTTTCTGGCAGGCAAAGAATTTGTTTAACAACTTGACGTACCGTACACCATCGGCTTACGTGGTGTGTACTTTGCAGAAAGTTTGTTACCCGACTCGGTTTGTGGCGCTGGTGTTGTTTTACAGTAAGTAAAGCAAGCAAATGTTACAGTGCGAGCCGATACTTTTACCAACTCCTTTCCCAACCGTATAACCTTCGGTTGGTCTCAAAATGTGTGCAGTTTCCTAACTGAGTGCCCCCCGGGTGGTGGTGAAAATGGCGCAAATGTTTCCTTTAACGTAAGCCCTAACGCCATATTACCGCCATATTACGCCGCTTTTGGGGGTAATTGAGCTGGATTGTGTTTAGGACCAAAAGCGCCTAAAAGTATACACTAGGACCATTTTCTTTAGTCGCACTGATAACTTGTTGTTACTTGGAGTGTATTAAAAAACAGAAAGCAAAAAATCGCTTTGCATTCACCTACAAAACAATGAATAATTGAGTAAGACTTTGCGTGAAAAAGAAAGAAAATAATAAATAGGAAAAGCTTCCAGTTACAAACGAAGAAGTAAGAAATAGTGATCAAATTCCATTGTATTAATAACCAATCTAAACCAGCTTTACATTTAAAAATATGCGAAGAGATTGTACGGCGAGGAGTTTTCCTAGGAAATCCGAGTATTATTTCGTCCAAAATCAGCAAAGCCCCAGATTGGACTGCGATTTATCAGGAATACTAGGAATTCATTAATATTATGCTTATACAGTTTCGATAGAATTTTAATCTTATCTACTGAAGATCCTATCAAAAATTCGATTATATACTTATTTTGTGTGTCTAAAATATACAAAAAGTACAAACAAATCGTTTCGTAATACTCGTTTGAAGTTGAATTCATTTAATCCATTTAAAACAACCTATGTAAAAAAAAGAACATCACCCTTTGTATGAGAAAGTTGACTTTTTCACTAAACTGAAAGTATTCAATTGAATCAGGTGTTTTGATCTGAGATCCGAGATAAAAATTTGAAGCAAAATATTAATAATAATGTAGTTGAAAATTTAGCTAAAGACCTTTACAACAGAAATAAATGCTTTTCTCTCATACGCCCATAAAATACTGAAAACACGTTTAACAAAATACCTAGAAAATATATTTTTCCTTTACCATATAAATCTCTGGTTTATAGGTTTACTTTCAATTCTACTTAATTTAGAAGATGTTATGAAAAAGAACATAATTGTGACGTTTGTCACTTCGATTGAAAATGATCTATTGCATATTACCAGGCGAACATATCCGAGTAAGGCGAGGGAAAGATTTATGCTGAAATCTATTTTCTCTACATAAAAGCTCATCCATATTGCGCATTTATTTCATAGTTTCTATGAACGGAATGTACATAAAAGCAATTTTAGAACAATTTCCTGGACAGACAAACAATCGTCCCGGACGGAGCAATGCTGGAAGCACAAATCTGCCTACAAGTATACAATCCGCATGACAGAGCGATAAGCTTGTGACGAACAGTCAGTTTTTAATTGAATTTTAATTTCCTTGCAATCAATTGTGAAGAATTTGAACATGTTTGTGATATTGCAGGAAAATTGTAGTATGCTGCCTTAACATGATGCCAATTCCGTTGACATTTTGATGGCCATATTTTCAGCAAAAGTCAACTGACACAATTGTGTCGTTTTTTAATTCCATGTTTCGGGTGCCTTTTTTTCTCCACCAGTATTGACCGGCATAGTTCAATATTTAATACCGTGTTCACCGGAAGGTAATCCTACACTGTTCGCCAGCAAAACAGCTTCATAAAAGCGGAGACCTCTCGGACACATTCCGGGGCACGTGTGCCGTGGCGTCGTTCGCAAGCCCGATCGAACCATCTGTCGTCATCAATTTGGGTTAAAGAATGGGCCTAAAGTGAGGTATGATAAAATTTTGTGTTTTTTTGTCGCTTCTATCGCTATTAGAACCTCGAAGGCTTAAACCATTCGATAAAATGTCCCCAGACTCGTATGGAAACCCCGGAGCTCGGGCCTGGGTGGTTTGAACCGTTGAACTACACAAAATTCAATTACGAACCGTACATGAAGCAGTATGGAATTGAAGAACAAGCTGGGTGACCGTTTTTACCCCTAAATTCCTCTATACCATCCCTTTTGTCACACAATTTCTAAATGATGCGATATATTTATGGGTGTATCGGTTAGCAAGCACCCAATGCATCCATGTCCGGAAGTATCCTTTCGAGCGGACCCACACACACACACACTCTCCGGAGGGACCATTGTGGATACATTAAATCGATGACAAAAATGTGTCGCCCCAATTGCTGCGCCACGTAATTTTTTTTTTTACACAACTCACACACACTCCCATCGTACGGCTTTCCATGGTCGATTTCCCATCGGATTACTGTTACTTATCGTGGCGATGGTAGAAATTTTGATCCCTCCATTTTCCACTCGAGCACGGCCGGTTTGGGGCAGATTTTGTTCCTCTTGTTGTTGTTGCGTTTTCTCTCCCCTTGCGATTTCTCATTTTGCGCTTTATGGAGGCGATTTTGTTGCCGTTGTTTCGGATGTCATCGGTATCCTTTTTTGTGGGGTTCCTTTTTTTATTCCGCCTCCACCACTGATCGATCTATTCTCGCTGCCAAACAATGAAATTATCGGTGGCTCACTCTTTGTTTGGTGATGGCAGGGGTTTATGTTTTTTTTGTTTGTCTATTTTAGGGGTTTATTTTATCCTTTTCCTTCCTGTTTTTTTTTTCACGGCGACAGTTGAAACCAACTACAGTGTGAGTTGAGTTGGCAACGAGTGGTTCAACTGTCCTTTAAGCTTGAGATGGTAGTAATAGCACTTCGGGGTTCGGGTTTCCCCGATTTTCCATCACTTGTACCTCGAGTAGCTCCGACGCTGGCGGGTTTACTAACTGGTCCCGGCCCTTTTTTTTGCGTAAGCCGATCGGGCAACAGAACGTAAGGCGTCGCTTTGCAACAGTTCGTTGAACGTGCTCAACCTCACCCGCCGGTGCGGAAGTCCTTCAAGCGTTAGCCTTTCCTTTTGAAATGATAGCTTTTTGTAATGATGCATGGTTAAAGCGCTTCTAGGGGCAACATTGTAAGGTGTGATGTTTTTTCCGGTGCTTTGATACAAAATTATAGCAGCCGATCTACAGAAAAAAAACACGATATAACAATAGAAACACTCAACGTTGAACAAACAAAATTGGTACAAAAAGTCACCGAAACAAAGTTCTCTGTCAACTTCCTTATCAAATAAAAATGTCGCACAGCATGCACGAAAAAGGAGGAATTCAAATCACTGTGATTGTTTTTAATTATGTGCTTAACATTCGGCCATGCATCAACATTACTCGGGAAGGAATGTTACAGCCATCCACTACAAAAGGCTCACCGGGAATCCGTAACGATCCTTTGGAAGCTTACCGGGCTGGAGCTCGAGGATCAAAGTGTGTGCACGGTTCGCTTTGTTCTCCGCTAGTATGTGCAGTTCGCTGACGACTCTCATTATTTCGGTACCCAATGTCAGCCATTGTGTGGCGGAGAGCACCAGCAACCGTTCCGTGTCGCGTTTGATATGTACCACAAAACAAATCCAAACGCGTTTGATGTTCGGTCGGTTTGTTTCCCATTTTTTTTGGCATGTTTTTTTTTCTGCGTTACACTGACAGTAGATAAATTGGAATCGGTTGCGTGAGGATTTGGTGTGCGGACGGTACGGCGCGTGCGAAAATTTATGGACCTAATTTTTGCGTCCAACAAGCAAATGGAGCACGGTGGAATGCACCGTTCACGGAGTCCCCTGGAGTGCAATTTACAAATATTATCTACAGCCATCTCCGACGGGGAATACGACGTGGAGATGTACTCTGACCGGCATTACAAATCGATCCCTGGATGATGCGCTCACGAAGTGGTCGATTTTTGACAGCAAATTCGAGGCTGGATAGAAAGAAAAACAAGGTAAACTTGACTTCCTACAACAATGGCGAGAGATTTTCCACAACAAATAAACCCCCATCAAAAAGGTTCTCCTGTCCCGGTTAACCTCCGATTGGCCGGAAGGGGTTTGGTTCGCTTTTTTTCAAAAAAAAATGATGTGTTAAGGAAACTAATACTACACAAAAGCTTTTTTTACGGCGCGAGATGCCGAGACAGCGTAGCACCGGAGGGGATTCCGGGTCTTCAACTCGAACAATTCATTGACCAATTGACAGGTAGCTCTAGAACGTATGAAACACCTGCCACAGCCATTGGACTGGTTCAGAACCGGGATTTAACCTTAAGCTCCGCTCGTACCTTCGACTTTAATTCTGCCTTCAGAACAGAACGTTCCGGCAACGGGAGAACGGAAAACTGAAGCAGCGAACAACGGTAATAGGCCCGGAAAAATGTTATCCCGATCGATTTTTCGCTCACATGCTTTTCGGCTTGGGATGATGGCGCCCGAGTTTGGGGTTGCACCGTACCGGATGCGATCTAATCAATTTTTGTCCACTTCATCCCATTTTTGGGACTTTGGTTGGACGGAAAGCAAAAGAAAAAAAAGGGATATTTGTGATTTATTGCTGATAAAAAGCTTCATCCCAAGCGTTCGCACCGGAGCTTATTGTGCGAAGGGTTGTGTTTGAATGTTGCCGGAACCGTAAAATGTTGATTCGTAGGTTTGTATTTATTTATTCACCATGTAAAATGGTTGCGTAAAACTGGAACAAAACAGAGACGGGAAATGGATGGGTGTTGTGATCAGTGGCAACATATATCGTTGTGGAGTATTAAACATCGATTTGTGCTTCAGGGGTTTGAATACTGTGGATACCGTATTATTTCTATTTTGATTAGATGACAAAACTGTTAAACATTGACATAAAAAGCTGCTCCAAACTTTGGTTAACCTGGAACGATTCATAGTTGACATGAATTGGTTCTTGACCAAAAAGAATATTTACGGTGAAGCATTATAAGTGAAGAAAGGTAAAGTTTGGTTACTTACAAATGCTTCCTGGGCGTGAAAATCCAAGCAACATTCTGTAGCAGCTCAGAAAGTATAAGCACACAGTCCGAACTTCCTAACTAAAATTTCAACAACATAAAAAAAGTAAAGGAACTAAACCACGGGACTAAAACAGCGTCCAATAACTTCTACAGTTGTCCCAGGGATGGATTGTGAACGTTTATGACTAGTTTCCAGTCTCATCTGCCTGTTGAAAATCGGTTGAAGTGGTGTTAAAAAATATCTAACCCAGATCGATTAGCCTAGTGTCTAATCTGTTGAGTTCGGTGCCAATTACTGCTGCAGTTTCCAGTTCGCTGATGTAACTTGCTTCGTTTCAATTTCCAATTTACCAACCACACCGTAAGATCATGTTGCCTACTATCCATCGACCCAGTACTTTCAACACCCTGGAGGGTATGTCCTCTCGGTTAGCCTGCACTTTTGCATACTCGCCAGCTTCAAAAGCTGCACTTGAATTAAAATGGAAAACAAATTTGGTCGCGCTTGGGATGCAGTACCGTGCGGGCGGGTACAGTGAAGGCTGGCACCGTGCCTCAGTTCGGTGCCAAGAAAGTACAGCTTCTGGACAAATGTGCAGCAACTTAGCATCGTTCTTCGGCAAAATGGAATCCGATTACCGGAACCAAACTTGTAACTTGGCAGGTCATTTTTGGCCGCCCTTTATGGGCTCCGTGTGACGTAACTGTGGTAACAGTCCAGAATCGGGTCAAGTTATACGTTTCTCTCTGCTGCAGTTTCTTTCTGGGTGAGATGGTTTTGCTGTGTGCAGGAGATATTTTAAGATTTTATTTAGAATTCATGAAGAATATGCTGTTCGTCCCGTTTTCCATTTTTCAGGCCCAGGAAAGGAAAATTCGTCGAAAGGTTTTTTTTATAATAAATAAAAATAATAATAAGAAGTTTTGTTGAAATTAGTTATATTAATAATAACAGTAATTATAATAAACACAACTCATAATTAAATCACAAATTAAATCAACAAACTCAAACAAAAAGATTAAATTCAACCGTTTGACCACTAACAAGGTACTCCCGGTTGATCCCGGTAGAGGGCACTACCGTCAGTAAGTGGGATCGCCGAATGAACCGCCTGGCTACTTGTGGATGAGCTCTGCTTTCCACCATCTCACGTACTATGTAGTCACTCCGAAGCTTATCAGTTTCCAGACCGTTGACGATGTGTTCGTGTGTCTATGGAGCGCACTTACCCGAGCAGCGCTTAATGTTAAAAGTGTTACATTCGGTTAAAGCTAGTTACTAGTGTGTGTTCGTCCACTCCCTTTGGAAGGTTTTCTTTTTTTGAGTATACAATCACTGTACCGAAACCGTTTCAGCTGTAAGAGGATTTGAATGGAACGCGGACGGTACGTAAAATGGTACGCACGAATCTGCACACCGGTAACGCTTTCCACCCGTGCTGCCAATGGAAAACGGGGGGTTTTGCCGACTATCGACAACGCCCAACATGCTGGGAAGCTTGGAAGCACCGGTTCGGCCGGATTCGGACGAGGGGCAAGATCTGTTACGCTTAATTCCCGTGTTATTCACGCTCGGTTGAACGCGTCCGTCGGTTCGAACCTTGCACTGCATCTCTGTCCTGTTTTCAAGGGTATTAAGGTATTCGCTAGTAGAGAAATATGGTTAAAAATTGAGGATCGTTTGTAGAGAGCGGTAGAAGAAATAGGATGTGAGTGCAGTAGTTTTGCTGCTATGGTTCATGTAGTAAGTTTGCTCTAGTATTAGCTATTTGCATACTCCCCGGGCCCAACCGTTGCCAATTGCTCTTTCTTCTCAACCTCTTTAAAAGCTAGATTCTATTGACTATGTTCATTTTCTAATTGTGTGTTTTGTTTTTTTTCGGTTTCGCTCGCTTCATGGACTTTCTGGTGTTTTGCGAGTGAGTGATTTTGCTCTCGTTTGCGTCTTTAGCAATTGCCTACAATCACGATGTTATTGGGTTTTTTGTTTGTTCTTTGTTAAATTTTATTTTACTGTAATGTTTTGTTTTTAAAGAAATTAGTTTAGAAAGGTCTCAGCAAACTCTGGTTTATTTTTGCCACGATCGCGCGTTTTGTGTTCCCTTACCATTATGTAATGCACGCCGGCCGTAGCCATCCTTACACATTACTTTAGAACTTTATTTGCCTTCACTTTAAATATTCCTATAACGCGCCGTGCGTTCCACTGCACCGGGGCAGTTACCCGATACGTACCCGGTGCGGTTCTTCCTCCGTGTGCGGCACCACGCGAGGTGTTACGATGGAGTACGGAGCAACGAGCGTACCGGTGCGCTGTACCCTCAGCAAAGCTATGACGGCAGCAGCAGCAACCTTTGCGTAACGCTCTGCACTAACGCTAGCAGTAGTAGACCGGCTGCGGTTGCTCTGCTCACCGGTGATCCGAACCAATCGCCCGACCGTGCGAGCTGGTTCGCCCCATTTCCGGCCAGTATCTCGGCCCGCTTCCGTAGTCGTTCCTACGGGGTGGGAGGGAAGAGTGAGGAAAGAGCGGAAGTAGAATTATAGCAACGCAGAATAACCGGAAAAGATGGAGGATGATCGGCGCTCGGTGGAAGGAATTGAAGAGTTTAAAATTAGTTTCAAGCACGTTAAAGAAAAAACAACGTTAAAAGCCGTTCCGGTGTATGCGGTGCTGTTAAATTATGGTATTGAATGCTTGTTTTTTTGTTTCGATAGAAGAGCAAAAATAGTTCCGGTAAACGATAAATTATGAACACACTTCAATAATGCCGTGCCAGGGAGGGTTAAATGCAGGTGAAACGAACGGCGAACGCTCCCGTGTGCCCTGGGGCGTTGGTTTTAATGATCGATTGAATAACCGGAAATGGTTTATGTTTTTTTTTTGCACACTGTTTTGCAGTTGAATACAATTGGTTTTGCGGGCGAAACGGTACCAGAGTGGCAATTGTGGTTTCAATTAATTGTGGTGAGGTTCTTTTCCCCGGTGACACTGGGAAATGCAATTCGAACGTAACCCGCAAGGATATACACAGCGGTATTGGTGATTGGCCGTGATGAAGGACGTTGGTTGAACCATATTTTCGGTAGCGATATTCAATAGCAAATGTGTATGAAATTACGTGGAATTCGTTGCTACATACCTGATACTTATCGTCCTCTCCAGGTGGATCTAGACATTCGAATTCACAGCATCGTTCACCTACACGAAATTTTTTACAGAACTGCAGCAGTGAGGGAAGAAAACAAGAGAATAAGTGATGAATTGTATTATTAGATATTGCAAAGAGATGATGAAACATTTATTTTTAGACATTGCCTATTTATTTTAGGACAACATACATGGACATTAGTATCTTGAAGATTACACTCAAAAAATAGCTACTTCTTGTTATGAGCCGCAAAGCTTTAGAACACTGAAGCGGAAAGGTTGTTCTTTAAATATCCATTTAATAATTGCATCTGCCAACGTCTAGCTCAATTTCCTCAAGTACTCGCAGCAATTTCATTATGTGCAAATATATAAAACACCGTTTCCTTGTGGGCGCAACATTTCATTCAATTGGAAGGTTAAATTCTTGGGAACTAAATTAATAAAGCTAGACAAGACGCAAAGACGCACCGAGCGCGCGCGTAACGTAAATCCGGTTTTATTTCCTCTTCACCGGTTCCGCGCAAGATTTAATAACAATCGCCCGAATGATTGCACCACCATAGCCCGGCAACGTTCCAGCGCTGGACCGGCAAATGGAATTTCCTCAGGATGAATCTCCACCGAACAGCATGCGAATTTCCGCTTGACCTCTGATTAAGTGTCTCGGTCGGCAGACCGGGCAGAGTTTAAATAGCTCGTACATGCCAACCTATCGGAGTGAAGTTCCCAAGCTTCCGGGTACTCTCTGTCGATTGGGTTTGCAGGGGAAAAAAAGGTCACCATCTTTCGCCCGGCAATCGCTTGTAGCTTTCGCAAGGTTAAACCATCTCCACCACTGAACCAGTAACATAATTGTGCAGTGGTGAAGTGAGATTTCTTTGCAGGACGCTTCGTGCTGGGTTTTCAGCTGGAAACGAATTTTATTTCGATATTGCGCTTCGTTCCAGCAGATGCAGAGTGAGGTACAAAATTGCATTTGCATGCTGGTCGATTCGCGGGGAGATAAATTCAATCACCGAACGCACATAGAAGTGAAAGGAAAATGTTTGTAAACAAAAGAACAAATCAGCGTACATATCCAGCGTGCGATAAATGTTGGGATGCATTTTGTTCTGGCCAGAAGT
The DNA here is from genome assembly GCA_000349025.1 of Anopheles minimus. Taxonomy (NCBI): domain Eukaryota; kingdom Metazoa; phylum Arthropoda; class Insecta; order Diptera; family Culicidae; genus Anopheles; species Anopheles minimus. The sequence goes on along the minus strand of KB663832.1, from coordinate 13,534,751 downwards.
GCTTTTAAATTGATTCTACGTAGCTTTCGATAGGTGGTGAAAATGTGGCTGAAGATGTATTGGAAAGAGTAATTTAATACGAGAAAACTGAACCTGTTTCGTTAATTTGAAATTGATATTGATGTTGAACATTGATACCTGACAAGTGCATTAGTTATAGCGTTACAAACGGTAATGACTGGATGGGAATAATTTAAAACTCTTTGAAACACGTTCTGAATATATTTGTTTATTTATTTTTTAAATTGAACGTATTATATTGCCCCGCATAAAGCTTTTTTTCACATAAAACCAGCAGTCTTTACTAGTGATGGGTATAACAACTCCGTAAGATTAAATGATCTGTTCAGCGCTCAAACCGATTTCTTAAAAAGTTGTTCTCCATTTTGTATAGCATTTGGAAGCGGAGGAATTGGGGGAAGGTTTTGAAGCATGAATTAGTCATTTAGAGGCTCAACACTCAAAACATTCATGAAAGAGTTTCTCAACTCACGAATTAAACAACTTTCTTTGAGTGAGTTGAAAATCCCCGCAAATAATTACAGATTAATAATGAGGTCCACTTCTTACCCCAACACAGGTTTGTGAAGAACATAATTATCCTTAAGATAGTTCGTATTCGTGTAATACAAAAAAATCCTAGCTTAACAACCTTAAGAAGTGGTGGCACCGAAGAACATTTTCGAGCAGCATTCTTCAACGTTGTAAGTCGCCTCAGAGACTATTTATTCATGGGCTTAATAACGCATCCATGAAGAAGTGGATAAACATCGCAAAGATTTATAACTCATGATATGAATTATATTTTCTGATTGAACTCTACGCTTTTACCATTGATCTCAATTTCTTCGACGTGAACTCCTTCGGTGCCTTACTTGCACTTATATCTACATTCTCATTACTTTACGTGTTCCGAGTATCTTCCACTTGGATCTCATAAATGTCAAATTGGGACCCAATATTCAAACGCAGACCGTACTCAACACCAATACAGCATTTAAGTAGAGATCGGATCGTTTAAAATTGTCTGCTCAGGCCAATTAGCTGATATCCTCATGTAGTAATGTGCCAAGCCAAGCAGTAAAGTAAGTCATTTTTCTTCGAAAACCTTGTCAAGGTTTCTTGAGCTTATCAAGAGTCGTTAACAGTATATTCGAAGACTAATGGGTTATAAATTTGAGCAAGTATATAATGAAAAATTAATTTTGAAAAATGGAGACACGTTTTTATAACAAAAATAGATAATAGTTCAACAAACAGTTACTTAGCCTTGATTTGGTTTTCGAAGACTTTGATCAAATGAAGAATAAATAGACATTCTCTGCAAGCGATAACATTGGGTTTGTGCTATTATATTTTTTTTCTAGAGCCTCACAAACTATTGCGAGTAGTGTAGGCCGTAGAGGAAGCACTGCGGTTTGATTTAATTATTATTCCAATTATTTACGCATCGGTCCATTTGGTCGTATTTTGTCTCACGCTGTCTTGCATATTCTGCCCGACTGAACACCGAATATATGACATCAGCTTGAGGTATGACCATTGCACAGACAGCAATCATGTTTAGCGATTACATTCAAGGCTAACCGAGCGTTCAATTCTGTGTACAGAGAATACTTGTTTTTTCGTTTGAATTTTTTTTTTCTCCCCAAACAGCACTACATCCGGATCATTCGCTCCTGCCGTATCGGTGGTTCGTTCGGCTGCAGAGCTTTTAGCCAATGATCTGTGCACGAGAACATGAAACCCCCGTACATCAGTGTGTCTATTTTTATCCAGCAACAATCTTGTTAGAGGTAATTGCCAATTCATTTGAGCCGAGAATCTATACGATTCCTTCAGGGGTGTGCATGAGCCTTTGCCGACGTGTGGGTTTGCCGCACTAGCCCGTGGAAGGATATGATGTTGCCTTTTGGCGCCTTATCCCTCAGTCGGCAGTACACCATTGGAAACGGATCTTAGTGACTGGTTCGAATCTGAAGGTGCCCCTAATAACAGTTGATTGTAAGCTAATGAAAGAATGTTCATTAGCGTTTCTTGTTCCTTTTTCTGTTGTTGTAGTTGCTGGTGAAGGTGAAGCATACTGATGCAGCGTATTCATCCATTAACTTCTCCATGAGTGGCACTGTGAGATTGATGAAGTGCAACGTGAATTGGTGTGGTAAGAATTCACCGTAGGGATTTTATTGCAATCGGAAACAAATGGATCCCAAACGCATTGATACATAAATTCCCCGGTATTGGTTTCACCAATCTCCGACGTCTACTTCATCAATTAGTGATTCCAGCTGTAACGTTACGTATTGCCGCAGGACATTTTTCTAGCTTGATTGATTCAACTTAACAAACCCACGATGTGGATAATGTTTTTTCCTATCTAGTAATGTCCACAGAGATGTATGTCGTGCTGTAAAAATATCCCCAGATGTTACCGAGAGGAAAATAATGGGATGAAAAGATAAGCTTTTTTAATGCGTTCGGGTATTGTGACAAGCTCCTTCGTATGGAAATTCCATGTAAGAAGGAGGAAAACTAGCACAGAAAGTATTATCATTCCACTCAACAGAATGCTTTTGCGGGTGAAATATCTGAGCTATAACTAGAAAAAAAAATTAATCCCACAAAGCTTATTCAGCTCATCAACTATAATGAATCTGGAGAATGTAATTCAAGATTAAAAGATTTTCCACTCTGAATATATTTTACAGTTTATCCGCAAAGAGGTGTAATGAAAGTATAATCTACCCCTGTTGAATTACAATTTGATGAAACAAAAAAAAAAATCGGCATTTATAAAGGGAATAAAAAATGTTTAAACTAACGTTGGTGAAATAAATTTAATGGAAGCAATTTTTGTTTGGAATTTAATTATCATGCAAGGCTGGTTTCGCATCTGGGTTAGTTCGAGAGCACTTGTTTTTACGTTCGCAGTCGATGCGATGGAATATTATGGGACAACGATGGTACACATTACCGGGCGTAAGCGCACCCTGCTTAATTGCTGTTAAATTGCATTACTTCCCAAACTAACAACCACACCGGCGGATGGATGTTGAACTGTTTCGTACTGTACCAGTTAAATGGTGGGTACCGTAGGCAAATCATTGGGTAGGGACTCAACCGGTGATGCAGCTCAAAATTTCCATTTTGTGGCATCGCTATCGTCAACGAAATGATTATCACCTTCAGGCGGGATTCATTTCACATCGGATACGGTTGTACGTTAGTGCAAGGGACTTGATTGGATGGTTGGTTCTTGGGTGGTAGAGGTGCCCGGTAATTAATGGTATGGATATTTTTTTTTGGAACCGGTGTAAACCATTGGAAACCTCCGGTTGAGCTAGAACAAGGATGATAGAACAATTGGTTAGAATCATTTTTTTACGCCGTGGGATCCAAATGTTTTGTGTGGCAGTTGAAATGCATCTGAGAGAATATTACTCACATCAGGATGTTTAGGAAGATAGAATATTATTATTAACATTTGTTTGAGTGTTTGCTTCAACTCGTCAGAATTTATGCTTCAAATATCTTATTTATCAAAATGTTTTGCTAAAAGTATCCTGTGTTAGTCATATTCACGTTATGGTTCGAAGAATATTGATATCTTAAACAAAAAAAAATCGTTTTGAGTGCTTTATAGTAATTACAGTAAATAAAATATAGATTCAAACTATTTGTATGATTCTTTTTTCCCATTCGCGATATTTTTATTTCACTAGATGCTTTGTTGTTATTCTATTGTATTTTTTGTTAAGTATTATATTTGTTCATACCATTTCATGAGAAAAGAGTTTAATAACATTGTAAATATCAAAATACACCAGCAGTTCCGAAAGGCTAACATGCTTGATATCCTCACATGTATGATGTTTTCGGGTTGCCAGGCATATCCGTAAAAGGGGAATTCCGTACGAGGAACTGCTTTACATACCCCATTGGAACCTTTTTCATTTATAGTGAGAGGTGTTGAATCGATTCCTAGGAGAATTTCCGTCATGAAACTGTAAAACCTGGAATAGTATTTTTTTACTGTAGGATGTCTACAGGTACCGATAAATTGCAAGGCTTCCATCATGGGGGCTTGGAAAAAAAGGTTTTTTGAAACGAAGGAAGAACTAAAATATGCACGAATGAATAATGTATTTTATATATCTGTATGTGTGTCTCTGTGTGAGCCACATATATCTAAGCAAATAGGGTGTTTTTATGTCCAAGCTCGTTCTAAAAGAGTCAGTCTCTCGGTACGAGTTTCATAAGGAAATAAATATTATATTTTAACAAATTGTTTGTAAAACCTTTATTGTATTGCAATGGAATAATATGTTGTTTTGTTGAATTATTATCAAAAGAATAAATTTAGAAATATGGGTGAACATACACAAGGTACAGATAACACCGTAATCCAATGGTGCATTCATCCACACATATTTCGATAAAATCCTACATTGAATCGTACCAAGTACCGGGTGGCTCCACGAGGAAGTGGAGTTTTATATGTCATGGATTGCTGATTTTCCACCGATTCAGCAATACGGTGCCAGTATGGGATTGGTTCATTCAGCTATAACCGCGATTTGTCACAGCTCTAATCTATTTGTACAATAACATGTGCACCATTTATTGTTGGAAAAGTTTTCTCTAAGTTTTGTTTGAATTTGGTACTGTGCCATGGAGCTTTCAAATGCATAACCACTTTTTCGTATGTATTTTTTCAAATGAATGCTTTTTAAGCATTTCGACATCCGGTTTAATGACACACCTGATAATCGGTGCTCTTATGTGCTTGATAATTAGTACCGTTTAATGTTTATTGGTAATTAATTTGTTCATTAATTAAATAACCGTGGAAGAAAGATCGCAAACGGCACTTGCAAACGGCATTTAATGGAGATTTTTAATTAATTGTATAGAGGCTTACGATCTATTGAACATTCACCTCTCGAAATTCGTATAATGAATGTCGAGAATTGATGTGAATGGTTTGTAGAGGTGTATTAATTTACATGTCCACACAATTTTTGATATCCATAACACAGCAGGTACCAGGCGTCTCCATCGGTAAGCATTTTCTTATATTTGTTATACTTTTCGGGAAGTTTCTATTGATTAAATCACTTGCTTATAGTTGCAACTAGCGTTCTACTAACCACTTATAACGGTGTTGTTAAGAAAAAGCATATGTTTGACAATTGAAATCCATGTTCGCGTTACGGTAATATTAACCAGGCGTCTCCATAAATTAGCTTTTTTGGCGTTAACCATTATTTGTAGTACTTTTCGAAGCAAAATAGAAATATGAATCGATTAAAGCTTGCAATGTGTACCTCTTTCATCGATCGTATGAATTTGTTAGAACAGACATGATAATCACATACCATAGTTTATTTAACACAGCATTCATATTTGTGTAGGAAGCATGAAGCAAACCACTTAAAATTGAACTCGCTTGTGTTAACAATGATACTTTTGCTGTTTTTTCGTGTAACAGCTGATTGGGTAAGAATGTTTACTTTACATCAAAACGGTTGATGCACGTTTTGCACTTCCGGAGTAAAATCGGAGGTAAATCCTTGACAAGCTAGAACACGACCTGGTATGAGTGAGCGATGGCAACGGTTTACTCGGTGTAGAATCAACTTTACATCGGCTTTAGCGATCCATTCATACGTACAAACGCGGTGGCCGTAGAGCAGCAGCGGTTGTTTTACACGTCGGGTTGACATTTATCCCGGCATGTATACCTGGAGCATTAAGCTCGTGATCTACACGATACCGGTACGAAACCACTCGCTGGGGGCTTTGGATAGCGTTACCGTACAAAAGCCGCACGTAGGATGTAATGTATGTGGTAAATCTGGATTCTTGAGTAGGATGAAATGATCTGACGTTGGGATGGGAGTTACCACGTCTGTGCCGGTATATGCCCATCCATTGCTCTAGTAGGTCACGATGGGCTAGCTCGGGGAATGCTTTGATCGTTAATTCTCTTTCATATTGCTTCATGGATGTAATGAAGGTATTTCGTATGGTTCAATAAGCACTGTATGCATTTTAAAGCAATGCTTAAGCAACTCCAAATACTTCTGTTTGTCAAGTTTAGACTGTAGTTTGTGGAAGGTGTTCAGGAACGTTTGATGAAGGATGTGTAAAGCTGTGGAAAAATCCATTTGAAAGCAATATAGATCTATATTTCATTTACTCGGACAGCCAACAATACTGGCATCCAGGGTTGTTTTGGGAAAGCAAGGGAAAATTCCTAGCTGTATGTTGTGTTTGTATAATCTTGATAGTACCTTCTACAAATAATTCAATTTAATTAACATATGCTAATGTTTTTTTATTTTTTGGAAATGTTGAACCTAATCAAACCATAAACATCTAGTGAACATAGCTATAAAAAACCTCAAAGCTAGTCTTTTGAAGGGGACGTGTGTGAGTTTGTTAAGTTAGCAAAAGAAAAACTACTGTTTACTACTTGACAAGAAAACCAAAGCTACATGGGCATGAGAACACTTCATTGCCCTACCGTAAGAGGAACAACGGGCAAACATACTTTAACAACACATGGTGTGCAGTAGTTTTTCATCACACTTAAGTATGCAAATAATTCCAAACAACAGCTGCACCGATTACTGCCGAGTACCGAGTACCACCCCGTGACTAACGCATTATGCTTTTGACACATCAAAAGCCCCAGCCCGGGTAAAGCAACTGCTATGCAAAAAGGAGTACGCAAAGTGTTTGTTTAAGCTATAAGAACACGCTCGGGACGCTTGTTTTCTGCATTTTAAGTACCGTACTGTAAGATTCTTTTCGTTGTTTTTTATGTTTTCATTTTAAAAAGCTTCACCCCAGTTATTGATGGATGGTGGCATTAAATTAGAATGTAGCGTCTGCAATTTAGACAATTATGTAAGTATATAGCATTTTTAGTTGGAGCAGCAGATGAGAAAATTATATCAAGTATAATGTTGCATTAGTTAAAAGATAGTATCTTCAGATTCTAGTGTAGCATAAAGGATAAAAAAGAATAGAAATAGTAAAGATGATATTGGAAATAAATAATGAATGGCTAAGCAAACAATCAGTATAATTATAATAAAAATTTTGACACAAAAGTTATTGTTTGAGATAAGGGAAGGGTGAACATTTTGGCATACTGTAAATTCTATCTTATTCTGTCTAAAAAATGAAATTTACAACAGTGTAATGCATGGTAATATGAAAGTTTTAGGTGCAAAATATAGGTCTTTTCTACCATGTTAATGGTGGCTCAATTAATCGTGTCTCAGCTGTTCGTGATCTGGGGATAGCTATCAACACAAAGATGCTTCGGCATGATCACATCCTAGACATGACAAACTCGGCCTGAACAACACTGACATTGACCAGACGACTCTCCTCCGAGTTGTAAGACTCGTTTTGTTAGAAAGCCTCATACTGTGCTCTTGTTCATTCAATTTTAAACTATGTCTGCTTGGTTGTGGAACCCATCTGGCATTTTCTCAACAGCTCAAATTAAGAGGGAGCAAAAAGGGGGAGGTTTCTTTGTAGCCGAGTCTAATATACTACTATTAGTTGTAAATATAATAGTAAATAATGGTAGCGGCTCTGGTCTTTCACACAACAGGACCGGACTATTATTGATTATTAACGTACATTTTTTTATTCGCTGATACTCGGCCGATCTATTCGGTTACACGACCTAAATCCTATTGCAGATAAATAATTAAGAAAACGAAAAATGCCAGGCCAAAACCCTCCCTCACTCGTAGCGCCATAAGAGATGAAGAATACTCCACTATCGCCCTACTCATTTCGATGTCAACTGTCATAGACTCTCCTTGCTCATATTCGTCATATTAACAATTCGACTGATTTCCGGCTAAAGCACTGTTTGTCACTTATCCCTATCAATTTAAATATTTAAGGGAAAGCTAATAAATTTGAAACGTTCCAACTACGTTCTGCTCGTTGTACGTTTGCCCGTAATGTTTCGTCCTATCTCGACTACAGAACCCGATGTTTACTAACGGGACTAGAAACTTTCCAACCACAGATGCAAAGTTGCTCAATGTCTTTTTGTAGTTTTAGTTATTAGTTCGGGAAATAAATTCCCCTAAACTCCTGGCAAAGTTAAGCGTTTATGACCCAACGCGTGCTTTAAGAAATCGTGCACTTTTTGCTCCTCAGCTCATAGGCAACTGCACAGTTTCAACGATCCTATTCTAGTATTAGTGAGCTACAATTTATGTCCCTTCAACTCTTCTGTGTCTCCAAACCGTTCCTCCGTAGTGAGGACAGACTATCCCAATACGTGGTTATCAATAAGTACGACTACACAGGTCTTTGAGTCAGGATGAAGATGATAAAGCCATTGTTTAGCCCCTATGTGAAACTATGCTTCGTTTCATAAATAAAATGAAATAAAATACTCGCCATGCATCTTTTCGTCCCGCTCAATTGTTTTTCTGTCATTTTTCTTCGATGTGGGCTGACCTGGTATTATCCTAGTTTGAATTAGTTATAATTGTTTATTGTAAAACCCGTAATAACAAACAATTTGCCATTTAAAGAATTAAAAGTTCTTTGAAAATCCAAAATTATGGAATGCAAGTTATACTATGAAATAACGATGAAATAGTTCTCTGCCAAAATGTCACCTGCGCGGAAACGACCAGAAACCTCAACGTATTGAAATTACCCAAACAGTTTTTCAACACTTTTATAAAAAAAAAAGACGTAATGGGATAACACCTTAATTAGTGAGAAATGAGAATTATTAAAAGGCACCGGAATGTACTCCGCAACAAACAAATAAGAAACAGCATTTAATTTTCGTGTGTAAGTACACGAGCTTTTCGCTCGCAGCCCAAGGTGTGCTCGGTGGTATTTTCCGCAGCAAGTAATTGTGGTGCGTTCTTCGAAGATCGTTCGGGAAGCGCACGATACGCCGCAGCCCGCGCGTTATGATTCACCCGCAGCCCGATTGTCACTGTCTTATCAAGGTGTGCCGTGTGCCATCTTGCTCTGCGAATCGAGCACCATTACCTTTTCGACGGCTGTGCACGACAGCAGAACTTTTTTCCACGTGATTTAATGAACTTCTTGGTAAGCGGATGGTAGTTTGAGCGGTGGAGGGGGGGAGGGGGAGGGGGGAAACCTTACAACCAGCCGAGGCTGTAGTTTATGAGCATGCTAATTGGAGAATCTAATTAAAAAGTTTTGTTCGGTTTTTGAAATTTCTGGTCGGTTTCGGAACATTGCTCGCTCGGTTTGAAAGCCGATGATGTTCGCATCGCATTGCAGGAAACGTGTCAAACGTGTTGCGGATGGGTACTGGCGGCAGAACCAATGGTTGAAGTAATTTATTCCGATATACTGTTTCAGGTGCCGTGGTGTAAAGGCATGATTTTTGAAGCCGCTTAATAGAGTAGCCCGATTAGATGAGCTTAAAGGGCAATTTTAAAGAAGGCAAATGTCGCGAGTGAACCGATTCCTTGCAAATGATGAAATTTTAGATAATTGATTAATTATCGTTTAAGGCTATTTCCGGGCGAAAAACAATAAACAGAAAGTTGACTGTACTTTAGAACAGAGTTCCTACTTTATAAGTATGTAATCATTCCGTTTAGAAATTCCCAGAGCAGCAAAAACGAAAACCTGCACTAGCGTACCTTCCTATTGCCCATCTCGTTGTTCATCTGAACATCATTATGTTTCAATCCCGTTTCAATAATCGTTCAACAATTCAATAACACTGCTCTCGATCGATCGATCGCCATTATCACATCACGCTGTGATGGGCCTGTGATTTAAATTGCGAACCACCAATTCGTCAGCAAACAGGACGAGATTGTGACAACGGTGACTGTTTGCATAATTTCGTGCTAGCATGTGCTTTGTGTCGAGTAATAAAATTTGCGATGGTGGGTTTCTGTGTGTGCGAGTGTTTTTTTTTTTACTCTTTTACAAAAACGTGTACAGACGGTGCACGCTTAAAGGCAAATTTATTGTCAACCATTTTAGCGTCCGTTTGGCACCGAGCATAAATTATGCCTCCGTTTGTAACGGCAGCATCAAATGGGTGATTCACTTTTGAAGCGAAGCACACGGACGGAATATGCCATTGGGAAAATCAATGAGCAATTTCTCCACAAGCGAATGTACATTGTAGTATACATTTCCTGTACGTTCCATGCGGTTTGTGTGTTCCGTGTTTTTGCCTCCATTATCAGCCGGAATCATACCATTGGTTACGATTTTTGACAAGATTGTTCAAGTGTTCCCTGAGTGTTTGTATGAGGCGGATGGGATGGTTGGTTTTGAAATTCAATTAAAATTGATTGAAATGTGAAACATTGCAAATTGCAATTCATGCAAATAATTAAATTACTAGCAATACGGTGTGGTTGGAGTTTATAAGTAAAAAATAGTAGGAAAACTAACCGTAGAGTGGTTGCTCGCTATTGTGTTGTAAATACAACGTTGTTAAATCGTTATGATTGTTTATTTAATAAAACACATAATTGTTTTTCTACTGTTATTTATAAGATCTTTTCCTTTTAGTTGAAAAGGTTTTTTGGTTAGTTTTTATGAAATTTTTCACGAAACACTTACATAAGGTGGATCACAGTATATTGCTTTGCACCATAGTGGCTCTGAGTGGTAACAGACGCACAAACTGCACACACCCGGTCCAGGTACGTAGAGTAGACCGTGTGCGACCGAGTTTCCCTGGAAGTCGACACAATCCTCTTCTAGGCTAGCTGTAAAGAGAGCAGAAAAAGGAGGAAGAAACAAAAAACAAATGGACGTTATAAGTAGCCAGAAGGAGAGACGGAACAATACACTGGTAAAACAAACTGCACTTCCGTTGTTGCTTCCGAGTTATGAAGTTTGCAAAAAGTATGAGCGCTTGTTAATCGATTATGTTTCGATTGTACACCCCTACGTACATGGTACATTCGGAATAGTTGCCGGTAACATCCTTGACTCACTGGGAAATTTACTTTCGGAAGTTTGTCGACGACAGACGGCTTATTTTCGCAGAACATTTGCTTACGACTTATCAGACAAGCAACAAAAACTTGTGAGCAAAGAAACTTTTTCTCTTCCAAAAGCACATTATCAGCGTGACATTATGTTGCCTCATTTGATTGAACAAGAAGCTATGGAAGAAGGATAAGGTTGTGGTAAAGTTTTGTGCCTCCGGTAGCTTAAAGTCTAATAAGTTTGTGAGTACTTTAAGGTGAATCATGAAACTGTGTAGTATTTTTTCATGAGGTATGGGTTTACTTTTTTATATCCATGTTATTGATGCAATCAATGAAGTGCTACTTGACATTATAAACGAATCTTAAATGTGTGGAATTTTCCCAGGTACTTGGAACGAGTCGGTAGTTGTGCCACTACTGCAGGATTCTGCCATTACTTTTGCAGACCTGTTAAGATATGTAACTTCGAAATGTATGGAAAATATGATTACTGAAAATTGTAGTCAACTTGATGTTAGTAGGTCAAAACTCGTGTGATTACCATGATGTTTGTCTTTACAATGTTGCATGGAATTCGGTCTAAGTATTTGATAGATAGGATTGATCGGGGAAATTATATTCATACACAGAATACAAAGAAAAGTGTGTTGAGTACAAGGCTAGGTGGTTTTGACTGGTTTCGGTGATGCTATTCGGAGTAAGAAAGATGCACCACTACCAGCAAGAACAGCAGGTTTCGTCTCATAAGCCCCTACATCACCCCTTAGCAATAATTAATTAATTTCAATAAAGCTAAAATTCGTCCCACCCCGAAACAGTGGGGATCTATTCCAATAGATGACATAGCTAGAACACAAGTTTGTATATCGAAGTTGTTAAGCTTAACTACTTCAAGTGCCAGCTACTCTCTGTGTTTTAAGGGTCCTCCATTTGATAACAAAATGCCTAATAACGTTTGTCAATGAGAGAGATGCAGGCAGACATGTGTAGATTACGATCTTGAAAATGTAATTTTGTTTAGCATTAGAAATTAAAACAGAAAAAGAAAAAAATCGGAGACAACATTGAGATTCACGCAAGGTAATGAGAGATTCCTAAAATACGCTGAACAGTTTACTGACGCTGTATTCTATAAAATCTTGAACAGTAAACTTCGCAGTATTAAAGGTGAAGGTTGTCGTACTGTGTTAGGGGCAGTTTTCACATTGGAAAGTGAAGTATATGGTTGATTGTGTACTAATCAATTTGTGAGTTTCTGCCATTTTTTATAAATTCGTATCACTCAATACTGTTTCAGGACTCTTCATCAGCGTTTATTTATTGATTTCCCCAACACCATGGTTTGCCTATGGCTATACCAGACCTCTTAAACTAAACTTAATCTAGACTAACAATAATTTTCAGACTAATAATCAACAGCTAAAAGAAAAGTGTTGGAAGGATTCTATGGAGAAGGATATTAAACAGGATCGAAAGGAAGGCAATCAAATATTGACATCAAATAGATGGGACGAGGTATACAAGGATATGATGGCAGAGAAGAGAGCATTCAGTCAAGTTGTTATATACTTTATTATTGTGTTGAGGGAGTTCCCAGATTGTTACGTCTTCAAAATCATAAAAACCACCCAATTATTTTAAGTAACGTTAATTAAAATAATTATTTTGAGTGTTCCATCCTGTAAACTATGAATTTTGTCAAATCTTCCGAATGGTTCTTGATAAAAGGGGAATGCACAAAAAAATGATTATCGCACGGCATACACCATAGCGTTTTCGTTGCTGTAGAAAACTTTTCTTGCTCTCCTATTGCTCCTGATTGACTGTGGGCGCTACAGGGCACCAAGGTTACGCCATTGAAATTCGTTGCACTATTTCCTCCACAACCAAACTGCTAACTAACTACTGTAACGAACATCTCAGACCAAAGTTGACAACCATTAGACGTACCGTAGAACGCTTCCTCTATTGCAAAGCCATGTCTTAAGCCCACGCAACGGAAAGGCTTTAGCTCATAAAGCAAATTACTAGCAGCAGGATTAAGAGAACGAGTTGGGAGGAGAAGATGAATGCGTGGCGGGTTGCGAACTGCACGGTACCAAATTTGTCTAGTTAGCGACACTGTACCACAATAAGACTTCACGGGCAAAGTTGTGCATAATCTTCTACTGCCAGTGCCGGGAATGGAAGGATGGACGATGTGTGTCTGCTTCAGCGCAGAATGTACCGAATGAACGATTGCAGCCTTTAAGGTTCTTTGGAAAGGGTATTCAGATTTGAAGTATACTTGAATGAGAATGAGGTCTCTAGCGGGAGGTATGGTTTCGCTTACTTCCTTCCAACCGCAGCGTCCTTTTACCGTTCGTCTTGAGGATCTCGTAATGTAGCATTGTACTTCGTAACTTGCAGGCGGTAGCAGTGGTGGTGCAAAAAGGTCCAGATAATCCACTGTATAGAATGCTTATGCAAGCAAGCAATTGTGCAGACAAGCAATTCGGGAAATTAGCTACACAAATGACGGAAGGATTACGCCGCGTAAGATCTGTACGTTTCTGTTGATAAGTGGCCATGGTCAGCAGAAAGATATACATAAAACTTCTCAAACAAATTGAACTAGAGTTCGAACAAGAAATCGTAATATTAACATATCTATTTTAGCTAAATTTTCTAATACAGAATAAGAGCCGAAAATAAGTGAGAAACAGAATATGTTGCTACCCTTCAAAACATCAACAAACAGAACCCTGATTTTCTGCATTTGAAGAAATTCAAGAAATGACAACGTGGAACATTTTTTAAAGAGATATCTTACAGGTAAGCATTATTCTTATACAGTGCCTAGCATAACAATACTACAATTTAGATTTAAAAAAAAAATGGCGATGTTAAAGAGATAGCTCCATGTAACATAACAGCAAAATAAAACATAGGAACATGTATAGAAAAACTATAGATTTTGGTGTAAATAATCATTTTCGCAGTTAATAAAAACTGCAAGTAGTCTTATACGAGAGTAAATAGCTCTCGAGTAAACTGAATATGTTTTTAAACATTTGTTTTTATGTATAGTGAATACTACCATGTAATCATTAGAGTAACTATGCAAAATTTTGTATATTTTGTAATTGCTTAATAACAATGCAGTATGCACAACATTTGCAGAAGCTACATAAATGTTGTTTGTTGAAAATTTATCCTATATCACCCAATGTTCAACACACAAATTTTGACAAAATTGGAAATTTTACCAGAGAGTACCAACAACATTTTGTTTTGTAATTAAAATTCTAGGATAGCATTTTTCAAGCACTGTTCAAGAAACCTGTCGTTTTGGCATTACGGAAACAATTGATTGACATGTTTTAAAGCTTTGTTTCTACTGCTCACCATTGTTGATGTTCACACAGCTCTGTCCAAACCTTGTTAGAAGTTGGTTTTTTTTTAATTTTCATTGCCAATCCATTCCATTACATTAAATGTGGCATACATAATAAGTCTGGTATGCCATCTTTAGGAGAAAAAATAGCTAACACGTCGTCATATGAGAGGGAAAATTATATTGAGCAACATCTTCCTAATTTCAATGATACTACTATTGCAAATCACCAAGCAATTGGGCTGAGATATTTTATTTTTATTTTAGCAAACATACGGATATATTGCCAACTAGTGTCATGGCGATATTTACCGTAAAAGGAAACGTCACATGCAAAACAGACCACATGAATTCTATCTCTATCTATCGGCCCGTTTAACTGGTGCTGCAAAACACATCCATAATTACATTTTCCACCTCTCGCCTGTTCACATCATCTGTCATCGGAATAGGTAAACTTGGCACGGAACGAGAAATATAATTAGAAATAAATTTGTATGCAATCGTGTTTGTCAACTGAATGGTGGGAGTATTCGGGCAACGAAGCAAATACCACGCAAAACATTTCAGCGTCTAATAACCGAATTAAGTAGTACAGTATTTTTAGGCTCGGTCGTGTTTTCTGTATATTATCTTGCTATGTTGTAACATAGTGCGTATCGATCGAAAACATGCTGAGGTTTCCATGGACAGCGATGATAAGGCAACTAAATCTACCATTCATTATGGTGCTGGCAGAGCACGTGGAGCATGATGACACTGACAACGACATAAGGTGGAAGTTTTGGGATGGTTAGTCCTGAGGCTGTGCCCGTTGGTGACACGAGCTGGAATAAGCTGATCGAGTTTGGTGAGTGTGTGTTTTCTCGAACAATTTAATTACGATCGTACCTCGTGGCACAGAAAGCAGCACGTGAAAGAGCGAACGGAAGCTGGACTCGAATGCGAAACATTTTCCGCAGGCTATGAAACGGTAACGCTCTCCACAAGTTCCACAAGTTTCTTGCCAGGGGTAGCCCATGTGTTGCTATTTACATCCTGTTTGCCATTGCCTCTCCTGTCAACCTTGTGCCGGTGCAAGTATATGTTTGTTCATGGGGTAGATGCCATTGGAGCGCTGTGAGCAATGTGTACCCGGTTTGCTCGGTGGGTGTCATCAAGCGATGGAATTATATTAGCAACTGACCAGAGCAGTTATGGACGAGTGCAGGAATAGGTTATGGTGCAAATCAACAACGTACAGGTGAACCTCAGTGTGCCGTTGGAAATGGAAACGGTTCTTTTTGATTATGTTGAAACCTGTCTGGTGGAAAGTATACATGAAGACATGTTTAATTCGTTGAAACAAACATTCTAACAAACTATAACACATCAGAACTATTCAAATTATTTACTTACAGTTACGCAAATGTCAATTAGCAAGCATGAATCAACAAACGAGAACTATTAATTCATTGCTTCTAAACTTCGGTACGTAGAATCGGTTTTGTCAGCTCAAAAACAACAGCCGAATTCAATAACACTAATTATTACATCCTTTACCTGGAACAGACAACCTATTAGAGTCTGAATAGAGCAGCTATCACTGGGGACCATTCACCATTCACAACGCATTCTCAAAAATACAGCCTTTTTCATCAATAGATAGATTTTCATCAAATGGATGATATGCCTATGCACTAAAGAAATAGTAAAATAAGCAACTTATTTGCATAGCACATTATTCGAAAACTCTAATAAACAAAAATGTGAAAACACCGAAAATGCAAATGGAGTATTTAAAATAAAAATGAAAAGAAAACATGAATAAAAACATAGGACATAAACATAACATAACACAAAAAAAAAAAAAACAAATGCGGAATAAGTTAAGAGAAATCAAAATCAGGTGTTTAATGTAACCAGTTAAAGCTTGATAAGCTCTGACGGAATACAGCAAGTTTGCGCAGCACGAAATGTTTTATATGTGAGTAGGATAAAAATATCGTCAGGTTCTTAAGTATAATATAACTTAATCAAAAAATATTTAATTACCATTAATCAAATTAATGAATAAGTGTATAAGTATTACCTATAATATAATCAAAATTATCCCAGAGCAATTAGACATAAAAATTGAAGTTGATTATAGGAGAAAATAGATTCGCTTCACTTTATCTATAACATTGATTGTAAATACTATTTTTTGCATTATCTTTTAAGTCATAAGTAGCAATTAATGATATGTAGATAATAATGTGTTCGTTTGCTACAGGATAACATACATCCTTGTTTAAGAATTGTCAAGCACGAAACGTTTGTTATTTGTTTAAACGATGATTGCACATGCCAGCACACACATACACTTGCGGTTAACGAACAATTGATTGTCAATTGTGGTAACCAGCACTAAAGTAGCCAGCCCGGTACTGATTGTGGGTCAGGAAATCGTATGATTGATCGACGTAATACCTGGAATCAGTTCGATGGTCAATGCGGTGCAATCGAAATCGGGCAGATCAAAAACATGCTTCGGTGGTAAGAAGTACTGCTTTGGCAGCACATTGAAAATATTTGCATACTCGTTACTTGCACAAGTGTTCTGCACGGAAGGAAAATCGACCAAAAACCGGCGAATAACGAAGATTGTCTCGAACAACTCCGTTCGCTCTTCTGTCGCTCTGCACGCCATTCGTCGCTCACCGTATAACGTTTCGCTCATCGTACCGGATAAATGGTTCGCGTGCTGCTCCACCAGTCGGCACTCACCGGGAGAGTGGGATGCGAGCGAGTGTGAGTGAACGTTGTGAGCGCACTCTGTGGAAAGCTCCCAGAAGACAGCAAAAGCTGTCCGTTCGGTTTCGGCAGGGACACGTTGCCGGAAGTACAGCATTATGACGTCAACATTGACACACATCCTTCGTCGCGCAGCTGCTACTGTCAGATCCTTTGCGGCTTTGCGGGAAATGTATATATATGTGTGTGTGTGTTGCTATCATCCAGACAAGCGATGTCGCCATCCTGGTGCAATCTTACCAATGATGCCGTTCCTTTTCTCCCCCGGCCGCACCGGAATGGAATTTGAATGGATTGACGATGGCGGGCTATATACGCGCAATTGAAATGCATCCGTTAGCGACCGACTTGGCGGAGAAAAAAGTTCGTCTTTCACGCCATGGCAAAGGTCAACTCAGCACGAAGTTCAAAGTGTGTCAGTTGAGTAAACGGACAGGAGCGTAAAACGAAACCGTTCGTTTGATGATGGAATTCAAGTGAAGGAACGTCTTACAAGGGAAGGAACTTGAAAACGAAGATCGGACAGATCCAAAATTTGTGTTGCATTTCCTTTATGCGCTTTCCGGAGGGGTTTTCGTTGTATTGCAAAAGAACATGACGATGGATTGGTGTCACATTGGTGAGGTATAGTATTTCCTTACCAATGGAAGCAAAAGTTTAAATTGCAGTGGGTTGAACGTGAAACCATAGTTGTGGAAAGTAATCCACGGTATTGTGACCTTCTCATTCTGCAATAATCGAGCAAATTGTTTCCTGATTGCTTGCAAAGTGCTGACCAGCGGTATCTCTTCGGTTCGGAAAAATTATTTTGCCCTCCTCATGCTGGTAGGCTATTGGCCATGTTTTGAGGCAGAAAAAAATAACTAGTTAGTTCCCGCACAAAGGTACAACGTTTACCATCAATTAAAAAGTTAATCTGCATCATTGTTTCGCAACAAATAAGCTGTTTTTGGAGCGTAACTGGCTCGTTTCATTGTTTGTTGCGAACGGAAACGATCGATGGAGGCGCCTGGTGGCGCATTGTTCGAGAGTGTGTGTGTGTGTTTGGTTGTGGGAAACAATGCTCGTTTTGGTATGGTGAACAATACCTTCAGTAGCTAGCCTCAACCAAAATGGCTATTCCGCACCTGCTGGTGGGTGCTGGTGGGTGAGAGGTAACGGCAGACCTACAAGAAAACAAAAAGAAGGATGCTTTTTCAACTTCGCACGCGGTAAACCAAGTGGTTCGTCCGTTGAGGCAAGTGGTTTAATGTGAATGCCATGGCATGCCATGTTTACGGTCATTCGTGGCGCTGCACACCGTGATGGCGGACGGAAATGGCGGAAATTCCGTGAATAGCGCCATAGCGAGTAGCCACCAGGCTTGACGGATATTAAAATTTCAGTTGTGGAAGAAAATAACGTTTTTGCAGCTTGCCAAGCGATAGTACGGGATAGGAGGCTTAAAATACAGTTTAACTTTGATAAAATTAATCTTGGAAGACCTTATGGTATGTTCCAATCGGATGTCTTACCATAGTTATTCCAAATCTGTATCTAAGTATATCATTTCTCATCAGAGAAACTTATTGGAAGGATTATTCTTACTGTTATGTATCAGTAGTCCTAATATCATGTTTATAAAGTTTTGTAAAAGATGTGAAAAATGATGGAATTTTGGTGAGATGACTGATTATCGAAATTTTTCATCGAACTATCGTTTATATACTCTTATTATTGCATTAAACATAGCAACATGTTTCATCGGTGTATCATTTATTATGTACCTGATTTCGCATCAATGTTGCATATTCCATTGCGGATTTCTCGCACGGCAGGAAATAGGCCAGCACAGCTGATGTAAGTTTCGGTACGATAAGCTACGGCATTCGATCTATTTTTAGCGCAGTACGCATTAAATATTTCAAGCGCTTCGGGAAGTTTCGGATTGCTGTGGACGATATCGCACGGCCAACTCGCACCGTTCGCGTTTGAAGTTGTGCCATGGCTTGTGGTAAATAATTTAGCTGCAGCAAAAACCAGGTAAGAAGCTGATCGTCCTGTGACAAGGTTAATGCCGTTTCGCAGCCCTGCTCACTCACACATGCCGTGCTGCCGCGGGGTGTGTGCACACTTCCCTTAGCAGTGAGCAAGAATTTCACCGTAGGGTCGGCAAAGAATGTGTCGTCACTTTATAATCTTCCGCCGGGTACGAACATTCCACCGACCGGGGAAAAGGTCGGGCACCAGGGTGAGGTGTGTCGTTTCATTCCTTATTAAACACGTTAACATTGGCGAAGCGTCAGGATGGTTGAGTGATTTCGGTGCTTCTCGCTGCTGGTGGCGCGCATTTGTTTAATGTTTAATGGTTCGTGCGCGTATCAGCACATTCTGCCACCACCGTGTAAGCCTTGGGGACAGTTTATGAGCTAGTTTCTCGCGCGAAGTAATCTTTTATGGGACCTGTGTTTTTTTTTGGTTGGTCGAACAACTCACCTGCGGTGGTTAAACCTCCCGAGTGCCAACACTATCACACACTTAAGCAGTTTGTGTCATAATCGGACAGCAGACGCTTTCTGGAAGGACTTGTATTGCCTATACCGCTACTGGCTCTGTCGTTTAACCTTCAGTCACAGGAATTTGATGGTAAAAATTCTTTCTTGAACACCTGCTGCCAACATGGATGCCACTGGATACTTCCTGAACCAATTCCACCGATACCTGGACATTATTCCCTTTTTCAAGCAGCTTCCGTTTTACGGACTAATCCTCATTTGCTAATGCGTTCGCTTTACTTCTCCACTGGGCTGAACTGGGTTGTAGTACTGTTTGCGAATAATTTAAACTATTCACCCAAACATTTTGAAGTCTCTTTCTCGGACGCCTTCTTCTTCTGCTTTTTTCGCATCAAACACCGTGCACTGGAAAAGTAATGATTTCCACACATACAAAAAAAAGCAAATACAATTCGTCGGAACCATTCCATCGGATGGCGAACTTCTTGGCTACGGGTCACTGGCAAGACAAACATTTTCTCAGATTGTTTGGGGACGTTTTGGAAAGGTAATTTTTCTTGAAAAAAAAGTTCTGGTTTTTTCACTCTCTCTCTTCTCCATTTTGCCTCTAGCAGGTAACGATGCTTGGGAAACTGGGGAGAAGAGTTCCCCGGTGAGGTGGGAGCATAAATTTAATTTCTTCGGTACTACTTGGAACAGGTCGATTTTGGCCGTGTTCCGACTGACCTGATTCTTGAAGCGTATTCATCTGGATTTTCGTGCCATGAAAAGTCAAGCTTCTGCACAGCTATTGAACAATCCGTGGTGTTGTGAAATAGGAGAGGATTTATCCGTTATACCTTCGACGCCAAAGGATTGTTTTCTTTGTGTCCCACCGGCCCGGCCCGGCAGGTTTTGTGGAAGGTTGTTTGCAAACGGTTAATTTTGATTGTGATACATGCGGTATAAACAATGTGCTTTGGGGAGGATTACTGGTTTATGGACAGTTTTGTAAATAATGCTCTTGGAAACACATTACGAAGGGTAAGCACTTGTGCGTCATACAGCTTGAGCATATAAAACCATCTTGAGTGCTTTAATATCCGTCCTCCAAGTATATAGGCTGGTTTATCTACGGCAAATGACGTGCAGGAGTAAATAGCATAGAGCTTTTCATTAAAGTTATTAATTTAATTATCATCTCATGCGCACATTCAAACGAGACGAAAAACGCGGTAGCAGTATCTCGAATTTCCAACAGCGGAACACAAGATCGAGACGAGCACGCACGGTACCGTTTGCATTGTTGGTGCCATTTTGGAATACTTCAGGCACATCCTTAAACCGCAAGCATTTATGAGACAGCTCAGCACACCAAACGCTAATGGCGGGTGCGACCGGAGACAGACCGGCCTGTCTGATTCGGTTCCGTTCTCGAATGGTGTTCGCCTACCATTCAACGCCCTGGGACGACACAGTCGCTGCCGTGGGGAAATATGACGACTCCCGGCATATCCACAGCTAGCAGGGCAATAAGTGTGCCGCAGCATTTAGCTCGTGCGCTGCCTGCCCGACCGGTTATTATCGTTAGCATTTTTCGCCGAAATGTATGCAAATTAGATAGCAAGCGTTATAATCGACTGTGGAGTGCGCCGGAAAAGCGTAATGGAAAAATGGGGATGGGAGCCTGGTAAGGCATGTCGGTTGCAGTTAGAATTTCCTAGTAGTTGGCTAGCCCGTACTGGATACCCGGCAGGGTGGTGAGTGTCGTTTGGTGTAATGGGAGCGAGCGAGTAAACTATGTTGCCTTTCCATCGTGATGCCATGGTACTGTTAGTTGCTCGACTGGATTGCTTTCATATTGGAACCGCTGTCAGCTTCCGCGCGCACCGACAGCGTTTTTTGGAGGTGACTTTGAACTGATAAACATAGCAGATGAGAAAGAGGCCGAACATTCGGCAAGAAGCTTTTCGGAGAAGGAACTGGTGCCTGGTGCGATATGAATAAAATTGAAAAATCAGACGATATTTTAACCTGTACATCAGACGCGCAATTCTCGATGGTTACTCGGCTTGATGAAATATTCTGAAACATCTGATTTAATTCCATGGAAAACCTCATCATTATTGGGCTTTCATTGCACACACAAAACACCCGACAGACAAGCACAAATTACGAATACAAACATTCCTTGGAAGCAAATGGTGAAATATCTAGGAATAACTTTTGGCAAGAGAATTAAATCAAAGCCACACGGTGAAAATACAATTAGAAAATACATAAAATTCACCCGTAACGTTTACAGCAAATTAAACTAAAAAGCTAAAAGTTAAATTAAACTAACATTACAAACTCCTCACCAGTCCGGGGTTCCTATGCTAAAAAAAAC
>KB663832.1:13483810-13508084 GCA_000349025.1 Anopheles minimus | reverse complement strand
AACCGTCAAGATCCCCGTTGTAGCGTTGGCTATGATCGGAAGCCCAAACCCTTAAAGAAGCACCGGTGAGAAAAAACAAAATTGAACAATAAAGCGAAACGGAAACGGTTCCTCAATTTGCCACACGAACCGAACCCGTCCGGCGTTGGGTGAAACAGCTGGCCGGGGTCGGAAACAATTTCCCATTCTACTTGAGTTTTGCCCGCCTACTATTCCGAACCGGGGCCCCAGCACACGCAACCGGAAGGAAACAATGCTTTCAGCGGAGCGTGTGGGCAGAAAAATGCATAACGCCACTTGGACGGTGGCTGTCAACAATGTTTATTGCCTGGTTGAAAAGTGCCCTTGTGGAAGACGAAACCCCCCGGGGCACCGAGGATTGCAACTGGAAGTGGTTAGCTGCGCCACTCTCCTCCTCCGGAAGGGCACTTGGCCTTAGTCTTCGTCGGGGGTTGGACTGTCTGTCATGGCCGAGCATAGCGCAGTTATAATTCCTTTCGGAACTCTTTCCTGCCCCCGTTCGCGCTCAAGGGTTTGTGGATCTTTTTCATACTCCGAATGTCTTTCCGTCCTTTGCCGAAGGCTGCGCATGTTATTTGCGGGAGCGACCAAACGTGTGCGTGGCGAAACGTCTGTGTTGACTTCACTTTGCGTCGATTACTGCTACTAGTGGCTGTTATTTCCTTATCCACGCTTATGCCTTCACACACATTCCGTTCCGGTGGGCAGTTATGATCTCGGTCAAGTGAAGTGGTGCTCGCTCCGAGCCGTTGTCAACTAGCAAGGCCTGGTTTGAGTGGCGTGCATGCAGAGGGAAGCGAAATGTAAGGACAGAAGGCGCAAGATGTGAAAAAAGAACGGCTCAAGAAATCGCTACCGGGAAATGTACCAAGAGTCTTGGGAAAGTGGCCATAAACAAATAGGCAGAAAGGAAAACCAAAACATGCTGTATGAATAGCCTGGCGTAGGACGGTAACTCGAACAACTGCTGACATGTGCCGTACGATTACAAAAACATTGATATAGCACATGGCATTCACCGGCGTGTGCAGCTGCATGGGTCGCTCTTGTACGGGGGAAAAAAAGGCGAAAAGGTTAAGTGTGTATGCTGGGAGGGAAAAAAAACTCAAACGAACAAAGGCATACTTTCTGAGGCAAGAGTGCCGTGATGCAGAACTTGGTGTGTAGTTGCATAGTTGTTGGGGGTAAATTAAACGTACGTAAGTGGAGTGTATAATTAGTTCCTGCGATGGAGTAACTCAGGGTTGATGAAACCCTTTTTGTTGATTAAACCCAGTAGCTTCATTGCTCCATTGAAATGTTTGTGCAATCTGTTCGAATACCGATGCTATGTGTAACTAAGATATACTTTGCCGCTTATCACTCACAACGCTCGGTATCTATATGCACAAAAAATCTTTCTAGTATACAGAGCAATGTGTGTCTCAACCTATCAATCGAAACCAACCAATTAAACCCTTTACAAATGACCTGCACTTTAGTCGGGATATAGGCGGTCATGTCGACTGTATTTACATCAACTTACATGCTGCGTTTGACTACCATCATCAATCATCATCTTCTCATCGCAGCATTCTATAAATATGGCATCAATAAACACTCAATCGAATGAATCAAATGTAGTTAAAATTAGATCATCACACTCTCGGGAAGTTTCGAACCGCTCCGGTGTTTCGTGGGGAAGTTTTTTAGTCCCACTCTTCTTTGCAATCTTAACAAATGACATTGATAAACATCTTTCTGGACATTTACAGCAGCGGACGGACGCATAGGACTTCAGAATGGCTTAAATAGGTTCCCCGGGGTGACATCAACTGCATGAAAGTGAACATCAACAAGTGCTGTGCAATTTCGTTCACAGGAGAAAATTATCTGGAGCATTCTCTTACGCAATATCAGATCTTGTGCTGATTCCTGGTGCTGATAGAACTAGAAAGCTATGTGTTATTTTATACAGCAAAGTATCTCTTCAAAAACATCATGAAACTCTAGTTAGGTTTGCAAGTATTAGCTGGTTACCAAGACAATCGAATCGAATTGATAGAGTAGAGGCTATCTTTAAAAAAATACGAGACATTCCCTGGTCTAATGATATCGAATGTCTCTAATAACACACAAGATGTAAAGTATTCAAACTGGAAACGCTACAAGAGAAAAGGAGGATGTCTCAGTGTTTTTAACCGACGTCCCGTACCTCCTGTCGAAGGTAATCTTTAATTCCTCTGAAAGCATATTGGAGAAATCATTATCATTATCACAGCTTTCTGCTCCAGTGATCCAAAGACTCAATAAACAACCAAGTAGACCTAAATATGAGAATGAACTTGTTTAGAAACTATTTGAGATTAGTTGTGTTATTTATCATTTTTTAATTTTTCCACTATTCTATTTTTCTAAATTTCTAATTTTCCCTGTCGCAAGGTGTAGCTTTGTCACGACCAGGGTGTGACAATTTCTAGGTCCTGGAGAGTTAGATCTCTATTGTCGACTTGCTTCTTAGCGTCACCGATGCGTTACTACTCCTATAACGCGACCTTCTTTACGATCCTTCTTTGACTTTAACCCTCCTTCCTTCGTTTCTCGTGAGTTGAGGTAGACTTAGTTTCGACAAGGCTATAGGTTAGTCTTAAGTTAGGTCACGTAATGCTTTTGTTGAACCCTACGGGTGGATAATTCCAATTAAATAAATAATAATAATGAAAAAAGTCATTTCATTTCATCTGAGGACACACCTGAGATAAGAAATAAATGTTTCCCATCCAATGTGAATTGCATTCTAGATTTTGTCTACGTTTAAGTTTCTTAATTTAAGCAATGCAGCCTAGCTGTTCCATATGAGTTAAAATAAGCATTTCAGTCTATCCTTGTTAATTTTTATTGAATCTCACATCAAGGCTGAGGTTCCTTAAATGTGATAATCGTATCCATATTACGTTATTTAGGCTTCAATTGCCAGAAAAACCTTGGAACAGATAAAAAAGTAAATCAATAAGTTAAAAATACTGCCACTTCTTAAATGAAATAAATGGATAGAGACTTTTAAATAAAATTCTAGCACACAGAAAGTAACTTTGGAGCCTCTGATGCAATTAAAAGTCATTCCATGCTTCACAACAGTAATATGCCGATGGGCTTACGTTATGGGCATATTGCTTAGAAGATAAGGTTAAACAGCAGTAGAAAATCAACTGCCAACTAATATTTGAACAGATAAAAAAAAAAGCTCAATGTAAATTGTTTTTACTGTTAATAGTTGGTTAGCCACTTCGCTACAAATGGTTCCAAAAACAAAATTGGGCGGTTTTCATGGCTACGCTTGGAATCTGGGCAACCGTTCCATTAGCTAAACATATGACTTGCGTGAAGAGTCAACCACAAGTTGGGAAAGGATCAACATACACACTCACACACCACTTAGACAGTGTGGTTGTTTTTTTTTCCCCCCACCGAATGCTGAACCCTCTTACTAACTGGACTGGATTGTCCGGCGCTGGGTTGGAAATTAAACACCGTCCATTTACGGAGTGGATGCGTGTGGTTCAGTGGATTGGTGAAAAAGTTTGTTGTTTTCTCCGAGTTTCGAGGCCGATGTCGTCAGTGGAAAGTTTGTCGTACACGGTAACGATTCTGAATGTACGATATACTTTCGATAGCTAGTCAACTAGAGCCGTACGGCGGGGAAATCTGTCAAAATCTTTAGTTTGGACAAGAGCGGTCACAGTATCGTGTGGAAAGTCATTTGACGTTTGACATTCCTAAAAATAGCTAACTGCTAACAACTTACTGCTAAGTGGAAGCAGAAGGTTTGGGCTGTTATTTTAAGTTGTATTGCATTGAGTATCCGGTTTTATAATTCGGTAGAAAGTTTGTTTTCATTCGTTAATTAAAAAAAAAGATTTGTAAGCTGTTGAATCGTTTAGTTTGTGACAAAGTTGTTTTATCTTTTATATTGCTTACTTAAAAAAATATATCAAAAACACTTCTGGAGTAAAGCATTTTCACTTGAATTATACTTTCGGTGAGCCGCTTCAATCCCAAAAAAAACGAGCTTCAAGGGTACTCGAATAACGTTTGAAAAAAAAAGGTCTTTTACAAAGGCACACCTGCAGTACTTACCTACATAGCCCATGAACAGGCTGAGCAAGGGCACAGCGAGCAGATGCAGCTTGCTATTCATCGTGTACGGTACGTTTCACGCTCGCGGTGAGCCAGCTTTCCCGGCGAGCTGGTGTCGATTACAACCTGGGCACTCAATTTATCCAGTATGGCATAAAAACGGCGTGCTAAAACAAAACAAACAAAAAAACGCTGGATCGAACAGAAAATCCCTGGGAATCCGAAATCGTGCTACGCGAAAAATGGCAACACTGCATCAAACTGGGCAGATCTGTGGCACCAAGCTTTCGGAAAAAAAATTGTAAAACTCACAATGGCAAGTGGGGACGAATTAAGTGAATCCGTTTGTATCAAACACGATTCGGTTGTCAGTTTGCTTCGTCGACAAGTGGTTTCGCTAACCGTGGTAGTACGCTTTACTGCACTAGAAGTCACCCTTCCGTTAGCGTATCTCCATGCCAGTGGTTACTTCTTCGGTAAATGAACGGACCAGGAGGACATGAGATCAGGTTTTCAGATATTGCTTCAAGTACTGCCAGAAAGCGAATATTTAACCTTCTGGTTGTTAACAAACTGGTCATACATTGGAACAATTTTTTTCACCACTTATTCACAAATTCACTCACACGACAACACTTTGGGCAGGGTGTAATTTTCCAGCATGGCTGTTTTGCCTTTTAATCATCTTGTAACTTCAACTCACATCTGCTGTCGAAAACAAAAACGACTCAATTTAATTAAAAAAAAACCACTTTCCACTTTTTGGAATGCCCTCAAAGAAGCAGAAGAAGTTTACGCTTTTGTTTCTCTCTCACTCTCTCGCAGGTGTTCGCACATCGTCGCACCAAATCGATAGCACTCGGGCAGGCGTTCAGTGGAGCGGCGTCTATTCCGTTGCGCACCACAATGTGAATGCGTCGTGCGTGTTGTGTTGGACGACCGGCACGGGGCAATCTGAAAATTAATATAGAAATGGGGAAAGGAAAGAAAAGAAGTAAGATTCCGTGATTTGGCTGGTAATGATTCACATAATATTAACGAGTTTGTGTATGTGTTTGTGTTGTTTCTGTGTTGGTTCGATTTCGAGCATCCGTGTCTCCGGTCGATGACTTATGTCTTTTCGCATTATTATTAGTACCGGTACGAACTTGGCATACACAAGTCCATGGACCGGTATTGATTTTCCACGTTTGCTTTTACTAACCGAAAGGGATAAGCTTCGGCCGATGAAATGGAACCGAACGGCGGAAGGAGACCATGTCAAAGAACGGGCCTGATACTGTCGATGGGTGAGAACGATCAAACATTATATTAGGTTATTCGTAAAGTTCGACGACATTTATGTCTTCCCTGATTACGGAAGGACCGGACGATCTTCCGACTTCTGAAGATCTTAACTAAATTTTTATTCGTGAACGAGATGTTCATTGAGACTGTTGGCCTTCTTTTAAAGACTTCTATGAATTCTAGATAAGAGTATGCACACATCTTGAGAATTCCAATACGATGAGTGGCGGATTAACCTACGGGTGGAGTAGGCGACCGCCAGGGGCCTCGGCAGTCAGAGAATCTTGCTAGACAAATGATGAGAAGCTGTGTAAATAGCAGAGTTTTATTATAATTTTACAAGAAAGATTAGAACAAATAAGAAACTTACCCCCAAACAACGGGGCCTGAACCATATAGGAGGGAACTATGACGATCAGGTTACAGGCCAATAACTAGAACAATGTTCTCTCTAGTAATATTGGGGCCCTAACGCTTGAGGCCTCCAAGCAGCTTAATCCACTAGTGCCTGGGGGAGATTTTAATGTCTAGTTCAGTGGTCGCCAAACTTTCAAGAGCTAAGACCCAAACAACATAAAAATTTACCAAAAATGTAGTTTATGAGAGCCATACTGTTGAATACACTGATAATTTATGATGTTACACTCAATAATTATCTCCGAACTAATAATTAAAAATAATTTAGAAACTCATTTGAATTGAAACCCCCTGTTATTTCCAGACATGGAAACAAACTGTTTAAAAGTTCGTAGCTTAATGTTACCAACAAATAATTGTAAAAGATAGGTTATAAAGGACGTTGAAGTACTTATTACCAAAGCCTTCATCGGAAGAATCCCAAGGTATCAAGGAAAATCTGAACAAATTGTACACATTATTCTACTATTCCCAGAATCCAGCTATAGGATATTAAAATATTTCCTAAATTGTAATCATAGATGCCTCGTAGCACGATGTCAGAGCATTACCAATACAAAATTTTTTCTCGGAAAGGTTCGTTCACCGTGTAATAGAGAAATTCCTGATCATGCATACAGTGGAAGCGATACATGTCTATAAATCAGAAGGAACAGCGTAAACTTTAGGACATTTCTACCAAACCCTTTTTCCCACGTATTTCATGCTTTGACGAAAAGTGAGGATGGCATTCTGCATGGGGAGAGGGGTTTTATTTATAGAAAACTGATATGGAGCGTTAAATTTGGAATAGAAAACCTATGATGGAATCATACACAGATCTTTGTTACGAGTTTTTTTAAAGAATTAATTAACTGTAATGTATTTCGAAATAATATTCGTATAGGTTTCCGATTGTTGTTTATGCATAACAAAGTTTAAGCTTTGGTTCTTGCGAAAGCCCTCTGTAGGAGCTTACGAAAATAGGAAAGTTTGTCCAATAGTTTGCAAAATGCTGAACATCTTCTACACCGAAACACGTTGAAACTGTAATGTGCACCTAATAGACGACGTTCACCACGGCCATACCGAAAAGGAGTTTTGCGTGTGGAGTAAAGTAGCAAATCACCAACGCCTTATAGGTTGATTTATCATTAGAAATGATTTATGAGCAGCCCATCGCAAGCCGCTAGGATAATGGTGTCAGCTGTCGTTTTCTTTTAAATCTTCCACCGGGCACGCTATGGCGAATGCGATGGGTGGCAGGGTAAAATTAAGCGTAACGAATGCAAACCTCTCACACAAAAGCCGTATTTCCCCGGTGGTACCCGTGGTACGAGAAATGTGCCAAAAAAAAAACAGTCAACATAAAATTTGACTCCACCAAATTTGGAACCGCACCGCAACCCATCGCACCCGATATGCGACAAAATAAAACAAATCATCCGCAGCAATCAAATTTCGTCCGAACCGGGTACCAGCCATGGTCATGGTACGCTGGGTGCAGACAAGCCGTCCGGATGCTTGCAAACGAAGGATGTAAACAAATTAATGTGAAATTCAAGCTCCAGCACGGGCCAGACACACAGACACGGATGGCTTGCTGGTAAATGGAAGGCATCCTGCTGATGCCTTCCACATCGGTGATCATCATGCTGTCTCATTTTTCGCATTTATCGTACCGATAATCGAATGGAATGAAACTTAACGACTTAATGTGAGGTATGTTAACCATCTACAATACAAAGTTGTTACACAGGACCGTTCGTTGCCGGTGTTCTTGACGGTTAATTAATTCTTATAAAATGACTGCCATTTATTGTGCGTCTAAAACAAATCAACACACTACAATACAGCATCTTCATGTGCAATCTTTTGGAAAATATTGCTTGATAGTTTGTGCAAAGGAAACTTAAGCCAAAACCTAACCAAAAATATGTACTCGTTTCGCCCACTCGTGTCTGAAAGCGGCCAAATGAAACATAATCCAATAAATCGTCCACAATTTGATGACCGACACAGAATGACGCATGCGACTGTTCCAATCTTTCCCGACCAGCCCCTGGGGGGAAACAATTCTGGGAACAACAACAAAACACACACACACACACACACATAATACCAAAGGACAGTCACGGAACGGGCGATTCGGGCGCGTAATTTCAATTCCCTCAAGCGTCTTACCGAGCCGGAAGATAACTCGGCGTGTTGCGTACTGCTTTATATTTTATTTTTAAGTTAACCTTTCGGGTTTGGAGCTTCCGAATGCGAGAGATGCTTCGTTAGTGTGTGTTTCTTTTTGTGCGAAACCCAAAAACAAAACAAAAAAAACTGAGCTCTGCTCTTTAGCACATAAATATTCATGATAAGAGCATTAAGTTTTGCGGGACGAGAGATTATATGAAGGCATGCGCCGGAATACGCGGTTGCGAGGACGGTGGTGTGAAAACAAAACGCTGCTTAAAGCACCCAGTCAGCCAGTTTCGTTCCACCAGCGTCACTACGTACAGTTTGTTCTCACTGCCTGGGATGCTGGTATTTATAAAACTGTTGTCACTTGATGCCTTGCGTTAGGTTATCGAAGGGGTAGCGTTAGCGGAGTGCGCAGGTACGAACGACGGACGGAACTCTACGTTTTTCCGCCAACCACCAACAACGGAACTCTACGTTTTTCCGCCAACAACCATCCTCTATTGTTTTCGGTGTCTGACAGCTGTGGCAGCTATGGGAGGGAAGGGCCCAGCATCTGCATGTAAATAGCAAAGCGATACGGAAAGTGTAAGTTTCTGTCGCAGGGCATGATATTACCTCATGGATGTCACCTTCACGTGTCAGGCGCGTTTGAAAGGTAATAAGGAAAGGGAGCACAATATGGTAGCATCACTTTTCGCATTCAAATCATTCCTCAAACTCGTTTTTTCTTTACATAAAGTTGAACAACAACCAAGTTTGCCTTTCCGATAGAATTAAAGCGATGGTAGTGGAAATGAATTTACAACCATTGTAAAGGTATGGTTAACGAGCTTTGAATGTCAAATGTAAGCCCTCGTTAAAATGATACGAAATTTTCCCTACAGTCCAGTGACGCAGCTCATCGCCCGGCGAGGGTCGAAGTTAT
Source organism: Anopheles minimus (assembly GCA_000349025.1). NCBI lineage: Eukaryota > Metazoa > Arthropoda > Insecta > Diptera > Culicidae > Anopheles > Anopheles minimus. The sequence goes on along the minus strand of KB663832.1, from coordinate 13,499,146 downwards.
CCGTCCAATTCTTTCGACGCTGGTTTGTCTTTTGTTTAACCTCCAGCAGCAAAACGAGAAAAACGCCCTTTTCATATCCACCCTGGAGCGATGGAGACGGTTACAGGGACGGGCGAAATTGACACATTCCGTAAACGAATTTTCCTTCCACAAAGCGACCGGTTGGCTCATTGTTTGGCTGAAGCTGAAACTCACGCTGAGAGGTGAGGTTCCGTGGATGAAGAAGCGTCAGCGCCTTGTTGTCTTTTTGTATTAGAAACTCGGGCGGTAGTATGAACGATGCGGACAAGGTGCGACCCGCTGCGAACGTGAGCAGCGCAATGTTTACGGAAATGCTCGTGAAAAGTGCGATCATTGTTCCGTTTGCTTTCAGCCGTTGTGCATTTCATCGCCAGCGTTATTTGTTTATTAGTGCTGGCGCTGGGCTAGCAGATAAGTGGGTTTGCTTTGGTTTTTTGTTTACGGTAATTGAAGGTTGTGAAGAATGTATGGAATGAAGGTAATAGTTTAATGTTAGTGGTTTCCAAACAATAAAGTCAATGGCTCAGTAGTGTACTCCATGCAATACTCCTTATTTGACCACCTAATTGGTCAATGATAGTCAGTTGACGTGAGGTTTTCTAGACAGTGTTTGGTAAACATTAGAGCTATGTCCACATGGAGCTAGTAAGTTGTATACCAAAGGTCATCGTCATTGTACCAAGCAATTTCATCACTGGACGAAACGGACAGCAACTAGTAGGACACACGACGTAACCCAACTGTCCGTAATTTCTTTCTAACATATCCCTCTTGAAGGTAATTGCTATTTCTTTCCAATTCTTTACCATATCAACTCCCCATCGCTTAACTCCTCTTCGCGCCATGCCTTCTTCATCATCAAGTCCCATTATTCCATTATTTAGCTGTTAAACAAATCATTAAGAATCATAAGTCTGTGGAAGAGGATACACCTTGATTATCGTATAAAAAATAACCTTTTCATGTGTTCAATCTACTGTGCTCGATAATGCACAAATATCAATTGTGGGTATGTTGAAAATTCCTAATCGTCCATTCGTTGAGGGAGGAAACGTAAAACAGCCTCGATTATCTTTGCTGGAAGACAGTTCCCAGTATTCGTAAGGATTATTTCGGCCATTCTAAATAATCGGATCCTGATTGAAGATGAGCAATGGCTTCGGTGTATTAAAAACATACAACGAAGCCTTCCATTGTCGTTGATACCCATATGCCAACTTAAGTAGCTGAGTTGGCTGCTTACTTTTACGCTTCGTTTTGCTGACATGCCTCCGTCTAGTCGTCTATCCCTGTCCGGATTAAAATCTTCCACCCACAGACAGCCTAAACTCTGTCAAAGCACTGAAATCCGTTAAGGATATAAAGAGCTCGGATAACTTTATCCATCAAATCGCGAATATTCTAAGCTGCTTGTTCCATGAAGCTTCGGTTTTTAAATGTCTTTTTTGGAACTAACGATTTTATCCTCACTCCTCTATGCATGATCCAATGACAGAGCATGTGGGATGAAGGTGGTTGATGTATTTCAGCTCACCGCAGCTATTCCTATGTCCTTGGTTTCACGGACTCCCGTTCGATCGTGCGTTCGTTCGTGTGATATTTAGACTTATTTCGAACCATTATGCGATGGATGCACATCTTCAAAACATACAGGCATGTCTGGCTTCAAGGTGTTCGGCTGTAGCATCGAATTTCACAAGATCGACGATTCGCTGGTCAGGTTTGGAATTCGATGCGGCAAAACCCGGACCACAGACCAGCTAACAACCTTAGGTCGGGAATAATGCAGAACCTAGCTTGTTCACGCATCTATTCTTTTGTTAAACGTTGCATTGAAGAGCTAAAGCCAAAGGGTTCATGTTGAGATGTTGGAGGTAACACCTCGTATCTACGTTATTTGTCGACAGGATCGTAGACAGAGAGCAAAGTCTGCGTGATGGCAAAATCAGAAAGGTAACCAAAACAATGACAGAATAGCACAGAAGAATAAAGGAGACTTGGCAGGCTAATGAAGAAACATGTTAAATGACTACAACACGCAGACACGAAGTTCACGCAATACTCTCCGTTGATCTGTTCCCGTCATTCGCTCAACGGACGTTCATTCAATTCAAAAGAGCTGGTATGAATTGAAATTCTTGTTGCGTTGGTGTTGTGGTGTCTATTGTACTGTTATGTACAAAATAAAAACCTGAGTCTCTCTGAACCTAAGTACAACCTATAATCTTCTTATTGAGCGTAAACAATAATAATCCACAAATTTTTGTGGAGCACTTTTAGGCGTTTTTTACAACTCATACTTCCCACGCGCAATTCCACACATTGGAAATTGATAATTATAGAAAGTGAAAAATAATTTGTATCATAACATCACAAGAATGATAAATACTTACGATTCAAAATAATTGGTATGGTAATTATAGGCATACAACTTTAAAAATTCATCAATACAAATCATTTCTTGCCAGTTGCTGCAGTGCTCCGTCTGAAGCGGCCAAATACAGTCTAATTTTCTACCAACTCTACAAAATCGGTGATTGATACCAAACGTTAGCAGGCTACTAAATTTTGCTGCCTAGATGATTTGGTGGAAGGTTTGGATTGTTCCAAAGGAACGACTACTTTTGGAGATTCAATGATAAAATTAATTTGTCTGCAAACCGTACCTTAATTGAATCTTTTGTTCAATGATGCAAAAAAAACCCATTAATGAAGGTGCTAAAAACGATAAGAACAAAAAACCGCGATTTGTTACCTTTTCATCTTGTTAAAATTGGTAAATAAACAGGCTTCAAAACAAACAAAAAGCTCTCAACATCTTCAAATACGTAGATATTTAACTTCGTCCGTCAACCGTACAAAGGAAAACACTTACTTGCACTTGATCAGGATTGGTTTCCAAGAAACAACTACAGAGCACGGGAAAGCTAAAACAGCGAAGTACGATTAGTCCCTTCGCGGGTGATGTGGTACGAAGCTAAATGAAGACAATGTGGCGCGTGATACGTTTCGGCATTGGCGTAGTATGTATGGTGAGGAAAATGAGATACAAACTTAAAAGAAGCAAACCCGAAATCAACACTTTACTCTCTCACGCTTCCTCTCTCTCATATATCTCTGTTGTTTATTTGTTGTGCCGCCGCAAGCCATCATCATCGTCCAATCCATCATTTGTTGCAAACGAATTTATTTTTGGCAACTCCGTCACACACCCATAACGTTCGGTACCCGGTGGCGAACCGTGTTGATGGCTCGTGCTAGATGGCAACATAGCAATTAGCGTAACCGAGTGCCTTTTGGGGTTAACCTTTAAATAGACGAAACGGGGAGCAAAACTCAAAACATTCACCTGATGCTGAGAAAAGATAATATTCGGTTGTTCGGTTTCGTCGCGCCGGCAAGGTTACGATGAAAATGTCGGTAGCAGCTAAAAATACACCCATCAAACCGGACCGACTAGAGAAGGTGTGTACGAAGGCGTGCCTTACTATGAGCGTGATTTTTGAGGAAGAGGTTGTTTGATATTTTATTTCGCATCAAAGACGTTCACTACGATGTTTTGGCGCTTACCATGCATGCAGCCGGAATTTCGGAGTTCTGGTAAAAGTTCTGATTAAATACAATCTGCAAAAATATTGCGATCGAACGTTGCACTTAATTGGTTCCGGTTTTACAAACAACCACTGCTGCTGAAGATCTTACTAACTCTGCATGGTAAAAAATATGTTCAAAAAGTAAAACTTCAAAATTAAACCAACCTGTGGCATTATCAACTTTTAATGGTTAATAATGGATGGTTTGGAACAATTTGTGACAAGAAAACGCCAAACGGCTGGTTCAAATCGAAGCTTTTCGGATCAAACACTTTATCCAGATTGGTACTGAGAAACAACTCTCAGGGAAACGAAGGCTCGAAAACCTTGCGTGATAGAATCTGTACAAAGATCGCAAACTAGATAGTTCCATCGTGTCAAGAACATCACATTTTTGACAAATCAATGCATTTTATCAAATAATTCTTCTTCCAAATTCAAGGACCAGAGGAGTGGCGGATCCAACGGTAAGCGGAGTAGCCGAATTTGCGTTTAGATTTATTGTACAAATTCTAGATATGCTTCATTTGAAGACCCGAATTTGGTCAACGCTTATACCCGCTTCCCATCCATCGCTCTTCATGTGGTAGGTCTTAGTGCTGTGCTGGGCTTTAAAGAAACTTGGTGTTCTACTTGTCCAAGCTAAAAAAATACCTGAAAAACAGGATATCACGTGCAGGATTAATAAGTGACTTATACAAAGCTGTTCGAAAAAATGATAATCCAAACCTCAAAAGCAAAACTGTTTGGTATCGGTGCTCTGTCCAAGATCTACACCAATTGTGATAAACAAACATTAAACAAACTTGAGGATATTTCCGAGAAGATGGATTTGGATAAAGTTTCAATCTAAATTTTCGACTCGCGTTATGGTGTTTAATTCAGTGGCGTCCAACGGTTCGCAAACGCTGTAAGTTTTCATTGACGTACAATCTTGGTCAGGTATGTCTTATAAACTAAACTTAAAACCTAACATTTTTTCTTGTTGTACGACGGCCATATTAGACTTATTTTACCACGCAGTTGGAGAACCAGTCCTTGCTACGAGGCTTAATGTCTAACGTAACAAATCGTTGAAAAGCTAAGATAAGGATAACAACTTATAGTTGTAGCAGTAGGAGATCTTGTAGATTGTAGATTCGGTTGTATATACCATTAGATGTTATAGACAAAGGAACAACTACGCAGCAGACACTTCGAAGGGTGACAGATCTCATGAATCTTCCTCAAACGGGTAAATTGTATCTAAGGACCCCAAGCATCCTGGTTTGGAGAACGAGCAGGAGTGCGTTTGTGAGTGCTTTTTAATGGGTTGATTTATTTTCATTGACGCTTATGTTAAAATGAATGCCGCAGAGTATATTAAATGTTGACGGGTCACGTACTTCCCTATTCAAAAATTTTGTGATATTAATAAAAAAGTTAACTTACAACAGTACGATGCGCCATTTTACATGTTAAACTGACCTCAACGAACATCTGACATGTGTGAACATTTCACAAATCGGACCGTTAATCCGAAGAGCGTGTGTGAAGATGTTGGGTACTTTTATATCTCACACGTAATGAGCAGCTGAGATCTACTTTTCAAAAACGAATTCTAGCTTCCAGATACAATGGTTGATATAACTTGAGGTGTTTGACTGTTTGAGATTAATTGACTTGAAGGAATTGGGCTCATAAATATTAATGAACTCGTGATGGTAATTTCATCATTAAAATTATTCGCATTTTATTTGTCATTCCCTGTTTATCCTAGCGTTATATTTTCTATTCATCTAGATTACACTTCAAAACCGGTTTGTGAATAACGTTTTTTCTCTATATGTAACATTTACTACCTAATGTACTATCTTATATCGTGGAAGATTATGCAAAATCAAACAGCTTTTGAAGGTTTGTTTTTTTTTCTCTCTGTAAAATAAATACAAATTTAATTCAGGTTAAGAGCCAAACGATGGTTTTTTTAGGGGAACAACATCATGGTAGTACTATGCATTGAATATTTATGAGGTATGTTTAATAAAACAAACTTGTCCATTTTGATAAACAAAAACCGTTCCATTACAACGGACTAAGCGATCACGAGCGCACCAAGCAAACAACGGAACACTGTCCAAATCAAGTGGTTTAATCAAATCATGAGGCGAAAAAAGTAGAATAAATCGAATTTAAAAACTTTCCCCTCATTGCTAATGAAAATTAATGCGTAATTCAACGAACCGCAGCGGAAATTAGGATTCATGAGTTGGCAGCCCTTCACTCACGCGTTCAGCCGCGCTGATTCTTTCGGGTCTATCCCTGGGGCAGGCGGGAAACCATGAGATGTGCCCCAAATGCGCAGACATACTGTGGTTGGGATCCGTTCTATCCAGCGTGGTTCCATCGTGCTGGGTGTTGTTGATCTTGACACCCGGATGGCAAGGGCAACGGAATTCATCAGGAGGGAATAAAGCCCACCGTAACATGGGGAGACATGCAAATATGACAGTTGGGTGTGGGTGCAAAAATAAAAAAAAGGGGCGCCTTAGTGGAGGAGGTGTATTTTCCGTACATTATCAAATGGTCGGATTAATGGTCATGGCATTTAGGGGGTGGCAGTAGACACGTGTACAATTGCAATGGGAAATTGTAATTAGTAGATAAACACTAATTGTTGTAGTGGATCAAAATCAAATGGTTTGGACACGTTCCTGAATCATGTAATTTTTGACATTTGTCTAGCATTTAGAATTGAGAGTATGATCAAATGTCAGAAAGAGAGGGATTGAGAAGGTTGAAGACTGTACGGGAGATGGATTTGTTTGATAAAATCCAAAAATCAAGTTTCCATAGTTGAAATATCTATTGAAGAGATAATTACCAATAAGATGTAATTGTAATTGCAGATGCAGGCGAACAATAATGCAACAATTACAAATAATTGATTTTCGGCATCCATGATTTAGTTTTTCGTTGACATTCACGGTTTTTATTTACATTCACAGAATAATAAGTTCCCTCTCATACTCAACAAAGCGACTTTAATGATACGTTTTGTTTTTAAAGGCAGTTTCAGCTCGAACCGTGTGGTACACCAAATGCTATTCTCATGTATTTTTTGTATTTAACTAAAATGTGTCTAAACATGCCATTGTGCAATCATGCCGCGATCGTAGTTTCGGAAGCTTTCGTTTCTGCAGGGTGTAGTTTCGCGTGACTGGACGTTCGTGTCCGTCGGTAGACTGCATGAAATCGTGAAATTGATTAGTTTGTTAGGTTGCGTTTGATGTGCCGTACCACGAACGGGCTCATGTGCTAATATGGCCGAGTGCGTGTTTATGTACGTGATACACGGTTATTCCATGGGAACAATGTCCATGGGCGAGTTCAAAAAACTTCCTTTGAGATGGGGAAAACTTTTTGTGTGTGAATTAAAGTACCTTACATCTCATTGATTTTACCCAGCGTTGTGTGTATGTTTCCCAGAAAAAAAATACTTCCATTTAAAGATACTGCAACACATTGTTAAAGGTGTGAATACACCTTAGCATGGGTGGTTTGAGGTCGTGCCTTTGACTATTGTATTGCAGGAAAGAAGTGCTGGTAGCATTTTCATTGGGTGTGATTTACTGGAATGGTGATGCACATGGTAATTCCGGGAAATGTTCGCATGGGTGGGGGATAGAAAACAAGCGCAAAATTTTGAACCAATCGCCGCAGGCCGTTTCACTGGCTGAGCCGAAAAACCGAGCCTAGTGAAACCTGAACGCGACCGTTCGATGTACCGCGTACCATCAGTTGGATCGTACAACCTAGATGGTTGCACGGTAAGGCGCTAAAGAGTCCTACGGGGGGCCGTCATTATATGCGGATGCGGATGCGAAAACAACCGGAAACTGATGAGTGGCATCTGCAGGAACAGTGTGTCACGAACGAACCGACCGAGCCAATCTGTATTGCTAGCTGGATGGCAAATTTTACGAAGTTTCAGCCCGTTGATGGACATGTGCCTAAACAATGATGTACCGTAGTTTCAATGGTTTTATTTGGGGGGCTGAAGCATAATGGGGTAAGAAGGATGCAGATGCCTCGTGGCTACCTGGCGTAGTTTTATTTTATTTTTTTCATTTTGATTTAGACTTATTAAATGTGGTCTACCTACAAGCTCAACATATTAAATTATACTTAAAAACTTAGTTTTAAAAACTATAATCTAAATTAATAACTCAACAACCATAATTTTAAGCTGAATATAAAAAAAAATTTGGTTAACCGAGTACACCCTGGATAAGGTGCCCTTTCACGGTTCGGAGAAGGAAATGTCTCCCAACCAATGTGAATTGCATATTACATTAAGTTTAGATTTAAGATCATAGTTATAAGCAATACGGCCTGGCCGTAACTGAAGAATAAAAAAAATAAAAATAACAAAAATTTGACAAATTATTGTAGGAGGGTGAAAAGGTAGTAAATAGAAAGGAATACAGTAAAGAATAGTAAGGAGTGAAAATTTGTGAAAGGTTTGAAGTGCCCCATACAAGCTAGGAAAGGTTCATTATGTTTGTTTTTAGTACGATAACGTGATAGTATAGGGGATCGCGGCATCTGAGGTTGCGGTAGGGATCATAAAAAGGGACTAAGGATAGAGGATTAGGAGCATCGGTATTATCTTAATAATGCCTGCTTCAAATACTACTTGAGCCCTATTATGCCGAATCTTAAGCGTATCCACATCCAAGTTTCGACAACGATCGACATAGGGTGCAAGGGGAACTCTGGAGCGACCCAACACCCAAGCAGCGTTTTCAACTCTAGCGTTTCAGGAAGAATGTACTTAGTTCCAAACAACATTTGCATGTTCCAATGGGGAGTGGACGAAACGAAGATATAAACATTTAAGACAATAGACATCATTGAAGTCTTTACACAGCCCGCGAATGAGACTCAAGGTCCTCATTGCACGCTTCCATACGGCTTCAATAGGGACATAAAAAGACAAGATGCATTCAATGGTCACCCCAAGGTCACGAAAAGAAGAAACACGTTAAAGAGAGTATTGATTTAGGGAGTATTAAGATGCTGGCCATTACTGAACATTTGGCGTGGCATAGTGATTGAAAATTGTTGGAACACCAAGTGGAGAAGGAGTCTTGGAAATTTTGTAGGACTATAAGTGATTCATTTTCTAACGCTAATAATAACTATATAAAAAAAAAAAAGTTTCATAATTGCTACCTGTATAAGCTACTATAAAAAAAAATCATCTCCATCTTGTGTAAATTAAAATGAAACACAATGTTTGTGTAGTAGTTATTTCAAAACTGAATAATTTATATACCACTGCCGAAGAAGAACCTCGATTCGTAGATAAAAACGTAGCACTTGCAATTCAAACGACAGATACATCACCGATGGGACATGAGACCACCGATATGGCTTGGAAAAGCGAAAACCAACGCACCGCTGATATTTTTAGAGCATCCAAGCATCGGATTGTGGTCATTTGCGTGTATTCTCATTGCGAAAATGCTCGAATGTCGCGCGCGCCGCAAATGTATTTTAGTGGGACATGTGGCAGAGGCTGACCGGCTACAAATGTTAGTTAGTGTGTGTGAGCGAGTGTCACAGTCCTTTTTTTTCCTTTTTTAACCCCCCAACATGCTACCGTGTAGAGGATAGTGCGCGTTCTGAAATGTTGATTTCCGTGGCGTACGAAGCAGTCGCGTAAGATGTGCTATAATATTGATGCACCAAACAGAAGAAAAATCCATGGTGCTGATGCGAAATACTGAAAGAAGCCAACACGCTGATCTGAGAGTAATATCCTGCTATTCTACGAACCCGCGTGGATAAACATTGGTTATCAACGGTGTCTTTTCAAAGCTGACGTCAACAAAATGACAAATATTCAGGAGGTTTAATTACTTCGAGTTGCGAAATGAATTTGTCTCAACCCTATTCTGTAGGTTGTGCTCTAAACCGCAAGAAATCTGACGAAAATTTCAAAAGCTCTCGTGAGTGTTTATCTGCAGTCCCCCGTGTTTGTGAATTGTTGATTGGTTTTCTAGTATCGATTTGTGCTGTGTTACGCACGTACGGGATACTTACTGTTCACTCCTGGAAGTGGCACGATGTTGTATATCCGTGTAACACTGTAACTACAGGTAATGCGTTATTCCAACAGAAAGCCGCATGACTAATGCAATTGGGGTACAACACACACACACACACTGACGGTCTCGTTGAACCGAATGCACTCGTGCACTATCACCACGCACAGGTGCACTTCATTATTAACGCCTGATTTAACGGCAAGGAACGGAATCTGCTTGGGAAATTGAACTTCCGCAGCACACTTACACACACACACACGTACACACGAACCCCCTTCTGTTGGCGATGAACGATACTGCATCAGGTTGCCGTAGAGGGCAACGTTAGGCTACATGTCGCAACCGTTTGGTATGACTTTTTTCACCTCAACCGTGTCACGGGCAGGGTCACGAAAACGGTCAGACAGAAACTGGTCACCGCATCATCAATCGCATCCGTTCGTGAGGGTAAGCTCACGTGCTCACAACCACCGGACACACAAGCGCAAACACACACACACACGTACGCACCCCTTTTTCCCTTTCCCACTGTGCACCACCACCGTGTAGCACTGCAGTAAAACTCACTGAAGGCAAACTCCTAAATTCACCAACAAAAGGAAAAACAAAAACACCAGAAAAAAAAAACGGATTGGTTGTAGAGGAAAAACGCCGCAGTATGAAACACTTTGGAGCGAGTTTTCCACGGAGATATCGCTGGGAAATTGTGTTGTGGTGGGTTTTTGGAAAAAGGTTTCGCTCACCTACTGCTGCTGCTGCTGCTGCTGTTGTTGGTGTGATTGTTACTTTGATCTTCTTCCGTTTTCCCTTTTCCGTGACGTGATATTTGGTCGCTACCGTCTGTTCGACAGGCGTCCAACCGTCTGCTGGTTTATCTGCAGTCCGCAGAGTGTACTCGGTGTATAAGAGAGAGAGAGAGAGAGAGAGATCCTGGGAGAGAGAGCGAGAGAGAGAGAGCGAATGGCACGTACTGGAACCACAACCGAGTGCCGCAGACGTTAGGCACGGGTTGCCCCTGGGTCACTCCCGGCAGTGGACCGATAGGTCTTCACACGCATCGTACCGCGCGGGTTTGCCGAACCCGTCATCCGGCCGTAGTACCAATCGATCCCGGGTAATGGTTCGTTAGTTGAATGTGTATGCGGGTCTCTACGGTGGGCACCAAAGACGCGCGCGCGTTTTCTCGACCCGACTCGTCCGGCAATACGTACGCAACTGAATCTCCTGAATCGGCCGAGTAGGAACGTATGGTCTCGAGTTCAAAATACTGCAACGTCTCCCGTCTGCCTGCATACCGCCGGGCTTTGTTTCGGTCAGCTGAGCTGCAGAAGAGCGGTTGATGATGTCAGAGCGTTTTGTACGCGAGAGCGAAGAGAATACCATCTCATTACGCATAGCGCGAGCGAGGTTTTTCCCCTTTTTTTTTCGCGGATGGAGGCGCCTGGTGAGTGACTCGATCACAAAACCGGCATAGTGTAACGCGGTGATGGGACACTCAGATGTCTCATATTTACCGGCAATTTATTTATTCCCCATTCCCCCCCCCCCGTCCCGCTCGAACGGTGCTGGGGGAAGACGTTTGTATGCGTTACATACGGTTGTTTTGTTAGCGTATATGGCACGCGTTTTGCCACGCGGTTTCCAACGGTATGATTAGGCGAGCGCTATTTTAAGATAACCCGTTTATAGCTGGGATTGGTTAAAATTAGCAAGAACACATAAATGAGTTGTGTAGCTGGAGGAATTCTGATTGTATCACAATCGCGTAATGATTGAACTTTAACAGATTGATTATAATTCCATGTTAGTGTAACTTATTCGCTGATAGTTATTAAAAATAATGAATGATTGCATTAAAACATTGTATTTAAATGTTAAAACGTCTTATTTCTGATGATCAACAACTAAGAAATCTTCTTGCATTTCTGTTAAATACGAGATATAGCTGGAGAAAAATAAAATGACATGTGTATCAACAACACCAATGAAATATTGCTTTGATGTTATTAAATGCGATCCACCGTATAGTGACTGGATTTCCAAAAAAAGCTACTAAGGTATTTACTCACCCGCAAAAGGTCAAGAACTTTGGGTGCGTGTGAACGAAACAAGATGGTGACAGATAGCTCTAAACACAATAGCTGTACAAAAGCATCCGAGTTATGTTGCACAGGACCAGGACCGGTTTTTCGCATTCCGTAACGAGATGAAAGTGAATGTACGTACTCAGCCAGATTGTACACCGGTCCAAATGAAGGTTTATGTTACATCGCTCGAAACAATGAGGAACGAGGATTTGGTTGAGGTCTCAGAAAATAACGAAAGAAAATACAAAAATAACCACCTGGTTCATCGAAACTTAAATAACTTAGCGTTCCAATTCCTCCGGGTGTCTCTCTATTATGAAGGATAAAGCTTTAATTTAAGGTTAAAAATTCAACTCCTTTAGTCATTGCGTTGGTAACCGATGCCATCCTTTGTTAGGGCATGCTGAAGCTACGATAGTGGTGAGGAGAAGCATTTAAAAGTGCGCCGGAAAATATGTCATAATACTGACGTCACAATGGTGCAAGCGTGAACTCACCAACTCACTCGTTGAGCGATTTTTCTTTTGACAAGGTTTACACTGAGTGGTGAGCTCTCTCAATTTAGATTCTCACAGTAAGCAGAGTTTAAAGCAAGCTGAAGACATGAAGCTTTCTTTAGTTGGTATGTACTACGTTGGTAGTATTTCTTGGAAAAAAACATTCTACATCATTTCTCATTTCTCTTTACATCTGCTTGAACGTCTGTTTCTCTCTATCCATTCGTGTGTTACACATGCCTTTGCTCGTCGTTTCTCTTTAGAGTTGATTGTTTTTGCAACACTATTTGTGAACACAACCGTTCATCATATTGTTTACGGTCCTCTTATTATCCCTTAAGACATAAAACATACACAACAGCTGTTATAATGCAAAAGGATAAACGGACACTTGAACTTGTAAAATAGTTAAACTACGCGTTAATTTGTGATACAAGCAGTTAAAATATGTTTAGGAATATTTTGAAAACATTTCGAATTGGGCTTCCAACATCATTGGGTGCATTTTAAACTAGAAAATGTTTATGCTCTTTATTCCACTATCCATGTTTTCTTTGGCGATGTTACTAAAACACTTTGTGCAATGTGATTAGCTGCTTAACCAATTCCAACACACAAACCATTAGAATTCAGTTAAATCCTTTCGTGTGGCGATCCTGGAACGGGTTCGTTTGATTCCGCGGGGAAATAAAAGTTTGCATGGTTTCGTTTACCTTCCCAAAAACCACCCACACGCGGCGTCAGCATTTGTTTGATTGAGCTAGTTTCTTGGAAGTCTCCCACAGCTCTAACAGTCTTTCGATATCGTACCGAACAGCTCGATTCGATCGGTTTGTGTGTTGGGCGGTTGACGTTTGGCGCAAACGTTGGTTTGCCGTCCTTAATTGGAGAAAGTTTTTCCACGAAAATCCATTCCAACCGTGCCATACTCTTCGTGATGAAATTTGTAAGATCCGAAGCGAGCGAAGTGCTTCAACAAATTCATTAGCTTCACTTAGCTCAACAGCTGAAGCATTTTCATTATCACTTCAACTGCTCTTGGGTACGTCTTAGGTATACGGATGTCACCGGGGAGAGTGGCACGCTCGGTTTTGATGATTTTTTTCTCTCCCTTTGATAGCTGATTGTTTTTCATCTTAAGCGTTTAAAATGTTGCTTCTTCCGGTGTTTATCCTTTCATCCTATTTGAAAGGCTTACAATGATTGACAGCACAGTAAGCGGTACAATAATGTGGAGAAGCATGACGAATTGAAACATTGTGTTTTAAGTCATCTCTTAATCACGTGGCATTTCAAGACGGGGTTCCTAGAAAGAGTTCCAATAGACTGTAGAAATTAATTTTTACCAATTGCTTTGTTTAACGATCTTAGAGGTTATTAGACTTATTTAACTGCGTTTCTGGATAGATTGATTTTCCTGTCGGAATGTAGAAACAAGTAGAAACAAGCACTCGACAACACCAGAAAGCAGCGCCGGCGTTCACTTGACATTGAACCGCGAAATATAAAAGCAAACAGTGTAGTATACGATAGCAACAGAAGATAATTGCATTAGAGTCAGACAGCAAATGACATTGAAAAAAGGGCTGTGCCCTTGCTGTTCATTGGTTGCCGGCGAATACTTTCTTTGGCGTGCAAGGGAAAAAGCAAATGCCTAGCAAATAAATAGCATCGAAACTGTGTCTGTTATGGTTTAAAATATTCATGAAACAAGTGTACAAGATACGTAATTCCTGCGCCGTGGCATTGAAAATCAATCAAGGTTTCAAGGTCGGCATGGTAGTTAGGGTTTGCGTATTTTATGAACAATTGCGCGACTATCGTGTATAACAGTTGATTGTTTGCTTGGGTCAAATATCTTCCCAACTTTCTCCCCTTTTTATCCGTCGAAAATTACTCAACAATTTTGTTTTGTATTACTAATAAGTATTCAATATTAATATAATAATCAGGGATGCTAATGATAGAAATTGACTGGGATAGGTAGCTGTTAATTAGATAAGGCTAATAAAATGCTTGAGTTTATTCGTAAGCAGTTGAGGGAGCGCTCTCCGACCCATATTTGTATTTGTATTAGCTCGTCCGCCACATGACGGCTGATCGAGCTATCTCAACGTTAAAAATTTAATAGAAAGACGATATCTGTCAGTAGAAGTCGAAAAACGCCGCAAATGATTAGAACAATCATGAAGATCACTGAATCGTTCTGTGATACTGCGTTCTGCGATAAGTTTCCACGTGTGGTGTCCTATATCCAGCAGCTGTTCGGGGAGCTTGTTAATTAATACGACCGGTGTATCTATTAATTCACGGACCAGCCCGGCTCCAAGAAACACCTGTGCATTCCTTTTTTTAGTATCTAATTTCTGCAGACCTAGAAGAAGACACTGAGAATGATATGGCGGCGTTTGGCTGGAATCGCTCCAAGGTAGCTTTTAACCCATATTCCGTGCAAGGAGACAAAACAACTCAATTGTGCTCGAGAAAAAGGCCTGATCAAGCTGCACTACACAGCTTTTATGCATAGTGTGTCGCTAAAATCACGCGACTTTCTGAATAGCAAATCAAGAGATATTAATGCAAAGAGTTCAAAATAACACCCAAGTCGCGTACTTGGTCCTGTTGTGTTCTTACAATGCGTGTGTTCTCCTTGACTTTCCGTTTACGACTGTATTTCTCTTATCATCTACCTACGCATACATATCTACTTAATACTACTTACACACTACTTACATATCCTAATCGTTCACTCATACTATTTACAACTCTACATTTTCCCCCTTAAACGAAGTTCCTTATCTTGTGACTCTCTCCCCTTTTAACGAAGTTTCCTATTTAGGGTACTTAAAACGTGGTTGTCCTTCTAATCTTTTGGATCTTCGCACTGGTGGTGGGCTCGATTCGCTTCTTTTCCTTTTGTACGACCAATTGTTTACTATCGACGCATTCATTATTACTGACCTCTGATGCATTACTCTGCTCCTTATTTGATTTTTATGTACCTTACGAATGATACCATTTATGCTTATTAAGTACATTAGTT
>KB663832.1:13473390-13483786 GCA_000349025.1 Anopheles minimus | reverse complement strand
CGACTGAATTTTGGATAGGTTTTGTCTTGTGAATGACCGGTGGGATTATCATCTAATGATCTATAATTATTCTTCTTCTTCGTCCACTTTGGATTAACGGCCTTCATTTCTGGCTTACTAGACTAACTAATACCACATAGTTGAATAGTCAGTCCTCACTACGGGGGAACGGTCCGAATGAGATTCGAACCTCGGCCATGCCGCTTAAATCCCGCGCTGCTATCTCCTCTGCCACCTGACCGCATATTGTATATTAGCTTAGTTTTAATCCTTGGTTCGTTCTTGACTTGAACACAGTGTTAAGTCGAAGGCAGTGATGTCAAACACATTTTTGGTTGGCGAACTAGTTTGCGTATACAAACCTCCTTGCGGACTTTTTTAAATGTAAAAACTCCTCATATCATAAAGCGAACATATGATCTGTTTTTTTTTTTAAATCACATAACAGACAAAGCTATCTTTATTCCTTTGCGGGTTGCCTCGAAGGTGGCTAGTTTGACATGTCTGTTCTAGGGACTCTCGTTGCGAGACGTTATGTATACAGCCCGAAGTTCTTTCATGTGTAAACTTTTGATAGGAGAGGAGAGATCGATTAGCCAGAATTGTTGACGTGTATTTAATAAATCGTATTTCCTAGAACGTTTCGTAGCTGTCTACTACGCAGAGCTCATTAAACAAATAGTGGGTTTAGTGAAAACGACCTTTTTTTATTAATCAGCGTTACGGCGATTTTGATGAGCGCTTTGCTTACCTGTCCTTACCTTAAGAAATGGGTTATAAGGCCAATTAATTTAGTCATCAATTTCATACTACACAATTTTAGAGTTTACTTTAAGCAATAACATTTATATGTGCTACTCTTGTGATACATTCACAGAAAAAAAAAACTTTTTGTGTATTTCCGCTAGATGGTAAAACAATGGAAAGCTTCATAAAGCTTAACGCACACGGAAGCGTCATTTTGGGGGTTTTCCAAAGTATAACGAAAAGCTCCCGGTAAAAAAGCTTTCACTTAAGCAATAAGAGCTTTCTTCGATGTGGTACTACTGTTATACGGTATTCATTCAATTTCAACGCTTTAATCGACAGATGGTGACAATAAGAATGGGTCACAATTGAAATAAGGAAAATGCAAATAATAATTTAATGAAAAAAAAAAAAACCAAAAAAATGAAAACAAATGTAATACAGCGCTTTACGAGAAAATACACGTACTCTTCTCTTAATAAATTTTTGAACTCTCTTCGAAAAAGAAATATTTTTTTCTTTTATCCGTTCGTCCGTTATATATTGATTGATAGGAAACTTTTATTTTGTGGATAATGTGGATAAAAAGATACAATGCGGAAATGTTCGAAGTAAAAGTTAGCGTTCGAAACAGCAGTAGCGAATTAACAGAAGAAGCAAATTGATTCCCTGTAATTGTTTACCCGAAAATATTTTGAATAAATCATTTTTTGGGTTAAAATCCAATTCACTTGGTTACATCAGGCCCTTCTCGATATGATATCTACAACAATCAGCTGTTGAATACAAACAAAGCAAAATTGGCGAACTAGTGAACTGAAAAACAACGAAAGTAGGCATGCTGCCCAGTGTCCAGCTTTCACCCCAAAACTAAAACATCAATTTTACAGCTTCCAGTGCAGGGGTACAGTGTGTGCAGAGTGTTTTCCTTTCCAAAAACTGTCGATACGCAACGCGGCGAAAATAATGCTAACGAAATGTTGTATAACGGAAATTAATTATGCAGCCCGTTTGGAACGTAACGTGCGCAGGAGAAGAATGCTGAATGTTTGGATTGTTGATGAGTTTTGATACCGTCTCAGTGCATGATGCATGTGGATTGCACCGTCCAGCATACACGCCACAATCGTTCTAATGAAGCCAACTTTTGATTAGTGAATTTTGATGATCTAATCTGTTTTATGCTCTTTTTGGGGTTTGGATGAGTTCAGCTGAACTGATTGCTTATTTTATAAGGTTGTTCATAAGTTCACAACTCTAAGAGTTTGCCTACTAAGTTCAATCTGAGAATTGGAATATTTTCGAAAATCTTCAAACCAATCGCTTGGTGTAGTCGTTTTACATTACTTTATGGAATGGATGTTTTCGCGAGAAAATTTTCGGCTTTCTTTTGAAGAAAGGGGCCCACCTTCAGGACGGTGGAATTATTTATGGGTTTTCAGGCGAGTAAACAGGTGCGTCAAGGTGTAAGATTGAAATGCCAATCAGCGAATCTCGTCTTCATGACGGCTCTCCATCGGCAAAACGGTTTCAATATCTTTCTTTGATTTTGAATTAAAAGCAACTGGTTGTGCATTGTTACCTCGATCGGTATGAAATGTTACCGGTTCGCTGGACTGCTCCAAAGCGACGACGGGTGGCATGATAAAGTTTCGCAATGCCGTACCGTGCAAATCCTTAAGCCAATAAGCACACCGCTCCTCGCACTCGATTAAATATTGATTTTACTTAAAAACGAGGTACGAACAGGACACGGGCCAAGGAATAGCCAGTTGACCGGGATAGGCCCGGGGGCGAAAATTCGACGGCAGGAAATAATCAGAATTTCTAATCAATCAATCGTCCCGCTAACTGTGGGCGTTCGTTGGACACGGCGATGGAAGAAGTTTTTCCGCACCCACTCGAACGGGAACGGATTGCCTCATGTTTGCAGTCGGATGATTGAATTGTGGAATGGAGAGCCGTTTTTAATAATATGCCGCCCAGAATCAATTCGAAGTAAAAGTTGCAAAATGATGGAGATTTCCCTCGGGTGGTACGATTTTAGATTGATTTTGTTGCAAGCTGTTGTGTTGCGGTAATAAAGGGTTAATGTTGTTTTTTATTTGATTGTTTTTCAATTATGCCCCATACTGCTTCCTTTCGGACAATTGATTAAGACGCTGCTGCAGCTATAAAAAACGATATGGTTACAACAACTGGTACAAAATATAACTAACGTAAAATACACTGCAGGAATAAGCACCACTTGTTTTTTTTGTACAATTATTCAGAATTTCCATACCAATTAAGTTTAAACTAATTTTTGACTTATTTTAAAATCATTGTCAAAGCTTTATATTTCATCACGTTCATAATCTTGTCTGCCATAAACAGTAAAAATGAATATTTCGGGACTAAAAATTTTAATCAGAAATAGCACCTTCTTCCAGGTAAATCTGTTGATAAATTTCCGATATCATATCTTACAAGAATGATTAATGACAAATATGACAACTAAACATTCAAACTGAAGAGGTTTATGATAAACGATTGACAAAGAATATTGGAAGCACAGTAGTTGTTAGAAGTTGTAGTTTTATTATTAAATAATTACATTTCAAATTACATAATTTGCATTGATTATTATTTGTTTTTATTATGGTTTCCTGATAAACCTCAACACAATATTCTTGATGCTTTTTCATTTCAATGAAATTTTCTATTGGGAAAATTTTTATGTTGAACTATATACTATTGAAACATTAATGTTTAACCCCTTTTTCTGAAGTTGAAAATGTAATTATTAAAATAAAATAAAAATCTGCATTTTGCAGTGTTTGTAGCCGTGGAATGTAATTTTAAAAACAAGAAATTGAATTTTTTCTCCAAACTAGTGTTTTAAGTGGTATAAAAAACCTAACAAAATTAAATCGAAACCATATAAATTACTGCACTAATTGCTGCGCTACATATCGTACTCAAATTAATTGTCTCAAACCAGATGGAAACTCATTTGCAGCGTTTACACGCTCTTTTTATGGGTGAAAATTGACTCATGGCTGGTAGCGATTGCAACAAGCAGTAAGTCGGTATCAAAAACCAATTTATCAAGCACTGAAAGGAAATCTACCATGTGCTCGGATTAGCCGTTCGTTGGTTGCCGTTACCACGCCGGCCCTGCTCGGCGTGTAGTCTCCTCACCACGCCTGCCCGAATCAACATGGTAATGCATCGGCACTTCTTTATTTGCTATCGTAAAACGCCAGAACATGGTGAACGCCGGTGTGTATGTAATTGTTTGTTTTATTATTGTAGTCACACCATTCAAGCGGGGTTTCATGCTCATACCGGCCTCTCATCCCTTATTAAAGTGTTTGCCATTGTCATCTGGCAGTGCTTGGCATACGCTTGCAAAAGGAGCGTTTGTTTAGAGAATGTTTTTGTGTTGTTTTATTTAAGCACACTTTCTCACGCACCCTAATCGGCCGACATGCCTAGCGGATTAACATCGAGCATCGTACGGTGCGTGTGTGGAACGCTGCTGGAACATTTCCCTTGTACCGATCGGGACAATCGGTGACAGTGTGCAACATGGGCAGCTGCTAACACTGCACCGATGAAGCGTGCCGCTTGCAAAATGAGGCTATAAATTAGCTGCATGCGTTCGCATGTATTTGCATTCGGTTTGGTTTGCAAGGACAAGCAAAATTGGTCATAAATTTCTGGCACCGATAGAGTCATTAGTCTCCGTCCGGGGTTCTGTGTCGCTTTGAATCGAAAGCATAAGGAGAAAATAATTAGCCGTTTGTGTGCAAATTCGTCTCCCCAACTCCGATGAATAGTGGGTATTATTGTGCTTTGTTATATCCTAAACTAATACTTTGTGTTCGGTGCAATAATAAAGTATACTTCCTTTCCCACATCAGTTGCTTGCATCTAAGCTTATCCGCTTAACAAACGCCCATCAAAATCCAGGTTAACAGGCTGTATTTTTTTAGGCGATTAATATAAAATTGGATGCTTTCGTCAGAAATAAAAAAAAAACCTTATATAATCGGCAAAGTGATAGACCCGGTTGTCAACTCGTTCGTTCTATCTGATCCCGCAAGCTATCCCGAATTAAACGTCACTTACGGTTCTCCTATCGCGGTGAGTCCAGCATCATTCTGCTGGAAGCTGGTGCAGAATTTTAAGTTTTCGTTCCGTCTTCTGGGCAGCGGGCCAAATGCAATGGCGACAAGTTTCGGTTGCTTCCAGTACTGCCGGGGAGGCTGATGTACAGCGTTGTGAACCATCGCCGTTACGATGGGAGGATATTCACAGTGTTTTTACTCGTCACTGCTACATTCGCCAGACATCGAATTGAATTTGGGAGACTCTTAAATCACTACACAACCATGTACGAGTGTGAGAGAAAGGTGGAACAACGAAGCAGAATGTCTGGAATTTTTTTTTCGGGAATGACAAAAATGTCCAAAAAAAAAAATCAACCTCGGTGAACGTTTATAGTAGTGAAAGAGATATGTTTGGTGAAAGTGTTCATAAGAATAATCTCCCAATCTAAATCTCTGATTCACATGAAGTCAAAATTTGAAAAGAATGTGAGAAATTTGAGAAGAGAAGTTTAATTGAGCTGGTAATGCAAACAATTTTTACAACCACAGAGTCAATCAAGAGCTTTAGTAGAATATCTCTTTCTGTTAATGCTTTTTAAAACAGTCGACAAATTTTCAAAAAGTGCTCCATTAGGCATCGCCCATAAATTACGTAACGCCAGAGTTGGGATTTTTCGATCCCCTCCCACCTATTGTAACAAACCGTAACGCTAAAAGAAACTCTCATCAAATAATATTTAGCGCAAGATCAACCTCCACTCACCCCTTTAATTTTTTTCTATAAAACGAAAAAAACGAAGAGCTTCGTATTATAAAATATTAAATAGTATGTAAGCATACAGAGAACATGGAAACGTGGTCGTGGAGTGTCTTTTTATGTGAACAAATTCAAACCAAAACTGAATTTTAAAATTTATCCCAACTGATAACTTTAGCATTTTTGCAAATCCTTCTGTGATTCGTTGACAACCTCTCTAAATAATACGATGATCTCACTATCGTGCAATGAATTAGACTCAACAGGTCTAATCCGGTAGGTCTTAAAAGACATGGAGGTAAATATACATTTTTGTACAACATTTCACCGATGAAGAGAAAGGGTTTTTTTGCGCTAAAGCGTTGTAGTAACAGTCTGATAATGCATCTTGTCCATCTTTGTCGCTTGTCCCTCGTACAGCATTGCGTTTCCGATATTTGGAATACATCAGCTCTTGTTCCAATGCATGAAAAAGGAGACAAAAACGAGGCTATTAATTATAGAGGTGTCACTTCGCTATCGCCTATTGCTAAGCTTCTAGAAATCATCGTGCACAATGCACTGATTGAACCGGCAAAAAACTATATATCTCATATTCAACACGGTTTCATGTCTCAACGTTCAACCTCCACAAATTTAGTTGAGTTTGTCTCGGAGTGTCTAAGCAGCTTGGACAAAGGGATACAAGTAGACTGCATTTACACTGATCGAAAGGCAGCCTTCGACAGTGTATCGATAGATATATTGCTAGCAAAACTCGACAGGCTAGGCCTCCCGGATTCTCTGTTATTATGGCTTCATTCATACTTAAAAAATCGTGTATATTACGTAAAATTCGGCAACTCATGTTCCCATAACTTTAAAAGCACATCTGGAGTTCCACAAGGAAGCAATCTTGGCCCTCTATTGTTTTTGTTTTATGTGAACGATGTTTCCCTCGTACTACCTTGCGACAACATTTTAATGTACGCGGATGATTTGAAGTTTTACCTCTTAGTGAGAAGTGATAAGGACATTACGAAGACATTATTAATAGATCCAATAGAACTCTAGGTTTAATACGTAAAATGACCACTGGCTTTAATGACCCTTTGTGCATAAAACCTTTATTTGTCAGTCTTGTCCGATCCATTCTTTAGTTCTCGTCCGTCGTATGGTGTCCGTATAACTGGATTAATCGAATTGAAAAGGTTCAACGATGTATGACCAAACACGCAATCAGACTACATAGATGGCCCAATGGTTCTGAAAAACCGTATAGAACGAGGTGTTTATTGTTAGGCCTAGAATCTTTAAAAAATCACCGCGAAAAGTCCAAGGTACTGTTTATCAGCAAACTATTGAAGGGACAAATTGACGCTCCTCGACTATTCAACAAAATGAATATACAAGTGCCTAGAATGTCAAGACATACTAGTTTCATTCATGTTCAGCGTTTTAATAATAGTTATGCAGCTAATGAGCCAATGTCAGCCATGGCTCGCAGCTTTAATAAATTTTTATGCCGTCTTTGATTTTAATCAATAATCAAACAGCCATAGTGAGGTCCTCCGTTTTACCATTGCTAATGAATAGTTCTAGTTTATAAGTGTTATATAGAGGTATAATTACACATTGTGAGCTTTTTTCTTCTTCTCCTCTTGTAAAGCCTAGCTAGGCAGACAAGAGTGTACTCAAATAAATAAACAAATAAACCAATTTTAATATTTTTGGGTGTCTAGCGATTGAAAGATGTAGCAGCATTGCATACAAAAATAATGCAAATAATTGAAAGTTTACTAAAGAACACTAATATTGAACAAGTTGTATCAACAGGCATTGTTCTTCTTCTTGCCTGGCGTACCGATTTATTAAGCATTTAAGTACATGTTACGAAACACATAATGAACTCCTTCTCTTCCCTATGTAACAAATCGAAACGCTAGAGCCAACTAGTCCACCTCCTTCCAAGCCTTTCCCCATTACGTAACTTACGTTAAATTACGGATGACGTTTTAACGTTAAAATGTCCGTTGTTTCTTTTACAAGGCAGGCTTCACCACAGTCTTCGCTACGTTGTGCATAAGACCGAATCCGTTAATAAGCATAAATTTTGATTTACCCATTTCACGAAGCACGCAAACTTATTGCTTAACGTTTGGTGACAAAAGTTTTGACCTCCGATTCGCATGGAGCGGTCCCCAGTAGGGCACCCGACTCGCAACTCGTGTGGCCAAAGTTTGCCACAAATCTTGTGCTTAGTGCCCGGCAGTTTTGTTTCAATGATGATTTATGTGGACCGGCCTTGAGCTTTGAGGTTTATGGTGTCAGTCTTCAGTACGGTTCTGACAAAAGCACTACCAAACGGAAAAGGGCTTTGGGAACGAGATATGCTCCCTGTTACGTTCGAACCCATAATCTATGGAGTTTGGTGTTATGGGACGTCACGGTTAGAAAAACACACTCGGGGACAGAACCCATCGTGTAAAAACTGTTGCGGGTGGTAAAGATGGTAACGACAAGTCGACACCACGCCTCAACAACAGGCGGACACCCTTCGTTAAAACCCTCCCTGCCCGTTTCTCGGTGCCGTGCCGAACAGAACTTAAAAGCTGATAATCACATTGTAAACTCAACAGCGTCAACGTTCGCTTTCCGGTGACTTACGTGGAAGGAAGAAGAAAGGAGGTGAGAGCGAGGGGGAGTCTTTTAGCTGTTGCCGAAAGCACACACACCCGTCAGAGCATATGTTTGCAAAACCATGACAGCCACTGGACTGTACCGACCCAACCCCGGGAGGAGGGCTTGATCTTGTTTGCAGTTCATGCAGAAAAGTCGCTTTCCATCAGTGCACCCGGTCAATGGTACACCAGCGATGCTGTGTGCTAATGGGAATGGATGATAAACGTCGGGTGGGTGCAACGCGCCCAGGTTCGCCACCCATGTCGAACACTGTTATTTATGGTGCCGGTTGAAAAAGGGTGACAAAATGTGAATTATGTACTCGTAATCCAATTTGTAAATATTTCCTACCGGTCGTTGCGTTGTTTGGTTGTGTTTCGCGATGCCCACGGTGGTGGTGCGGACGGAAAGCCATTTGTCATAGACTGCCGACCGGAGTGAACGAAAGAATTATTCGTCATGAACTATTTGGTGCGGGAGGATTCAGTCGCATTGGGTAGTTGGCAGCCATAGATAGACTATGAGTCATGTGTAGAATTTTTTCGCTGTCGGATGGACTGGTGACCTTCAGCCTGAGATTTGCATGACGACTATCTCGGAGATGATTTTTCTGTTATTTTTTCTTCTAGAATACGATCATTCAAGTCATTTTGCTATTGATAATTTGTTTCAATAGACACGATTCGTGATCGAGTTTCAGCAGCCGTTCATAAATACTTTAATGGTTATTCTAGGCTGACACAGAATAGCCACCAGCGTATAGATAAATATGTCAATTTGAAAAGCCCTTCCATCCGCAGCAGACAACCGTCCGCCAGAAAGCAACCAGTGCCTAGCGCAAGTTCTCCATAACGGCAAGCGTACATCTATTCCCTCTAAGTTCTACAGCGGAATCACTTCCAAACCTTGGAAAGATTTCGTTAGCACTGGTACGGAAAGCAAGAACCCAAGCCTCTGATAAACCAAAGACCCCCGATGGGATGGAGGTCGCCGGGTGTGGCCGTCGCTAGGATGGAGAATGATGATGCAGTTTACGGCTTTTCTCCTTTCTTTTACGACTTCAATTTACATAATTGGATGATCGGCTTGAAATTATATTGATCGTAAAATTCGTTCGTTATTCTTCTGTGCTCGAACACCGCCTCGGACCAGACGCGTCTCTGGCAAGGGGAATCCGGCCGGCAAAAGGTGGACAAATAATACAGATTTGTGACAATTGCGATCGTATCATCGAAAGGTTGTACCGTCTTCTTGGCAGACTGGCAAATCCCTAACCGAGGGGCTAAGAAGCTGCCAACAGTCGGGCGAGCTGGGCAGGAGACGGCGAACGGAAACGAATGCGAACATCTACGGTACGTACACAATCGGAAGAAGTCCGGCTTTTCAAAATTTACTGTCTCGGGACGCGGAAGGAAATCGATTTCGAAGATTTATGGCGCACGGTTCGTCATGAGAAAGCACCTTTTTAGGTGAAGCTGCTAGGTGGACAACCGTTGCTGAGGGTAGGCCGGATGGAGGATGGATGGAAGAGGAGTATTTATTGTCCAGCAACCAATGCTTCGTTTGGCTACACACACACACATTCGCAAATGCACAAGAACAGCGCACATGTGCCGAAGTTTTCAGTAATGTTTTACGATTGTTTCGTAATAATCGCTGGCGCTGCTGGAACAGTTTTATGGGCGCCATTTTCCTGTCGGGAGGAACGGGCATATTGGGATATTTTAGATGACCCGGGTAAGCAATACGGCTTGGCCGTAATTTATGAATAAAAAAAAAAAAGATGAGCCGGGTGTTGTGACATCCACTTCTTTCGAAGAGGCATGTTAAGCATGCTTCAATGGATGTGAAGAATATGATGATATAATGATTTTATGAAATAGTTTGTATTATCTACGCACTTTATAGCAATATGGTAAATTAAGCAAAGACATCACAACGATTTTGGCAGATGATATCGACCGCTGTTAGTACATCAAAAGTTTGTTTATTTTAGATTGTTTGTGATAATTGATTACTATATCCTACATCAGATATTAAGTTCCTGCTACGTGACATTTCATCTGCAGTTAAGAAAATGGCGTCATGAAATAATCAACTCGTATGAGAAACAACTTATATGACGGACTAGGAG
>KB663832.1:13408312-13426986 GCA_000349025.1 Anopheles minimus | reverse complement strand
CATTGCAAAAACCGGTGGTGCAGCAACGAGAAATGGTGCTTCATCATGCATATTTGATTGGCGATCGTATGTATGAGAAGTGGTTTGAATTTCTTATTGCAATCAATCTGCCAATTTTGCGGTTATTGTCGTTGCGCTGTAGCAGTGGTATTAATGCACAATGGATACAAGTATGTAGAATAGGGTGTTTGGCAGTTCATGTTGAAGATGGGATGCTTTTGCGAGTTAGGTTTGTATTTCGTACAACTGGTCTGGAATTTTCAGGAAGATTATGATACGAAGAAAGTTTAACATTAATATAGCAAACAATCACAAATAGCAAAACGTTCTTAGTATTTTATTATAACTTATTTCGCCCCCATTCGTAAATTTTATATCAATAAAATTGACATACCATAATATGATAAATAACTTAAAAACAGTCAGACCATCAAAAATGGATAATCCGCTTTAAAAGTGGTGCAAACATTTGAATTACTGGCAAAAATCTTCAAATTTCCTTTTGACGCTTTTCACGTTATGCTAACGATATATAATTCTTCCATCCGTTAGAATCTGATTGTTTGATTGCCTTCGCTAACTGATGGTGATGCGATACTCATTTGCATTTACAGAAAATAATTTTTGTTGTTTAACTATATTTTTTTGGGTTTAGTTTTTTATAATAATAATCAAGACGACATTCTCGTCTGTCCACAAGCACTTGCAGTAGATGCGAGAGCTCAGGTGCTTGTGTTGTTTTGTTTTTTTAAGCTGTACATACTTATGTTTGATGTTTAACGTTTTTCTTTAAACATTAATCAATTTTTCTTTATACATTTTGACCCCTGGAGGCTGCCAGCTTGAATTATTATTTTATAATTAAATTATAGTAATATGAATTATTCAACTGCAACAATATTGAAATCGGTATTTGTATTTGTATTTATTTAAATTCTCAGTAGATCTCAAATTCAATTTATTGGTGTTCCTATTACTTCTGATGCATCCTTTTCGTTTGAGCTCTATTCAAGCACTATTCAAGCTTCACTCTCTATCGGAACAAAAGCAATTGTACCTCAATTTTGGCTTTACTGATTAGTGTTTGTTTAAGTAAAGAATCCGCCGCGCTATGATTTCGATGCATCCAATTTGCAGCAGCCCAAGGAGAAATAAAACGGAACAGAAACACATGTAATTGTTTCTAGTGCAAGAAAGTGGAATGAATCATATTTACCTTACCAAACGTGTCTACGATGCTGTTGCTCTCCGCCGAAGAAGTAAACTATCAATCATCATAACATTTGCCGAGGGAAAAATCAACATACATCAAATCAAAACCCAGTAGCGCTTTGGTTCGTTTTTTTTTTCTTCTCTCGCATCAACCAACCGTCACGACTACTCGAAAGCATACTGAAGAGTCTTACGGTTTCAGGAGTATACTTTTTGTTTCAATTTCGCTGTAGCGAACGAAACTTTTCTTTCCAACACTGAAGTACGGACCAAACAGGAAAAAAAAAGTTGCAATCTGTTTGCAAAACAAGTGTATGCAGTGACTGGCGCGCGTGCTGCACGGTGCGCAAGGATTCGTAACCACTCGTTTGCGATTCGTATCGTGCGTGTGGTGATAGATGTGTATGCAGAAGGTGCTACCGCTTGCTTAACGTGCGCAAATTTGAAGCACAAACGCATGAGCGGCTAGTAGTTTCCCGCACCAGAATAAACTGGTTCCACAAGGAGCTCACACACACACACACACACATACTAGGAGGTGAAGCCAAATGCAACAAAAAAAGCGATCCGTTATATCCCCTTCGGAAGACAGTAAGATATTTGGATGCAGCATCGTGTGTTCTTTCATTTCCCACCTTTTTTTCCCCCGTTTTCCATTGCACTCGTTGTGAAAAGTTGATTTTGGAAGCTGACAGATTTAATGATGCTTCAAATGATACTCGTTGCTCCACTCGTTGTGTGCTGCACGATACGAATTCGGTGTGTGTGTGGTTGGGAACGGAACGACAGCTAGGGATGTGGTGGGTGGTTGGGAGTAGTGAAAAATGATGCATCTTATCGCACAGCGGAACGGGAATAGTTCCCTAACTCTGCTGATATGATCGTTTGTGACTTTAGTCTACGTTTGTGTTTCTGTTCGTTATAAAAAAATAAACCCTAGAACCTAAGCAGTGTTTTCTTAAAGGATTCCCCGTTTTACCGACGTGGAAAGAAAGGAAGTCTATTTGTTTTTGGTGCGAAGGAAAAGTGCCTTAACGCGCTTCCGGTTTGGCAGTCCATCGTTTGGTTTTTCGTTGGGGGAGGGAATGACAAATTGAGACACGTCATGTAGATTTGCGCATTTCGATTCGTACATAAACGGAACAGTTGGGACATGGAATGCTGGCTGTCTTTTCCCATTTGCTTTGTGGGTTTTGGTAATAAATTTGTTTGATGATAGATTCCCGTTTTCTCACTGGTATTGTTTTGGTAGGTTATTTTTGCGCATAATGTTATCTGCAACATGATTTTATTACACTTGGTTACGGCACCTGCTTGGCAGGTTTTGCAACAAAATTTTGCAACATTTTTTTAAGATGGATCGCGGAACTATTTCTGATTATTTCCAAGTTCTAAGTATAACTTTTTGATTCAACCATTTGCGAAAAATAAGCAAAATTTATGTTAAGGACTCATTAAATATACACTGATTACTTTTCTACCTAGTTTTTGTATATTTCTTACAGTATGATACATTTAAATTGTCACCCAAAATAATAAAAGTAATATTTTTAAATTTTACAATTTTGTTTCGTAAAATATATTTTCTTTTTAATTTGAGTTTTAGGTTTTACGAGTCAAATCTGAACATTAAATAACGTTGTATGCTGCTGTGTCTATTTTATAAAAATAGCACAACATTTTTAAATATTCGTTGATGCTAAAAACTAGAATCATTTCGTAATTATATCGCCTTTTTAAGTTAAAAAATCTTTATATTTTTATATATTTTATAGCTCCATTATGACGGCCTTTGCCGTATTTTCAGTATCACATTTACTGAGTTACAAATCTTTACAAGGCATTTCCTCCTTGTCATCTGCCTTATCCCGGGCATACTCGGTTGTTAAAAAATCTTTCTCACAAAGTACAAGTACAGTTGAAATGTGCAACATTTTGCCATATCACAATTATGATAGGTTCCTTCATTCAGTCTTCTTCATCGTTGGGGAGTTATGAACACTTGAGCTACCTCTTGCAATAACTTCATTTACTTTATTATTCGTTTTGGGTTTTCCACTTTTATAGTTTAACTTCAACTGACTTATTATTTACCTTTGGTTCCGAAAGGACTGAAAGGGCTCCCATCTTAGACTGGATTTTGGACTTTACTCTTGAAAATGAACTGTTCTTTGGCTCCGTGTGGGCCTTCGTTTATAATAAAATTTTACAAGATCTTTATGGACTTATTCCCACTGGAGCTTCTGTGAACGCATTGATTCCTGGTTGAAGAATATTTCTTTTTTGTGTTAAAATTTACCACGCATTTAACTGTAACATTTTGTATTGTATAATTTTAATATTTTAAATTTTATTATGAAAAAATTGTTTCTTGAATAGGTATTTGTTTTACTATTGGTATTTGTTGTAGAGGTGCATTTTTCTATTTCACCTATGCAATAATTGATGTTATGTTGCTTAATGTGCCTTGGCTAAATGAACTGCTGTGCGCTACTATCTTGGAGTGTCAAACGTTCGTTTTACATACATGATACTAAATTATTGTCTTACACACTAATCCTTATCTCCCGCTATCCTTTCTAGTCCCTTTGTTATAATTCCTAACACTGGAAGGAACTCTCATCCTCTGTTAACAACGTTACGTGATGGATGATCCCTTACTAGGATATTTATAATATGTTAAACGAAGCATACAAAAAATAAAAAATATTTATGGACATATTATTATCTGGCCGGATTTAAAGATGAAATAACTTAAATGATATTAGCGTGTTGGTTTTTCGGCTCAACATCAACATGCACTTTTCCGTCTGGGGCATAGGGGACTTCAAAATTAAGACGTGAAGAAACCCTAACGTGACATTAGTGCACCCTTCCATAAATGCAATAAACGAAGTGCTGTTTCGTGTATTGTTTTGAAAATGCGAAGAATTAAATGTGGAGAAGCACAGTTATTTAAAACTCTCAAAAGAATATTATCAGTAAAAGCATTTTGGAGCGCAAAGCCATGTAAGAAATGACAGAAAAATTAACAAAAGTGTATGGCAAGATACAACACTTTGCTGCATTACTCGAAATAAATATGATGACAAATGCTTTCGTACGGTGCAGGAATCATAGGCGAGCTCAGCTAATAATAGCAAGCCATTAAAGATTAAGAAGCCAATTTCAACGTGCTGGATACAGAATTGCATTAGCTTCCGCTCTTCGTCCCGAAATCTCAAACAATTCTTCCGATACGACCTACACGAAAAGTCGATGCCGCTCCCGGGATGCTGCAGCTACTTGCAGGTGGTCGAATCAGAAAAGTTAATGAAAAATTCAATAAATTTATCAGTTTATCGGCATTATTGGGCTCGAGCTTGATTGGGTGAGTAGACTTCCGAAGAATGGAACGTGACTATGCTGCCGAACGGTGGCTGGAATGGACGTGAGCACAACGGTTAAGAAAAATCTCAATCGCACCTTCGCTTGCACTCATTGCATCGGCTGGTGGCCTGGTAGCAGTGGTCGGCAACGAGCAGCCGAAGAAAATTGATTATATAAATTGCATGATTGGAAAATGCACTTCGATGGAGAATGCATTTATGCTTTGGCATCGAACGATGATAGTGGTCGACGGTTGAATCGATGCGCGACGAATGCCACGACAGAGGTTTTCATCAAATTCATTAGGATAATTTAGCCATTGTTAGATGGAGTATATATGAATACTGAAACGAGAGAAGTGATAGTCAGTTTCCTACGCCAAACGGAATGTTGTTTGTTAGGAGAAATTGGATATCATGCCACGTTGAAGCGAATTTGTGTGAATATTGACTTATGGCATTAGTTCATTGGGACGTGAATCTCAACTTCAGGAACAATAGTAGTGTGTTCAGTAGAAAATAAAACTTTTATTTCGTAATAATTTAATTAAATATTCAATTCAATTCGATGATCTTTGTCTGTTGAATGTTTGTGTTTATTTATTATAATAACTTCTCGAGTTTTCTGTGTTATGAACGCTTTTCCCCATCAGTTACGATCGTTTGTAGAACAAATGAAATGTACACATCGATTTCAACCCATTCGTAAAGCTCATCAAATGTTCATTCGAATATGTTGAATATTTGTATTGACTTTTTTTTGTTGCTTGACGTAAAAAATTATAAACAATACTAACGTGCCATATGTGCAAGTATTATATCACTTTTTCATCCTGTACAGTGTGTGGTGTATTTTTATTTGAAAAAAAAAATGTTAACCCAATAGTTTCATGTCTGTCAGACCGATAATCTCATTACCGGTCAACAAACGAAAAATGTGCATTACGAATGCCACATTAACAATTGTTCGGCATGGAGGATGACAAATTAAGAACGTTCCGAGTATGGAAAGTTGCCCATCGATCAATACGTTATATTATTAAAGGATACACGTTTCCTCCATTACACTCATTCGCGGCCAGTGCGCGTTCTGTGTTGTCTTTGTAAATTTAATATTTTAGTTCCATTTTATGACCCCACCCAATGTGTCCTTAACCACAGGAGGAGAAAAAAAAAAAACAGTTGCTATGTACAGCTTTTTGACCGTACGCAAGCGAGACGAAACTGTTACTTTGCCAGTACCGCGAATTGTAAACAATGATAGCAGCAACAAAAAAAAAATCATACACGTTCTGCACTACCCGTGGATGGAGTTTGATGGTGTTCATTATGCCCCTTTATCCGGCGCTTTTGACAGCGTGAAATACACAAACCGCATTACCCTCAAAGCCACAGCCCGGCGGAGCACTCGAGAGCAGTCGGTTCGTTGATTTATGGCGTAGCCAAATGAAATGGTGTAGCGACGATGGTGCTGCAATCGCTGCAATCCATAACGACACCATCACCACCACCACATGAACGGGGCGCATTACCCTGGGTGAGGGTTGAGCAAGTTAAACAATGATGAAAATGTCGGATGATGAGCAGCACAAGGCACTGGACCGGATTTTTATAGCGCCAAATCGAGCGTCGCAACGAATGTTTTAATGCGACACTGGTTCACCGGTTGCGGGAGGTTTTGTTTGTTTTGATGTGAGCTCTGTTTATTGTTCCCACCGCCGTACCAGATTTCTGGAAGAATCTGCACACCAAAGTATCGCGAATGAAAGGCGAAACTCATTTGACGCATTTTCAATGCACGCCAGAAGCTTTTACGCTTTCGAGTGTCAACGCAGTGCATTTTTATTTTCATTTTCCATCCCATACAAATCCGTGCGAAACTTGAAAAGACGTTAGCGAATGAAACTACACATAATGAAAGTGAGCATAAAGAACAGCAGCTTCCTATTGTGAACAGCAAAAAAAAAAAGGGAAAACTCTCTCGCCCGTGAACTATACTGCTTGTGTCAGAAAAAATGACACAAACCGCTTTTTTTTCGATAAAATCTACCACATTATCATTATTACAGATGCCGTTGGTTGATGGTGCTTGTGAGCAGAGAAAACTTTTTTTTCCACAACTACAGTCAGATACAAAAGCATTACGAACAGTGAACCTACACATATATGAGCAACCGAACACGTGGCACCATAAAACGTAACACCAAACGGCTGCGTGGCAGTGTATTAAAAGAAATGCTTGTTTATGCGTTGCGCCGATGAGGAGGAATGAAAAAAGCCGTCCTCGTTCATTCGGTGACCGATCGTAAAGTAACGTGACGGAAGGTGAAATGGGTGCCAATGAAAAATGGCGAATATCCACACGAAATGGAATGGCGCAGGAAAATGTTGGTTCACCCGCTTACGTGACATCATGAACTGTGGCGTCTACAACCGATTGCTGGTCAAGTCCTGCCCTGCCTAATAATTGGCTTTCTTGGACTGGAATTACCCTTGGCTGAATATAGTCAGCTCAACTATGGGGTGAGGGTTAAAAGGATGAAAATAGGGGTGACTTTTAAAGTTTGTGGAACCTTTTTAGTTTATTCGATTAATAGTTTTTGGTACGTTTTTTATGTTTTAAAGTTTACTCCACACAAGAGCAGAGCATAAAGTGTGGCATTACATACAGCGCGTACCACAACTATATGGACACTTTTTTGCGATTTATTAAAAAATTCTCAAAATATAACTCTGCTTGTAGGATTTTTGTAATATACAATTTAACATCTTTTGATATTTTATGAAGGTAAATATGTGTCTATCAATCTTTCCTCTTTTAAAAAACTGTTTTAGGGTCTAACCGAATTATAACAATATGAACACCATGAAAAAACATTCACATTAAATAATGTTATTAAAACTCGGTAAAAGTAACTAGAAAGTTTTTAAATGATTTAAGAATAAAATATATTATTTGAAAATTTTCAAATGTGGACTCAGCGATAAATTTAGGTGGTATTGATTTTTTTCATTATGGTTAGCTTCATTATTATCATTATTATCATACTTTGGATATTAAAATTTTTTTAAACAAATTTGAAAATATGTGTTTTGTAAACTGTGTTATTGTTATTGTTACTAAATCATCAATCAAAATAAATGTATTTGTTCATAATAAAAGCTCCAAAATAAAAGCAGTAGATTTACTTACTTAGGTAAATAAGGATGAAAAATTTACATGAACAATGAGAAATGGACTAAAAAATTCAAAAACGAATTGGTATCACAATCAAAATGTAAGCATCACCTGCTATTTTTTCATCTGTTTCAGTTTTAATCGGCCGTTTTGGAAAGTAGTAATCTCTGCTTGGAACCTAGAGCGCTATTGTATATTCGTAACACCTCAACCAAATGAATAATACTACAATTGAAGGTTGAGTCTCCATTTAAAACATCGTTGAAAATTTTATATAAGTGTACAACAATATTACAAAATTTATAGCAGTTTAGACGGGTTTTAAGAGCATAATGAAATGTGAAACTAATATTTTTCCTTTGTGATCATTTAGTTATGCAATGGGCCTGAAACATTTGCTTTTGCTATAAAACGCATACCAATTGCGGGATAATATGAAAAAATATGAAAAGGTGTGAAATTGTAACGAAAACGAGTGTCCATATAGTTGTGGTACACGCTGTATACCCTGACCGATCATCGAGCAACTGGTCATCAAAACAACATTTACCATAAATAAATGCATCGTTTTACAATGTTCAATTGTCTTTTCCTTTACGGCGTTACGTGTCAACCACTCGAATTACATCGAATGCTTCATAACACTGTTTACACACAGTTTCAAAACGTTGAAAAGTAATTTTATCACCAATTCCCCATTCATTCGTACTACGGCACTTTCTTCGATTGCATCCTTACCAATAGTGTAGTGTGCAGAAGGGCCGAAGACCGAGCAAAACTATTTATTACCACCTTGACCGAACATTACGACCGTTTTGCACCGAATGACAATAGTGAATCAATTTTTAAACTCGCCCTTTCACATCGATTCGCTAAACGAGAACGGGTGAAAAAGTAATTGTCATCTCATTGTCGGAAAATTGGAAAACAATTTCTTCGTCTGCGAGTCGATGCTATCTGTGCCTGTGTGCTCTAGTGGAAAGCCTTTGTGGGGGGTTAGTCAGAAGATAAATGGAGAAGGGGGAGTTGAGGGACGGGCAGCATTACGGTAGCGTCCGCCATAGGTCATAAAATCGTCCATTTTAGAAGATCTCGTCCCGGTGAAGCTTCCACCGTTTGGTCCAGTTTTATGGGAAAAGTTTTAAGATGCTGTAAACGTTCGAATTTACGACAGCGAAGGATAAAGTTATTGCTGTACCATCGGAATCTGATGCACACTGTGGTGCTGGGGAAAAGGGCGATCACAACATTGATATAACGGAGGAAGACGCTGCTGGATGGCGGGGATCGGTAGAAGCTAAGCATGATATGTACTAATTTTGCTGGAAATCACCGACACGTAGGCGCTGATTAACTGGAGCACCGGGAGCTACCGGATGGGACATATATAATGTTGATCCGTCCCATAACGTGTTACGGTTACGGAGAAGCTGCTCGGGGTGCGTTATTTGGCAGGTGCGCCCGTTATGGTGTTTGTATCTTTTCCAACCTGATCGATCGGCAATCGAAATGGAACGTGAAGGGAACATTCCGGCTGTGTCCGGAGGTTGGAATGTTTATGGTGCGGAAAAGTTTACGATTTTGCGACACATCCAACAGCAGTGAGGCGGCATTACAATAATGCAACGTTGTCAGTCGAAAAGGTAGTCACGTACCATATTACAATCGCACGGTGGGTGAAGTCTAATAATATTCTTTTGTTTTACTACATGCAGGGGGTTTCTGTGAAACTTGGTGGCAATCACCAATTACTGTAGGAATGTTTAAGGTACATTTATATTTAAAATAAAATTAACTGATCAAGATACTAATATTCATTATAGGAACATTATTGGAGTGCCATAACACCAACAAATTGAGAAGCTCGAAGCAGATTGTTGATTCTGATGCCATTATTAGTTGCAAATAATGATGTAACCAACTGCCTTCTATAAGTGAACTGAGTTGAGCGATTACTCATTTTTGTGGGACTCGATCATGACTCTCTTTCGGAAAAGGCTTAGTTATGAACTGCCTCTTTTTGGAAGAGACTTGTTCGTGATATCCTCCTTTCTGGTGAGGTTTTATCACAAGATGCCTCATTTTGGTGAGACTCTTTAGTTCGTGGTCTCTTATGAAAGAAGCTCTTTTGTGAGCTACATCGTTGTAAAGATCATAGTACGGTACCTCATATTGAGATCAGTGTTTTGTAACACGTTACAAAATAAAAATATATGTATATTGAAAGAGGTACCTCCTCCATCAGAAAGCCATATACTTACTCACTCAAATTGATGAGCAAAGTGCGTGAGAGCCTCAGTCGATCCTATAGGCAGCAAGAATTCAGGGTACTTTTTAAGTCTATGCCACACGCAGGCAGAACCAGATCCTTTTCCCAGTTCTTCTTATTAGACATTAGCAAGATAACAGAGAGCCATCAGTCCTTGCTAGGGAGGTCTATTCTAAGATATTCGGCCTTTTATTCGAATAAGTGAGGACTGACTACTCAACTAACATATGTGAAGTCAATTAGTCTAGTAATCACCTCAATGGAATTAGCTGAAAGTGAGTAAATTATCGCAAATTCGTTAAACGTTGTTGCACAGTTGTTTGAGGAGTTGTTCTTCGGTATACATAATGATGGTTGCGGAGGATTAGTAAGTTGGCGGAGAGTGGAGTTTTAGTTTTTGTGGTTTTTTGATTTTTTTATCTAACGTAACATGGTCTAGGTGACCAATTCCAAGTTCCATGAAGAATGAGTTCTTCATTTCATGAGTTATAACACTTCTCGGCGCTTTATCGCTTTATCAGTGAGTTCATAGTCACCGCAAAAAAACATTGAATTCGGTAGTTCAGTTATTCGTGGTTTACGTCAATGCGAGTGAATTAAATTACAAATGAGTTTTCAGGAAATTCGAATTAACTCGAGGCTATGATATTAATTACTTATTCCAATACCTAACGTCAGTATTCCATTTTTCTAATTAAAATAGCTTTTAAGTAGTTTTTGATTATGCTGCTACAATATTTTCATACAAAAAACAATATTTCATAATCGCAACGGTACTGTCGGTAAGTCTGTTGATTTGTTTTGTTCAAATGCATGCAAAAGTACTACTGCCTTATTGTATTCCCACACGAAACACGATTGCTCCGAAAACGTTACAATTGACACGCAATAAGTGACCATCCAACCTTGTCTCCGGGTTGATTACGTTTCGTTTCCCCTACCATGCTACCCATTATGTGATGAGCTGCCCGGAACATTCGATTGCCTCAATTGGTACCACCGTAAGGATGGCATTTTAACAACGGGGCTCGTTTCGATGACAGCTCACATGACCGTACACTCAGCCGCCCAGCACGGTTGGACACTTCTCGCTTGATCGTTAGTTGGAAGCAGTGGCCTTCGTCGATTCTCACTCCCCCTATTTGGTCGGTGTCACGCTGCCGGATGTGTTTTCGTGTCAGTGATTTGAGTGTTGATGGTTCCCGAGTCCGTGCCGTTAGTTGCTCTCGGTTCAAAAACAGCCAATTTTATCGTGTGCTTTCCACTCCAAAGCAGATCCTCGCTAACGCCGGTTCCGTCGGCATGGCGTACACTGGTGACCCTCCGGCAATGGTCGAGCTACCCTGCCGGGAGATAATTTGATTTTTCCACCATCGAATCGTCACCGAAACTCATGCACAGCCCGCAATGGTTCGCAATTCGCAGCGCAATGTTTGCCCAAGCATAAATCACCGAACACCGGACGTTGCATGATTTTGGCTAATTCTTGGCACTGCTCGCAACAGCCCGGTGGACCCCGAACAAGGGGTTACAAGGGGCTTTCCGGTGACGGACCGCACTATCGGACGTGACGGGGTGCCGTGACGAGCATGGATGACGGAAATTCATTTCCGTCCACCAGTGTGGCTGTATTTCCGAGATCTAGGCATTGCCCGCTTCATTGGCATGTTTGCAAGGAAGGATTTAGGGCGCATGGAAGCGGATGAAGGTGAACATTCTCGTAAGTCAATTAGATGCGTCACCGGTGGCAGGCCGTAAATTACTTTTTCGCTGCGTAGCGTATCCTTTTCTTACCGGCGAAGCATCTTCCCTACCGGAGCCTACATTGGTCAATCCTTCCTGTAGCGCCCCATTGCTTGAGACTCAGTTACGCGTGTGCCTTTTTTTTTTTTGGGTGTGTTTGGAGTTAGCTGCCCAAATATTTCTCTGCCCGGTTTTGCTCGATTTTCAACCATTTTTCTTTCTCCTGGTGACTACTTTTGCACGGTGCTAACGAAGGTTCGGTCCCGTGCGCTTAACAGTCGGGGTAGTGCACTAGTGACGGCTGGTCACGCATTAACTATTCCGGTATCGTGTTCCGTAGGGTGTTGGTGAAGGAATTGGGTAGAACCGTTGAGTCTGTCTTTTGGGTCCTGGTGATTAAAACTTTCACCCAAAAGATACCGGTATCATCGGTCGGGTGTAGAAACCTTCGGCATGTGCTTAACCTCAGGTGGTAGTATGCATGAGTTTCCACCGTTTGTACTACTGAGGGCTGCATAACCCTTGGAGGTCGAAACCTAAAAGTAACAGTTTTATTAGGAAGATAGTTTTAAGAAAAAGTTAGCTTAAAGCTTGATTTTACAATACAATCTTACGACGAATCTAATTATCCCGAGGATTCAAAAATAACTTACAAACCAA
Source organism: Anopheles minimus (assembly GCA_000349025.1). Lineage (NCBI taxonomy): Eukaryota > Metazoa > Arthropoda > Insecta > Diptera > Culicidae > Anopheles > Anopheles minimus. The sequence continues at coordinate 13,414,556 of KB663832.1, read as the reverse complement.
AGTAATTTAAATCTATTACATCAAACAAAAAAGCAAAACAAAATTGCGCTAGATTTTGTAAACAATTGTTCGCTAAAGAAATATTTTAAAAACTCGTTGAGAACAAAAACCAAAACATTCCATCAGTGAGTCTTAAGCATTAAATAGTAAAATGTTCAACAGGAATATTAAGAGTAGTAAACAAATTAATTTTATAAAAGTAAATAAGAAGGTAACGAGTTCTGCATTAAATAAGCCCATTAAATTAGGTGAATCTCTTTATCGAATAATAAAAGGTTTATTAGCCTATAGAATTGAGGCAATAACTTAAAATAAGATAGTTTGCAAAAATAAAAATAAGCGAGGAAATACCATCAAAATCTGATGAGAAAAGTTAATCTTCTTGTATGTTTTGTGTGGATTCGATTTGAGTTCTTTTTTACCAATAAAATTACAATCTATATTTTGGACGACAAAACTACATAGACCTTTCTACATCATATATTAATAATCAAATCTTACGGCTCGTTGCTGTTCATTTTGATTTTATTCTATGTTCACTCAGAAGTGAGTTAAAACAAAGTGAGTGAGCTAAATCATAGTGAGTGAGTTAGCGTAGCGTAGCGAATAGCCATTCGGTGCGGTGAGGTAAATAATCAATGAGTTATTTAACTCATGAGTGAATCAAAACTTTGTAAGTGAGTGACTGGTTGGTACGGAGAGATAAATCAGCAATGAGTTATTTAACACGTGGGTGAGTTCACTACCACTAAAGCCACTAGCGCTTCTACTACTACTGAGTTTTTTTATGTTTATTCAATGTTTTGTTTTCGTCTTATTAACACTTTTATTGTAGTATGCGCACGAAAGGGTTACATTTGCCCTTTTACACAGACCCCCGTACATAACCCGGTTGGACATTTTTATCATAGGAATCACGTAGGTTTTTCGTGTGTATTGTGCATCCAACACGTACCGCGTCCATGACACCATCCATCATGTCCGCCTTGTCCAAAGTCCGCTAATCCGGTCCGTTTCTACTCGTCAAAACCGTTGCCGCGCTCGTTTAATCACATCGGCTTTCGCAGCGCTACGCATTTAGCCGGTAGAAAAGGATACACCCGTTTGCGTTTTGCGAAAGCATTATGGGTTTGTGATTTTTGTTTTTGCTCTACCGTTGTGCATCGAAGGACCGGAATGTGGTTATTATTCCGCACCACCTGTCTAGGGGTGTTTCGTTCGAGTTTGTCAGCTCCCTACGGGCTTCGGACTTTGTAAATTTTGCGTTGCGATCGCTTGTGTGGGATAAAGAGGGATGAAGATTGCACACCTGGGCAGTGCTGTGTGGACACCAACTCAAGGGAGAGGTCAGCAGGGAAGAACATTGGTACGTGATTTTGCTGATGTTTTGCAACAATTTCGCTTCACCGTAACGTCCCCCCAGAGGTTTAATGGCTTCTGGGGGATGAGTACGGTGCGATTGTATTAATGAAATTCACAGCCATCTTGCCGACCCGTTCTGGGTATGATTAAACGGACCCTTCCATCAAATCGTCATGATCGCTCGGATTGATGAGATAATCCTATGCGGTTGCTTCTAATGCGAAGAGATTTGAATGCTAGATATTGCGTGAAACGAAGATAAATGGATCTATATTATCGATACAGAGAACGTGCGAAAGATTTATTGAACCACATATTATTGGGGTTTGTGCTCCTCGTTATGATAGTTACGCGATAAAGGAGTTGATGAGGTTAAATTAATTGACCGATCGTCATATCAGTATTGGTTTTCGCTCCATTACATTCGGAATCAAGGGAAATAATTAATTTACAAGTAAAAAAGATTTAATTGAAACTTAACAATCATTTTAAACTATATTGTTCACACTATAATTTGACAATATTTCGATTGACTTTTTATTTCCCAAATTGGATATAGCTTGAGTTGTTCAAAAAAATGTTTCTTAACGATTGTAGTTGTTAATATACTAATGGCTTTAACATCTTCCTCTCTGTAACTTCGTCTACTGTTTGCAGTGGTTGTCGGGTACGACCTACTTCGGGAATTCGAGTGGAAAGAAATCTGGAAAAAAGTTGACCGTTGGACAATGTCAAGATACCAAACCTATAGTAAAGACTTCCAAATGTCTAGTAACCGCCACCCGCCAAAGACTCTTAATAGTTCGGCAGACTGAGTGATTTGAAGATTTAGAAAATCTAGAAGTTTTTCATCTCCAAAATCTTTCTATCACTTCTGGTCGTTTGTTAACAAATATGTGGATACCCACTTCTTAAAGACGTTATAGCCAACAAGTTTCTAGATTGTAAGCTGTTCGTTCTGTGGAGTAAACATGACAGTTCAACATCTCCTTGTAGATTGCTGCGGACACTGCAAGGAAACGTATGAATATGACTTAATATTGAGGATGTACTGTCAAGTTTTTTTCCATAATAATTTTGTTTCTATTTTTTAAGTACTTTTTTCATCAATATTATTAATTTATTTAACATATTTGTGAGCAAAACTCACTTAAGTACTGGGCGTGATATCACGGAGTCCGAAAGAAAGGATGTTGTCTTCGCGTCGTTCAATTTGCTACTGTGTATTCATTTGTCATTGAGTTCATTACAATCCATCCATTACATAATTCATTCGAGTTCATTCAGTTCATTTCTATCCGCTCTAGATTACTTCGTCCTAATTTTATCTAGTCCAGTTTTTGAAAATCAGTGAAATATTTCATGCCGATGGTTGATCCTAAATATAATTTCATGAAACCTATTTCTTACAATATTTGTGTATATAAATAAAGCTTGTCATCATTTAATATTCTACAAACAACTTCTAGTTTAGCAGCCCCGTTAGCGAAATATAGCAATAGTTGTCCTGTGACACTAATTTACTATTTCGACCGCTAGATATCTCCCGGACGCTTGCAACGCTCAAGACACAGCCTTTAGGCAAATGTGTTGTATAACGCATAGCCGTCTTCAATTTGTTTCCTTTATAGAACAGTCGTCTTCAAAACTATTCTTTCCCTGTAATGCGAATGGTGTTCAAAGACTTACATAATCTATTTGACTTGCACCATTGTCTCTTTTTCACTTCCCAGTTTTTTTACACTTACTTTTCATTTGCATAACATAAAATTTCAATTTAAGCTAGTTTCTTAAGCCTTTCAGGCAGCTTTTTGTATTTTCACGCAGCATTCCAACTTAAATGAAGTAAATAAAATAAAAAAGTTGAGAAAAAATTTGCAACAGCGAAGCATCCCACTACCGAAACAGCGGCCTGGTTTCATAACTACATATTTGATAGCTCCAAAATGGCTACATTAACGATGCACAAGGGCCCGGTTTGAAGTGCACCAGCGTATAATGTCCGTACATTAATTCATGCATAAAGCATTTCATTTCGTCCAGCATCGCCACTGTTGCCCTATCGCACGCAAGTAGCGAACGGTGAGGCTAAATTTTAATAAATAATATTTTACGTTAATGGTGCTGAAAATGATTTATACTGTCAGTCGCCTATCGCGAAGGACGTCTAATCGTGGCCGGGGTTGAAGAGATTCCAGTGTCTTAGAGCCATCCGACTCGTGATCGTTCGTCGAGAAAAGAAGAAAAATAGGAGGAGATAGCGAGAGAGAGAGAGAGAGAGAGAAAGTACGTAAGTTAAGAAAATGTTAAACTTTGTTGAAAGTGTAAATTCACTTGGCATAAAACCCGCCCTGTGTTTCTTCACGCTGCGGTTGGCCATGCAACGGACAGCGAATCTCGAATCTCGCCGGAATTTCAGTGTACGATGCGAAATTTATATCCTTTTCGTGGTCCGGTGGTCGAGTGTCGGGCTGGTTTGGTTCAAACTTGAAGTGTGTGGTCTCCATCCGAAAGTGTCGATTCCACAAACCAGCTAGACATCCCAAAAGCGTAAACGCATGTCGGTTTCTCGGTACGAAGCACCAAGATTGGGAACTGTCGTCTTGGAACGGTTGCATCCCCGGGACGGAGTATCTTGTGTCCGTTAGCCTGCGAGCTTGGTGGGCGAATCAGCAAAGGATTCAGACTTCACGTACACGACTGTTTCCCATTGCGATGTGGTTTCGGTTGCTGATAGTTGACATTTTTCCCGTGGACACTTCCCGCAGAAGCGAAACCATCGGGATGGGTAAGAAATCGCAAAAATTGTACAGCGTGATCGAGCCACTGGTACTGGCGTCTTTGGGATGGAATTGGAACAGTGTACGTATACGTACGCTACCGCGTGTCACGGACGAAACTTTGCCCAACTCCGGCATCCGGTTTTTTTTTGGGGGCGATGCTTGCCGCCCGGTGATATCGTCGCTCAAAGTGTCAAAAGCGGAAATGACACTCGTTAACAGCAATCCTCCCGACAACGTTCAGTGATTTTCGGTCGATCGGTCAAACCAGAAGCGCGCACGTAGCGCTGGGGAGTGCTTTTGCCGCTCGCAGCAGGAAATGAACTGTGAAGAAATTAAACTTAATGGAGGCGCCTGGTATGTGGTGGTTGATCGGACAGGAGCACTTGAAGAAATGTTTTTCTTTTCGGTGTATTTAAAAGATTCGCGCAGTAATTGATGGTACGGGTATGCGGGTGCAGGCATCTGTTTTTTGACATCCGAAAGGTTACTCTGATGTCACTCAAGTGATAGGGAGTTGGAACAGCTGTATGCTACGTGAAGCGTAACATGAAGCAATGGAAGAACTTCTCTTTCAACGGAAGTAGGATGTGTTGCATGTATTGTATGTCGTCGAAAAGAAAAAAAAGAAACCCCAAGAAAGTTACTCAAAATAGAATAATTCTCCATGCACTTTCCCATGAACTCGACATCCCGCAAGCCACATCTTGTGAAACGAGATAAACATTCTAATTTTCCGGTATGACACAACCATTAACGAGCCACCAAGTTGCTCCATCCTCTGCGATGTTTGACCAGCAGGGAATACCGGTGCTTCGCTCATCCTGCCCGGGCATGACATCTTCATCTTTTTCCGGGATCGTCCGTCCGGGGTGTAGGTTCGCAGCCATGATGGATTGGTCAGGGAAATGGAAAACGCTGTCAACCTAGATCCCGACCCCGAAAACCCCAAACGATAAGCTTCCACCGGCTGCTCGGATGTTGCTGTTGATTTGAAAATATTATTGTTTTCCCTTTTTTCCTTGTTGCTTCCCTTTTCACTGGAACCAGGGCAGGTGGTGTTTGGTTCGGACAAAAAAACCCCAACATCCAATCCGTTGTCCGCACCGCATCGTCTCGGTGGTAAGATAAACCACAAATTTTACTTATCTATTTAATTTAAACTTTGAAAATGGAAAATATCATTTCATTATGCGGCGTGCGATGCGGTGACTCTTGTAATGGTAGGATAAATATCAGTTTATTTTCATAATCGCTTGTGTCACGGGCAGACGGGCTAAAAGCTAGATTTGTTAATTAAATGTCCACTCGAGGAAGGTGCTGTGGACTGTACGAAGATGTTTCGTGATAAAAGTTACGAACAAAACACGTTTAATATACTGGAATGTTGGTAACGTTAATCGAGATTTGTTTGAAGGATGAAGATTATGAGCAGCAGTAGCAACAGAACCATCACGCAATGGTTGATAAAGATGAATGATTTCGTTGTAATAAGCAATTAGGTGGTAATAAGAATTTATATTACACTTTTCGAATAGGTTGTGCTCAATAAAGTGAAACATTGCTCAGACGATTGCCAAGACATAAATAAAACCATTGTCCGGGTAGATCTTGATTGTTGTTCGCTTAATGTACACACGCATTACTGAGGCTTAGATTTGATGATCGCAAACACATAGCAATAGTCCTCCAGGAGTAAAAAAAAACTAACACAAATGTTTATCTGATTGCCTAATAAAGTGCTATACGAACACTTGCACAGCTAAAAGAATGAATAATATTTGCTCATGTTCCGTGCTATTTGGGAGCCCTTCAGTAGCTGTTTTGAGAGCTTTTCTGTAGCTGGAACGAGGAGGGCCTAGCCGACGAGAGTAGTGGGAATAATTTTCCTAGATATTTCGAACATTCTGTAACCTTTCTGAAAAACTAGACTGTCTTATTTTTACATTGGTTTTCGTATTTCTGTACCCATGTATGCCGATATTTGCAACCAATTTCTTCAAAATTGGCCAACTTTTCGCTTTATTTATTAACTTCTTATACTAATTGTTAGTGACGCTTTTTCGATCTAAGTACATCTTTTGATCAATTCGGTCCGGTGG
>KB663832.1:13369488-13393566 GCA_000349025.1 Anopheles minimus | reverse complement strand
ACATCTACGTTAGCTTTAATTTCAAAGCACAATCGTCTCACACAATAATACAGTTTCCAATATTTTCAACAATTTCTTAAACCGCTTGGAGTTTTTTGAAGTCTTTTGCAGATACAAAGAAGTATGAAAATTTGTGCTCCACAGATAAAGCAGAAACTAGCAGTCTGGAATCTTAGAGGCGATAAATAAATGTTGAACGGAATGAAGTTTGTTGGGTCAGCTAGTAGATTATAAATTATTAAGTTATAACTGGTATAGTATTACAGAAGAATATCCTGCCAAGTTATATTAGTAGTATTTTCACTCGGTCAGTCTCTTCGACAATAGCTAGAGACAGACCAACGGCATCCAGCCGAGTGCCGACTTTTCTATTCCGACCGTCGTACGATACGCATCGACTAATAAAAGTATATGTGTGTGCACTACAATTATATCTTTTATATGCAAGGGTAGAGTTGAGACTTAACAACTAAGCAAATTATAACAACAATTTAAACAAAAATGTTTTTGGGTTATCGAACCTTTTTTTTTGGTTTTGCCTCGCATCAAACACAATTTGTAAAATAATGATCAAATCTTAATTTTCCATTCATCATTCGATCGGTCTAGTAAAACGATCCCAAACCCACCGGTACCAATTAGTTTCAGCAAAGAAATACTTTCCCTTGTTGGCACCTTCCATCGGAATGCTCTCATGCAGAAAGTGACCCATCGCAATCGGTATTCCTGCACCGAGGTTCTCCGAGGTTAATCCAAAGGCGTGGCAAGAGCAGTATGCGACAAACGAGAAGAACCGCTAAGAGGGGACACGGGGATTTCGAATTGTTCATGGTGATATTATTTGCGCCCAATTGGAAAACTCAACATGACAAACATACCTGGAACGACAGTGAAATGGTGTTACTTACAAAAAAAATCGATGAAAAAATGGGTTAAAACGTGGAAACTTCCGCAATGGGACGTTACATGACAAGAACGGGGCACGTTTCATTTCCACGCGTTTGCAATAACGACCAGCAGTCGACCTCGGGACGGTAGGCCGCACATCCGAAATATAATCAAAAACCTAATTTGCTGCCTCAATTACGCTGGAAATTAAAATCTCATCCAGCGTGGCAACTGACTTCGATTCGCCGGTACGGACCAAAAGGGTTACAACAGGTTGGATAAAACGTGGAGTTTGTAGTTGAAGTCGCGATAAATGGATTCGGGCAGTGCTAACTCTACGACCAGTGTCATCATTCAGCGCGTATCTACCAATACACCATAGTTATGGTATTTGGATTTGTCTATCAATTGGTTTGTTTTTATCGTATCGGGGTAAAATTTCTCCATAACAAAATGTCTAAATAAATTCCACGATGTTTGCCAATGGTAAATCAATACTTGTAAAAAAGCAACTTAAATGTTTATTAAAATTGTAACGAAATTTAAAGCAAACATGTTGTTATGCCAACATCAGTTTTATCAATCTAATACCTAATCATATGTGATGTTTAGATCAATGTTTCATCACTTACTGCTTTACGTTTTCAGGGAGAAACAAAGATTTCATACAAATATTGATGCACTCTTACATTTATATAACTTTTGCTTACTTTTTATTTACATGTACAGTCTTTTCACGAGTTATGCGAATAATGCGTTCCACGAATTTTTGCGGAAGTCGAATATCATTTGACACGTTGTTTATATTGTATTTTAAGGGATTGAATGTCAATATTTCACGTTTTTATTGATAATTCGAATATATTGTTGATATTTTAAACACAGCAGAGTTTAAAAAAGAAAACGATACTTCACAAAACTCACTTTTATATTAAACAAATTTATCGGTTTTGTAGGGATTTTTGAAAAATTACTGATAATTTAATTTTTTTTTTAAATGTAGGACCTATCAAATTTCCAAATTCGCGAATGTAGAATTTGTGTAAGTCGAGTGTTGCGTCACTCGGGAAAAGACTGCAATTAATAATTAAGCCAATTTATAAGTTTGTGGAAACTATTTTATATGTATCTGAATATCTTATTTCAATTCAGTTGGAGAACCAAGTCTTTTAGAGACCTCAAGTTGGGAAAACTGCCTCAGTAGTTCGACCTACCCCAAGCCATACCATACTTTATAGAACTCTTCTGGAAGGATCACTTGATCTTTATAGAATCCTCCCTGAACGAAGGAGGATCACTTGACTGACTCCTACGGAAATGCTCTGTTCCTGTTTGTTTGCATTGCCATATAGAAATCATATTTTAATCTTATTCCTGTTTTTCATTTTGGACTTAAGTTGAAATAATTGTTAAATTGTTGACCGCAAGAGCTTTACAATGAAAACAAACAACAAATTTAAAATTAATACCAAACTAACCTTAAACTATCCCGTCCAGGCAGAGTTGTACTGACCAGGTTGCTTCATACAACACAATTGAACAATTACCACTTGGGGATAAACAAATAAAGGAAAGCAGATAATAGAAGAAGAAACAAAACTTAAGAAATATAGGGTAAATACAATCAAAAGGGTAAATTTAAAAATAGCATTAAGAAAGGTATCGCCAACGCAGATCGAGAATAAAGGAATTGGAATTTAATGTAGAATGTGAGAGTAAGAAGGTGCATCTCTCTTTACGAGCTGCCTGTAACTGATGAGATTCCTTCGAGTGGAGTTTTAATAGTAGACATCGTTTTGAGTAGTGTATAAAGAGAAGAAAACATATACATATTAGGCCACAAAATCCAAGCGTTCTGAGAACCGAGTTTGCCATGAGCAGGTGCTGATCGTGGATCGTATCTTCTTTATCGATCGTGTCATTCTTCGTGGATCTTCTTTGCATTAATAGACACTTCCCGATCACGATCAGTTGAGATACAATTAATTGAGCAACTATCAAACGAATTTGTCACCTTTATTGGAATACAGAGCTGATTTTGGGATCGTATACAAAGATTGTCGAAATATTGTTAATAGTTTTTAGTAACTAAGAACTTTTTTTTCCATTTATGTTGTTTGCATATTTCTGTAGATCATAGAATAACTATAGAATAACTTGTGAAGTTTATTTATTACTATTCTATTACCTGTGTTTACCGCATTACCATAACTGTAATTTCATTCCGAATTGTGTAGAACAACAAGAAAAATCCCAACTCACAGCGTAACTTCACCGCGCGCATCAAATTGAGTTAACAAATTGCATACATGCCTGCCAGTTTTGTTTTTCGACCAACTTTCCCGTTCTGCATCCACCCTAAGTCAAAGTAAATGCAAATAAACTTCCATTCCGGATGCTCTTGCACACCAGTTTCCCGTTCAGGCATCTCACGGGTGCCTCAGCATGTCAGAAGCAGCTAAAAATATTTTTACACGCAGCCAGCGAAAGAAACTTCGCTTACCTTAGTTGCATGGAATATTTATCTTTCCGCCAAGAAAATGCACTGCCCCATTCTTTTCGTCCGGTGCCGTCATGCACATATGCGCTCACATGGGACACGGGCGTCAGAAACAGTTACGTTAAGTTTGTGCTGCGTTGCCGCCAGTGCAACGGAAAGGAATTAGCTGTAAGAAGTGTCCACCTTTCTGCACGCTCTTATCCATTTCCGGTGAAAGTTTGCTGGTGACAGTGTGGCTCCTTCTTAAAGGAAAATCTTTTCGTAAAGGATTTGAAGGCAGGTGAGGATATACAGACAAAAAAAGTTGATGCTCCAGATAAAGTTTGAACAAGTGAGGCATCGTTGGTGATAGTTATTCGGAAAACAGTGAGCTCACCACCTATCATAACTACCCAAGTGTTGCGGGTATGTTGTAAATGAGGCTGTGGGTAAAGATGTGTTTTTTCTCTGTTGTTTTTGTGCTGTATACGCAATTGGACACAAAAATCAAAAACTAAGAAAAGAAACTTTCTTTGAGATAGCATAGAAATCCCGTTGAAAGTTTGATGTTGGTTAGGGAAAGCGGACATTGCTAGTAAAGTTGCACTGCTTTGTGTGGAACACGGCTAAACCTGACCGGCCAACACGTCAAAGCTCACCTGAAGCGATGGCTATTGAAACTCTACCCGAAAATCTCAACTTTGCGCTACTTCGTTTTATGATTATTCACTCGTCTTCATCTCACTTTGTTCCAACATTCTCGTACTCGTGCCAGATGTACTCCAAATATGCCCTTCACTGACACAATACACTTCAAACTTTCTGTGGATCCTGCCCGTTCCGTGATACAGTACTATTCGGTTTAAAATGAATTTTGCAACACGGAAAACCATTTATAAAACGCAGACTTGATAGATGTAGGGATTGGAGATGGCTTGGAAATGTATTTTTCATCCGCGTTGATAGCGAATTGTTCATTTGTATATGTCGCGTTGACCTCATTCGTGTCGTCTGGTGAAACCAAGGATAGCATAATTTAATTTTCCACTTTTTAAACTTTGAAGCGTATAGGTTGAGCATTGCAGTGCACCTGGGGATATATACAAAGCATGAGAGGTTTCTGCAGGATTTAATTTCTGGCTTACACTTGGACACGAATTTAGCTAGTTTTTTCTAGAGGTTTCTTAAAAATAAGCGTACTTTGCTGTTTGCGCGTTATTGGAAACTTTATTTAAAATATCTTCAGTTGAAGGAAAAAACACTGCTCGCTCAGCAAAGCCTCCAATTTCTGTAAGTGTCTATCTATATCTTCAAAATATTATCCACTTTTACACCTTCGGCACGTGGCAAACGGAACGAAAAACCTGCAGAGGTGGTGAATTTTCATTATCTTAGCTTTCGCCTAAAAATTAGGCTGATGAGTAATGACACACGATTAAAAGTTGCTCTTTGGCTGCACAGGAACCTGTCGCGAGTCTTGCGAGCACAAGTAACGAGTTTTTTTCCCCGCCAGGAATCAAGTAGTATCATTGAGGAATTGCGCGCCGTTCTTTAGCAACGGATGTCCCATTCTGCAAACTGGTAGTAGATGCAAAGTCATTCGGTTGGGTTTATTTGAAAACTTTCTGCTGAGCTAATTTATTCTTTCTTGGGTACAACGGGAACGGAAAATTCGAGTGGAACTCATATTATTTTTCTAATAAGGGAACACATGATTGTTTTGGAACGGAGTGTGATAAATTTGAAACGCATTAGGCAAACACTCCAACTGGATGCTTTTTCTGCGTGTGTAACAGATCGTTGAAGCGACTGCACAGTAATTTATGCGTAAAAGAGAGTCTGTAATGGGCTCATTTCGAAATGAACACTTTTTTTCCTAGATTTGGTTTCGTTGTTTGATTATGATTCTTCTTCGCCAATCGTTCTCGAATAAGAATGGTTTACGCAAAAATCCTGGAAAATTATATTCGTTTGCTTGGAAGAAATTGATTCGAAATACTATGCTTCTGAATAGTAAGAATTATGTGTGATTCTTACTAACCACTCCGTTTGAAAACATCTACTCCATATTATTGAAAGGATGTCGGATGAATACTAATTTTTCAAATCACGGGCAATATGGGTCAAAGTCCATGTGAAAATTGAGTTTTTGAGACATGATGCAGTAATGTACTCCGGGAGACTCTACTATTACGAATGAAATTTTTATTTTTAACAGTAATTTATGATTGGAAATATTAATTGATATATAAATGACCATGAATTATGGAAAAAATGAACATATCTTTTTATTTATGGTAGAATAACTGCGCATATTGACGGACACAAGAAAAAAGGATGAGCATGCGTATTTGAACACAACGGTTTAAAATAGGTAATTTTTTTGGTAAAAGTTTTTTCAATATAATTTACAGTCAATGAACACTTGAAGCTGTTAGGGTCAGTGTACAAAACACAATTAACAGTCAAAACATTAATATGCTATCGTCCAACTAAACTAAACTATGGTGAATGATCCTTATATTATCTAAGTTTGAACAGAAACGACATTTTCATCTAAAGAGCTATAAATTTGTGCCATTTTTATCAGAGGATAATTCGAGGTTATTCATCTTCTATGGTACTTCAACCTCGAGAACAGCCAGTCTTGCGTACGGGGGATGTCGTACGTACGAGGCGGATTGTTGTTGTCTGATTATTTTATAGAGACGTTGGGCTCTATAGCCTCATTCGCCTCTTAGACGAGGCGGATGGGCTGTTATCTCTGGCTGGGCTGTCATTTAAAACCACACACACATATAAATAATTGGTTACAATACACTTAATTCTGTTGTAACCTACGAAGACTAGGATTTATTAAAATGCGGAAGGATGAAACTAAACTCCGTTTCATTCAACATTGAAATGTGTACAACTAATAGTTATTTGTTCAATTTCCTTTGCTCTATTGCATTTGCTGCCAAGTATTCAGTTACTATTATGTTCAGTTATTAATTGTTTTGAGTCTTATTTGATAAATTATTAAATTAATTTAATTTTTAAATTTCAAGGTATAATCGTGTAATCTCAAAAAATACACTACACGCCATAAAATACAACGATTATTATCGAAATCTCTATACAAATACGAGTAATTTTGGTGACATAACAGCATTGTATTAAAAACTACTCATTTTGATTGAATTGCATGTGAATAATTTTACATTTCCAACGTTTCAGAATGATGTTGTACATTATTTCTTTGCTTTTATTTGATTTTCGTCAATTTTTAAGTTTTGTTTAATTTTTCAAGCATTTTGATATTTCATTTCTACGCGCTGATAGCAACCGCTAGGCACTTTCTGAATTGATAGCGCTCTTGTTGTGGTGTGGCGGCGCTCGGTACTACTGCGCAAGACAGCTGATAGTTGTTTTGATCGCCAACTGTCATCGTGGTGTTGTTTTGGTTTCGAGAGAAAACAGGTTTTGCGTACGAACGCACGGTGTGCAGTGCCAGTTTTGTGTAGCTTATTTCACGTGCGACGATACCAGACACCGTGCCACACGCTGGCGTGGAAATAGGAAGTGCAAGTGCAGCGTGAAGTGAATGCGCTTTCGGTGCCGGGAAGCCAGTCGTCCCCGGTCCGGTTTGTGATAAGCACGCGGCACAGATCTATCCCACCGGTGGCGCGAAGGTAGTGCAACCGAACGGCAAAAGACGCAGGTAAGCAAAACGACTTCGGGGACCGGAATAGTAAAAGTGCCTTCCTACCTTTTTGCCGGTTCACTTAACCTTCCCTGTCGGCCGGACGGGTCGGAATCAGCTGGAGTGATCGGAAGAGAAATGGTAATTTACTTTCACTTTCCGAATGGCGTGCACAGTCGTTTTGTGTCGTTTCGGGGCTCCCGCCGAGAAAACGTGCTCTGAGTGTTCAGGTTTGTCGTTACTTTAGGTTCCCGCACCCATCCCGTCCGCTTGCCGTTGCAGTCAGACCAAAGGGGGGGCAAAGGTACGATTCCGGTAAAGGGCGCTCCGGGAAGGCCATCGTGAAAGCTTCCTCAAATTGCAACCGATCGAACCAGGAAAGAGAGTGACCGAGTGGGAACGAAACGTTATCAGTGCATCAGCAAGCTTGTTGCACTTTCCAGCAGTGCATCAGCGACGCGTTTTGCTGCTTTGTTGTCTGTATTGTAATTATTGGCCCTGATCTTGCATCACGATCATCGTCCTCATGCAAAAGACGTCATCGATTAGGTTGACGAAGTGTTGGTGGTACATTATTACTCAATATGCAAAGTAAGCTCTAAAACTGGGCCCTCGAACGTTAGGTGAAAAAAGGGCAGATTAGAGAGCGCACTCAATCACGGTCATCAGATACTGAGGGCTGATCCGTTGTTACGTGAGTCTTCGAGACACTGGCACGTGGAGTAAGCTGTTCAGTTCGCCTATGGTGAGGACTTTGTCTAATGATCAGTTATGTTTCTGAACGGGAACACATATTATTTATGTTTTGTAGGGATCAGTATCGCAACCAAACAGCGATTATAGAGCGCATGGAAGCATGGAATTTATGGAAGGCTGGAAGAGTTATGGTTTAAACCAGTTCGATGTTTAGCGTGTCTACAGTATATTTCAACGAATGTAAAAAAATGTTGCAATCACTTTGTTAAAAAAAGCGAGGTTATGCCAAGTGCGAACACGTTCGCTGGAAGCCTCCGTAGAGCTTTGTGAAGCGATTAAGCGATTGCCCCATTTGAAATGTAGGTTGTTTTGTTGTTGATAGACATTTGATACTTTCTTCATAACAATTCATTATCACTTAAAGAAAACAAACCCGCCTGTAGTAAGTATGTAAGGCAAATTTCTTCAAGATTAGTTATTAAAACGTATTAATTCCTTCTCTACACTAGATCTTTTTGTTGCAGAGTTCTGCACGGCAAGCCGAACAGCCAACCGGGCGTAAAATGTGTTGCTCACTGACCGTTTTGGGTTGTTTGCGGGTTTGTATAAAAAATAGGAGGAAAAAAAACGCGTTTGCGAAATGACGTAAGCATGATACTCTTCCACACGGACTGTATTTATCTCCTCACGGTGAGCGTACGCACGGAACCACAAGGCTGGGCTGTTGATTTGTTTGCCAGACTTGTCGGGCACGTTCGGAGCGGATTGTGCATTTTTATTTACGGGACGCGTGTAGCGCACTGTTTTCATTAAACGAAACATGTTGCTGAAGAAGTGTAAAAAGTTTCACCAAGTAGCAGGCAGATTGTTGTGGCGAAATGATTTGGAACGAGGAAGTTAAAACCGGGCATGAGCTTATTACTTGTAGAACTTGTCATGGTTTTTTTTTGTTTTTGGATTGTTACATTTTTATGTTCAGTCATATCAGTAAATAATCATTAAACGGATAACATTCGTTTGTGTTTTCTGTATCTCAGTATCACGCTTTGCATGATAAGAGGAGCAGGTGGAACAAAATGTTCCTTCCCAGTTATCATCAGCGATAATAATATTCGATCTGACCCACTTCTGCTCACAGGTTGCACTTGCACTTTTCGTGCAAATGCAATTACAGATCGATCGGTTGTTGGTGCATTATTTGCCCGCATGCGATTTGACTTTATCGCTTCTCGGTGGAAATACACGACGTGGATGTCAAAGCCAAAACAGTAGAATGCTTTCAGTGTGCAGCTTCACCCGTCTTGGAACGGCTGTTAAATTTCAAGGCAAATACAGTCCCCGCCCAACACACAAAGACGAAAGGCAATAGGAACTGGGTAGGTTTGTTGATCAGTTTTCTAAATGTCCCCTCCCCGGTATGGGTTGATGCAACGTACCGAATGAAGTGCATTTGTTGTTTGATGGTTGTGTCTGGTTGTGTATGGTGCACTTGCGCACTTCCTGGATGTTGTTCTGATGATGATGTTGATCAGAGCTGCATGAGGTAGTGGAGCTCACGTGTTGACATAGTTGTACAATCTCGGTACAACGGAAACCCGTGGTACCCGTCTTTTGCGGAACAACGAGGCAATGGCGGAAAGTGTCAGATAGACAACGGCGAACGCATAGACAAAGGCGAACTAGTGTTGATGGGGGCATTAATTTTTAACCTTGAATTTCAAAGGTTGACGGATGCAACCTGGCGTTATGTCACCGTGGATTGCATCTTTTTGGACGCGAGGCATCGACGATGGATGCGCCAAGTTGGATAGTTTTCGTTTTGCCATTACGATTGACACCTATACCGGCTTCATTTTTGGGTGGATAAGGTTACCAAAAGCACCGGATGTTGTTTGATTTATTAAATGATTAGTTACGAGTATGTTTTGTGGGGGGTTTTCGTACACCGTTCATCGTTGTGGGGTTGAAACGCTACACTTCGGTTGACTTTGTTCATTAGCAGTAACATGCCAGCGAAGATAAACGATGCGGTTGTTGTAAAGTTTAAATGATAAGACATCATAGTTTTTTTTTTATATTTCAAATATATTTTCCTGCTAACATGTGGCGGCATTTTAATAGAATATACTGTAGTGTGTCTGTGGCACAAAAGTGTAGAAGTAATATCTAACAATTTTGATAAAGCCTAGGTGGGAAAGGGTGGACTGGGTTGGCGCGAAACCGGATCTGAGATAAATTATTTGAAAGTTACAGATAACACTACTGTTGTCAACAATAGAGAGCACATGGGCATATGGGTACCAGTTTCTATGTCTGCCTACTAATATTTTGCCCGACGAAAAGTTTTCACGGGGCCTTTATTGATGTCTAATTTATTTTTACCATTATTACAACGTTCCATGCATTGTCAGCACAATTTTTTAGCGATGAGTGCAATGGTCTCAATATTTACAAAGCATTTCCTTCCGTCCAATAAATTATTATTGGGGAAAAAATATAAATTTTGTGTAAAATTGAAAGAGATCGCATTAGACAGTTAAACTGGCGCTATGTTTAGTGGTTTGTCTGAGGATTTTTGAAATTCGGTTACGTCCTGTGGAACTGTGACGACTTTCCTGAGGCTTTCATCCATTCGAAAGACTTGCATCGCGTTAAATAATTTATTTCTTGATGAGTAATCTCTTATTTTTTCTCTTAGTTTTCAGATACATTCGATTTCCCTGCTTCGGAAGGTAGTGCCCTAAAACCAGTATTAGTATTTTGATATTAGTGGAACTGGCAACTATACAAGTTCCAGCGGTGTCCCAATACAAGGTGCAAAGGGTACCTAAGGATACTTTTGTGATGAAATGAGACCCTTCTTCCTCGGTGGAATGTTGTTGACCATTTTAGAAGTGCGTATGACTCGGGGGAAAATGTTCTTCGATGCCACCTCTTTTTACGTTTGTTCGTTAGGGATACATTTTGTTTATAAAAACACAAATATCGTAATTTCCGTCCTTCTCGAACCTATGCTGGGGTAAGAGGGTGAACTTCATCATCATTTTAATCTATTTTTTATTAGTAGTTTTCCAATAACTATAGGCTTTCAATGTGCAAAAGAAAATTCTGATATTCGCGCTATCAACCTATCGAAACTTGAAAGTTCTAACGCGCTTCCAACATTGCGAGGTAGTTGTAAGCTATTACCGGACGCAGTCTCGAGTAGTATGAAACCACAACTATGGATAAGAAGATTCGTTAAAGGGAAGCCTTGCTTTAGCAACCACTACAGTTGAATTGCACTGAATGCTTCAACCAGTTTGAAAGTCACCGTGTACGCATTAGCCCTAGAACCACTCGTCTGCAGTGGCGACCGTCGGCAATGGTCAGTCGTACGCTGCAGACTCTGGCGTAATTTAAAACCACCACCTTACCTTCATTCGTCTTCGCGTGCCACTCGTATACTAGCGTTCGGAGCTGACCGCGGTCGTTTGGAATGGTTTTTTTTCCGAAACCGAACCGAAAAACCCCGCGATTGTCGTGTGCTGGCTCGCTTGAACAGGCAACCTTTGCCAAACCAATTGACGTTTTACGTCGCTAACCCCTTCACCGGCAAGCAGTCGCTGGACCCGGGCTCACCGTAGTCGTAGTGTGAATTGAAGGTACGTGCTGGATTGTGGTTTGAAAGTTACGATTAGCTGGGAGGTATTGGTGAGGATAGGTTTTTGCTTCTCGCCCTCCCTGTTGGGTGTGAGAGTGTTCAGGAGTTAAACCATTTTGGTAGCATTTTCCACCTCCCGGGAGTGATGATGTTGACCTTCAGTGATAGGATCTCAGGTGAATGGTGTAGAATTAGAATTCATGCACCATTTTAGGGAGAAGAAATTATAGCGCGAATAGTCTGGATGCGGACTCTCGGTTGAACGTGCAACATTGTTAATGGCGATATGCACCGGTTGTTTTTTATATTTGCTTCCGCTGTATGTTTTTCTACGAACTTATCAGTGCGGTGTGTTTCTTTTTATCTTTTGTTGTTGTTCACAAATGCACCGGACATACCTTTGCAGGTGTTTGATAAATGGTTGTCGTCTGCCTTGTCGAATGTACGTTTTTGTACTGTGATTGTTGCGTACGTGTTCGTCCCCCCCACCGAACGAGAACTGGCACACGGGTACAGTTCTGTTCGCAGTCGGGCAAATTCCCGGCCGATTCCGTGCATCATGGCAAGCAGTCCGTCCACGTGCGCCTACAAAACTTGCACGCACGTGGTAGTAATCGCGATAACGGAAACCCACCAACCAATCGCCGGTTGGTGCAGGCAGCGGAGGCCTTCGGAGAGAGAGAAATTGGAGTTTTGCAATGGCAATACAATGGCAGCAATTAAAACAGGTTCCTACTGCAGACGTTACAAGATTTGGTTTGGCCCGTGTGTGGTTTACCGGGCCTGTGTGTGTGTGTGTGGGTGATTTCTGTATGGTTCTGTTAGAATCACTTGATTGCATTCTGAACGTGATTTGTCGGTGTATGGCTGTTTTTTGTATCTGTTCCCATCAATAGAGTCATCAGTTGTGGTGACTTTTGAAATTGATCCATTGTTTTTTTTTATTTAGACAAAAAAAGAGGTTAGCAACACATCGATTGGATTGTTTGATTTGTTTGAAATTGTCACAAAAAAACAAACACACATTACTAAACTGATGCTGATTGCTGTTAGTTTTGGAGCCTGTGTTGTCTTTTATCCCCAACTTCAGGAGAATTCTAAAAGATGGAGTCGCCCAATGGTGCTGATTGTGGTTGATAGCACTTCAGCAGTGCATCTTATCTCTGTCTAGTTTGAATTTTTGTTTTGTGTTTTTCACCCCCTCGATGTGCTTCACCCGAATCACATCTTAACCCTGAACTGAGTCACTGAATGTCGGTGCAGCTTCCGCACGCGTTCAGCACACTAACCCTGGACGAATTTGTTGTTCGTATAAATTTAAAATTTGTTTTGCAAATGTTACTGGCCTGCCGGTTCGGTTATTAATTTAATGGAGCTTCTGCACGCTGGTGTGTCCATTTTGTGTTGTTTGCTACTGCTTCCGCACCACGGCTACTGTTGGCGATTTCACTTTGTTTCCCTTCCTTTTGGGGGCCGAGTGGTCGTTCGGGTGCGTGTGTGTCCGTTTTTTCTTGTGTTTTTTGTTGGTCCATAATTCCGAAGGACGACGTGGAAGATGAGATGTTAAAGCGGTGCCGCAAAGAAGCATGTTTTGTCGAACGTCACGGCCTTCGCCAGAGCGTCGTTCCGACAAAGTTCCGACAAGAGTAGTATTCTCTTCGGGGAAAATTGGGGCGAAGAGAGTGAACACGAGAGAGCTTGCGAGTGGTCGGGTTTTTCTCTTGGCCACTTTCCGAAAACGGTGGTTTTCCCTTCCGGCGTGATTTCGTGCGTGATCAAAATGTTGGTCCACTTGATAAAAATTGATTCCGGGAGGCTGGCTGATTATGGTGGAAGCTTTAAACGCCGTTGGACATTTGCAAAACGTCACAAAAGTGACCGTACACCGGTTCGTTAATCAACAACCCAGGACGGGTGACGAATGCCACCCGAACTTGGTAGGCGAGAGCATACGAGAGCGGCCTTTACGCGTGCTCTCTTAGTAGTGCTCTTTTGCTTACTTCCAGCGCGCTTTCGCAAAAGCTCTTCGCCGTTCGGGACTTGGCAGTGCAATCGTGTGCTTTCAAAAATTCATTCCCATTCATCTGACTGCTGCTGGCTGCACCAGCATCGTTTTGGGGGGGCCAAGAGCGCATACTGCGAGCATCTCAGTAGGCTCTCGCTTTATACACGGTCGTGCAGCTCAGCTGTGGGCGAGTAAAACGCCGCGAGATTTCGCGAGGTTCATTCCATTCATTCAGTGTTGGAACGCGTTCCGGTGCGGACACGGTGTGTCGAACGACGACGGCAAACGACGGCGAACGCGAAATCGCGATAGTGTGGTGCTTTTTTTTCCCCTTCGAGTGCGTGCGTGGTTTTTCTTTTTCGCTGCTGTTCTTCGCATACCGCAGACGCCACTCCTTCCGGGATTCCGGGGAAAAGTGTCCGGGCACGCGTGTTCCGAGGCCGGGTCGTGCGGCTACCTTGCGGGGGATTTTTTTTCCTGGTGCTGGTGGAAGAAAAGTGTAAGTTCCCGTGCGACGCTGTCAGGCGTGCCAGGCTGTCCAACATTCATCCCTTCCGCTGGTCCGCTGGACGGTTCGGGTGGTTTCTGTTGCGCCCGTTGGGGTTGGGGACTCCCCTTTCGTTTGCATCACGGCCTCTCCTGCTCTGCCATTCTATTCATATGCTGACGTCGTTGGGGGTTTGTTTTTTTTTTGTTTTTTGGGGCCGTACAGATCACACGTACACACTGGTGCTTTGTTGATCACCTTCGGGGTCTCGTTCGTGCCTCCACTCGCCATCTTCCCGCACTTCTCTGGAGGGTTGTGGAGGCGAGCTTACGAATTGTTGCGCAAAGGTTGTCCGCGTTCGGTTGGCACTAAATCGATGTGTGTCTGGTTCGGTACGATCGTTGTTTAAGCTGTCTGGGCGGTCTGCAGCAGGACAGATCGACGCACAACTAGCATCGCACCATAAGAGATGTAATCATCTGCGTGCCCACAAACACCACATTAACCATTGCGTAGCTGCACACTTTGTGTGGTTTCCTCTTTTGGGAACATTAACGCGGTTTTGTTCGTGCTCCCGTCGAGTAGTTTAGCAGCACCAACGTATGAAATGAAGCTGTATTTGTGTAATGGAATGAGCAATTTAGTGAAATTGCATTTAAAGAGCAAAAAAACAGGCGGAGCACAAGTGTTAAATAAAACCAAAAACGATCCGACCATAAAACAAAGCACAAGCAAATGTAGATCGTTGGTCAGGTTAAACATTAAAACAACGTACCGGAACCGGAACTCCGGGTGCGTTTCTTCTGCTGGTGTGGTTTTTCTTTTCTCACCTTTTTCCCACTCGCTCACCTGCCTCTCGGTTTCCGGCGCCAACAGAAAAGGGTTTTCTTTCCCGGCTAGTTGCCGAGTTTGGTCCAATTTTCAGTGGCCCTTTTTTTTGTTGCACCGATTGATTGTTTTGTACCTTTTGCTGTGTGTTGGTGGCGTTTGAATGTGTGTGTGTGTGTGTGTTCCCCAATTTTGGAGATAAGGTTTGGCAAATATTATTAGGGAAGCATATCCGTGTTTTGGGGGTGGACGCAAAAAGTGGTAGCAAGATTTGGTTCATCCTTTTGCCAGATTGTTGAACCGACACCGGGATAGAGAATTTTGGCTTTTGTTTTGTTTTTTTGTTTTTGCTCTACTGAGTAGCATTTTCACACAAAAATTCAACCTTCCTGGAGAGGGAAGCAAAACAAAAAAATTCGGACCGGCATCGGTTTAGGCAATTCTCGGGCGTTTTATTTCATGCATCCCGGGAGAAAGATTCATATCGGTGCTAGGGCCGGCATGAACAGGAAACACTGGAAACCTTTCAGGATATGTGTGCCGGTGGTCGATCGTCCTTTTTGGACAGATAAGTGTGTGCGTGCCTTGTTGTTGTTGTTGGATTAATTTCATCACGGTTGGTATAGAGGCAGAGCTAAAGTCGCATCTTCTGCAGTGATTTTGTCCAATAATTTTGTTGTAGGGACTAGTTTTTTTCCCCGCCCGTTTGATTCAGCATGTCTGTGCGTGCATGAACGACCCTTATCAAAGGCGTGAGTTGAACGAAATTGGACAGTGGAAAAAATATGCCTACCGAACTTACGTGAGTGTATTTCGGCACGCTGAAGATACAATGGTGTTTCCGGGACTAGGTTCCTCAGGGTGAGAAACGTTGCGAAGAATAGTGAAAAATGGGGTTCCAATTTATCTGAAAATGGAAGCAAACATTTCCCATTGATTTGTGTGTGAGTGTTTTGAGGAAGCTTTCGATTTTTCCGTCCGCTTCAGCAGTGAGGTTTGGGGTGACGATTGAGCTTTCGGGGTAGGAATGGTGCAGAAGAATAAAATCAGAAAACGGATGTACATGTCCGGATTGGTTAGTGTAGAAGACCTTCCAGTGATATACGTTCCAATAACAAAAAAGGGGTTGTGTCTGTGCTCCTCAATGCCGAAAGACCAAAGGTGATGTCACACCGATGATGCATTGTCTGTTGACTCGATGGCAACCCGAAACCGGTGACGGAATTGCATTTTGTGGTCAAGTTTCAACTTGGCTCAACCTGCTGATGAGTGGTTCGTTTTCTTTCTGTTGCTGTATACATTATCATTCTTAAGCAGAGGTACCTAATGGTTCGTTCAATCCGGCCAAAGCAATGCACAGCGGGAACACCGTCGTTCCTTGTCCCGCTGGCAGACTGGGGTCGCAAATGGTGCAAAGTTACCATTACGTTGCCACACATTCTGGCGCCCAACAGTGTGGTCCGAGTTGCGGTCGTTAACGGGGCAAATTCTTCGATTGCTTCGGTGACTATACGGGGAGAAGTGTTATTGCAATAACATTTATAACCTTGGGTTGTTTTGAGGTTGGCTATTCTATACATTGTTATTCAAATTTGGAGAAGAAGAAACAATTACGTTCTTGGGTAAACAACGAGTCAAGTACTTACAACAGTTATTATCGTGTTATTAAATCGTTTTACTGGCTTTGATTTGTTTGGGAAACGGGTTTTAATCCGTCGGGGTTTTTTTTCGGGGTTAAAACTTTTGGCAAAATTTAGTAAATGTAAGAAACACTTTTCCTTCCGTTTTAACGCCGAACGTTTGTTTTTGTTTTCTTCTCTGTCTTTCTTTCAGCATTAAGCACTGAAACACTGGTACACAAGCTATCAAAACAGCAGGGTCAGCTACATGCCGATTGCGAATTATTGCGGTTAATGCGATTGCGTATGTTTTTTTGTTTCCGTGTGAAGTCCGTGTGTATGTGTCGAATGAAAATCGGGAAAACCGCGTAGTGTTGTGAGCCTGTTTTCTAAAGGGTTTTGGTTTTGAGGGGGTTTGTTTTGCTTGTGCGAATGAAAAATTATGTAAAAAGTTGTGAAAAGCGAAAAAGAAAAGTTAAAAAGTTTTAGAAAATAATACTCGAGTGCGGGAAGCTAAGGGAGCGAATAGATTTCGCCCTTGATCCCAAGTGTTTGTGTGTGTGTAGTGAGGGCGCGCGAGTGTTGGTACGGGGCGAGAAGCAAAAAAGTTGCGAATGCACGCCGGTTCAACCTGTGCTTAGAAACGGTGCATCCAATTTCTGCCAGCAAGATTGGTAGGAATTTAGTTGCGTTTTATTGGAAAAGTGTCAATTGGAAAAGTGGCTGTTTTCTCACGTCGGAAAGCTTCTTACTATTTGGTCGTTGCTACGGATTTCATTCGCCCGCTGCTGCTACTGCACGTCAACGAACAACTGAACAGGTAAGTGCTCCTAAAGTTGCTTAATTGGAGGGATGGTAGTACACATTAACACTAGAACCGCCGATGGGACTTTTTTGTCCCATGGCACTCGAAAAATGTGTGTTATTCCGTTGGCCAGCGTGACAAATCATTGAAGTTTTCTGACTTTTATTTATTTTTAACGATCTTTCGAATGCGCCCATAAATAAAATATGCATATAAAACGGATGGGACAAAATTGTCCCATATGGTGGTTCTGGGAAGGTTAAAAAGTCTGGCGGTTCTAGTGTTAAAGCGTCATGTTTCTGAGAATAAAAAGGTACAAACGTTGAAATGTAAAGAGACACGCAGACATTGGATCTAAACCCAGGAGATTAATTATTGAAGAATTGATTGGTTTTACCAATCGTTGTTTTGTTGTGTGGTGGGAATATGTTTAGATTTCGGGAGGGATTTCATTGATCGTGCTTAATCGGTTGTACATAATATACAAATTAAAAGAAAATGTGTGTTTAGTTAGTTTTTTGAACAGTTTTGGGAGGGAGATAATTAAAACCATTTATTCGTTCAAGAAGCAAAATAATGCTAGTCTAAAACACCAAATGCAATCTTGGAAAGTTGCCTTAAAAAGTGACGCATAAAACTCGTAGCGAATGTTATTCTTTTAATTTAATTCATGTTATACGAGTCGACATCTTCGATTGAACGATTTTGTGTATTTTACTTATTTTATTCAGTATATAAAAATAATATGTTATTATCGGTTGTATGAGGAATTAATTTGTCCTTATCTGTTCATCTAAAAATGAATGTTTGTTTGTTCGTTTAGTTAAAACTCGAGAATGGCTGGACCAATCTTGACGACTCGGGTCTGAACTGTTAGAATCTGACAAAAGACATCTGTGGGGAAGGTTTGAATTGGCGATCTTCGGATCTTCGATCTTCGAAGCGCAGAATAACTTTGATGAAGGTTTCGTCCTTCGCCTGAAAGGGAGCTCACGATACAATTTGCATGTTGACTTGATGAGCTTTAATGCTTTACGAGACTCTTCGGATTCGGACTCCTTCAACCGACTTGGTTTGGGGGCTGCCTACACCGCCAATAGTTAGATTCGTCACTGAGATGAGGGCCAAGTCAATTGAAAACCCCAAGCGGAATGAATGTCCAGAATCATTAATGAAAAGTATCAAGAATTTTCGCACATTCCGTTAATGAGTCCCTTGACATTCAGGTCAGCTTCAACGGGAAATCCGGAACCAAGACTTTTCCGGGACACTCAGCTGTCGGACTATTCCGCCGAGCGTTTACCCTCTGTTTGAAAGCAACAAATACTTCTCTTGGGGAGTCCCAAAGATCGGAAGATCTCCCTCTTGAATGACGTCCAGATTTCAAACTTCAACGTGATGGTGAGGTTCAAACTGTAATTCTACTTGGTGTCTTAAAAAGGCTTGGTTCATCACGTTCAATTTCATGGAAACGGCTGGGAGAGTTAGTTTTTCATATAGTTTTTGGGATTCGGAGTGAAAGATATACTTTTTTAAAGCAATCACTATCACAGGTTTTAGAAGACATTGAAATAACAATTTCGATTGTTGCGTTTCAAAATAACAATTATCATTATTTTAATTATTAGATACTTCTGTTTGATGAGTTTCAACATTGTCTTCAGCCCTCTTCGTTTGACAGTTTTGATAGTCCATTTGTATCGTTCCATCAACCACATCCAAACCCAAGGCAATGCGAATTGGAAACGAGCTTTAAAAACTCCATCATCACTCACCTGTCATGTGGTGTGTGTTTTGGTTTGACCTCTTTTTCGGGTGCGTGGGCAACAACAGTTGAACAGTGTTCTCCGGAGCACCTCTTGTTAGCGTAATTTTTTAACAACACTCAAGTGCCGTTTCATGGTCCGCCTGTGATGTAACAGACGCAATTCACGAACATCTTTCCCGCTCTCGCAAGCACCCTCGTACACCCCCTTCGGTGGTGTGTGGTAATGCGAATGTGAGTCGAATGTGAGATCAAAACAAAAAATTAAAAGAAAAACACGCCACTACACGCAATCGCCGCTACCGATCGCAAACGATAACGCATTCGGCATCGATCGAGACAAAGTTTGCAGTTTTCCCTGTTCACACACGTCTGTTTGGAAAATCGTTTCCCCCCCATCCACGTCTCGGTGCACCCCAGTGACCGCCGGAAATTACGCTCGGCTGAAGGAAATTACGCCTGACTTGATCGGGATGGGTTTCGATTTCGGTTCGGCTGCTCTCGATTTTTTTTAAAGGCGAAGAAAAGCAGCTTTAGATTATGACGCGTCTAGAGCTTGTGGGTTTTTGGTGCCTCGATTAAATGCGTTTGTATGTATGTGTGCCGGTTTGCTTTTTACTGTGCCACGCTTTTGTTTTGTCGGCGAAGCGACCATAAACACGTTACTTAACACGCTTGGTGGATCGCTAGCATCGTTCGAATTTTCGAAAAAAAACAAACAAAACAAAACTACCCCCAAACGATCACATTTTCCCGTTAGTACATTCCCCTAATCGTACACTTTCATCGCATGTGCCCTACCGTGTTACTGTTTGAATTATCGTAAGCTTATTAGTTTTAGTCGACCACTAGCTAGGGGAGTTTTGTTTTTCACTTCCGATTTGCTGGAAAAGGAGAGAGTAAGAGAGAGAGAGAGAGAAAAATAGTTTGTATATTTCACTTTCAGCAGAGCCGGTGAAAATGAGCAATACAAGGGCGCACAACATGTTGGCTGTGAGGTGTTCGAGGTTAAAGTTTTCACTTCTTAATTGGAAAAACTTAATAAAATGAATGATGGAAAGAGAGTTGCGGGAAGAGTGAGCATTATGTTCGTTAATTTTAAACGTAGCAACAGTTCGATTAATTTTCATTTGATAAGCAGATTGAGTGGAAAGCAATTAATGATTAATTGCTGTTTTATTGTCGCGTTACGAAACGTATCAAACGTTTGATGAATTTTAACATCAAGTTTCTGAAAATGGATTATACATAGTGTCCGGTATCAAAAATATTCAGTAGCTATTTCATATATTCATGTTCGTTTAAATAATTTACCTCTTCATTCCCTTTTAATTGTTTTTATCGAATTTGCATTTCGAATAAAATGGTACGATTTGGTTGACATAAAGTATTTCACATAATATATTTTGGGGTTTTTGTTATTTCGTTTATACGATTGGAGAGTTCCACTGTTATTTTCTAATCCACATTGATTCGAAACCTATAAAAAAAACGTTGCCTTTCAGTGCACGGGGGGAAAACATGAAAATGACCGAAAATAAAATGCCACCCCAAAAATACCGTACACATTCCAAA
Source organism: Anopheles minimus (assembly GCA_000349025.1). NCBI lineage: Eukaryota > Metazoa > Arthropoda > Insecta > Diptera > Culicidae > Anopheles > Anopheles minimus. Next base: position 13,373,091 of record KB663832.1, on the reverse strand, counting down.
TGTCGCTAAAATTGTCAGTCCAAATCGTGGACAGTATTTTATTTCGGGCTTGGCTGGAATGTGCGAGTGCATGCATATTGTGCGCCCCGTGTACGGAAAGCTTTTTAAAATACGATTCTTTTTATGAATATTTTACTCCTTTATCGTATTGCGCATATTAAGAAGCCTACCCCGTGCCAGCAGTACGTGCTATTCAACGCTCGTGCACGATACGTAGGCATCCATTCGCATGGGGCGCAATAAAAAAATATATAACACTTCGTTTGTTCAACTTTGACTTTGGTTATAAAGAATCGAACGAAAGTGGAAAAACAGAGCAAACCATGAAACGCAAACAAGAACGCACAAAAAGACACCCACAAATTCCAGTATTGCCGGCAATCGGCATGGCCCGGTCAGCTACGGGCGTGGAAGGGAAAACAAACAAAAGCTAACCAACGAAAAAAAAAAGCATTGAAAACGGGGGCCACAATCGAACGGGTTCCGTTGTGCATTTTTTAGCTCGTTTAAACGTAAAATTTACACTAATCAGTAAACTTTTGATGGTGAATCACTTTACGGTCTACCGTTGCGATGTTCGGCAGCCATGTTGGCGATGGGAGTTGTGGCTTTTTTGTTGGGTTTTTAATTTTCCGTTGAAAGGGTTTGTGGTAGTTCCTGCTGTGGGCTTTTTCAATGTCCCATTCCGAGCTCGTTTGAGGAGTATTTGATTTTCATGGTGTGTGCGAATCTGTGGTTATCTCTTGTGCAAAGGTTTCAGGATTAACTTTTGTTTCCTTTTTTTATCGTATTCGTGAAGAATGGCCAGATCGTATTACTTTTAGTAAATGTAAAGCTTTTATTTAATCTAGAATCGATTTAACTTTGGTTTTGAAACATGTTCAAATCGTTAAGATTACCTTGTCCCAGGGGTACTCGGCTCTGTGGCTGCTAATCAATTTAAAATGCAAGCGTGTGTTTCTTTTCTAACAAGAGTCTATACCGATGTTGATATGGATTTTGAGGTACAATCGCTGATACTGATGTTCAACGAACGATTTTGATTGGTCCTTCGTCCATCTTCATGAAGGTCTGACACATATGCAGAACAAAAAATGACTTGGAAGAGATAAAAGGGTTACACAGATGAATCATTAACATTGCGAGACTTAAAAATACCTTCTGTCTTATATTTTATCTCTCTGAACAAGATCGTGAAGATCGTGAAATCTTTCTATGTTTTGAACTAAACTTGAAGTTTAAACCAAACAAGAAGGCCATTGCCAGCTGCCTTAAACGCGGAATATGTCCGTCCAGTGATCTAACACTAAACATCTTCTGAATGAACGTTTGTGCTTCAGAGATGCCTGATAACTAGGACATCAAGGAATTTTGAGGAGTGAACGATTATAAGAACCTTTCGAACTCACCTCGTGATTCTGGCTACGCTTTTGGCGTATTGATCTGCCTTTTCAACTTGATTTCTAAGATCTTAACGAAGTATTCTTGAATTTCAAAAAGCTATACAGCTTTGTGTTAATAACTTATCTTGAAATTCACCTAATAAGTTTCTGTCGCTGTTAAATTGCTTTCCATTCAAATGGTATTACTTTTTCACTGAAATGTTGAAAACTGCTTTCCAGCGAGGAATGTTTCAGATAAACTTTCTATTTATCGACGAGATATCCACATTGAGGAAGAAATCAGCATAACTCGAAGCTTTGTTTTTGAAATTGAAAATACTTTTGTTTCTGAATTATTCCTGAAAATTTTGTTTGACGACTATTCAATCATGCTACATTCATAACACAATGTCTTGAAGTATAGATTTAGTTACCGATAGTGATTCCAAGATACCTTGGATGATTTGTTTATGAAGAAATTTTACAGCGAAAAAAAGTCTTCTTCCTATAACAGTTCTTCTCTCAAACAGCTTGTAAAAGTAGTACAATATATGTGAGTCATGTAGGTTTTTTATCCAGGAGCAATAACCTTTCCATTTGGAAAACAAAGGAATGTTCTATCGTTTTAATCGACGAAATGAAACCTCTTGACCCAACTATATGACACTGGTCAATTGTTGATTGTTACACCATCTGAGAAGTCGGCGAAGATACTGTTGCTTCTTTGGGTTTGTTTGCTTTTTAGCAACATTTAAGCAATATCACAGTTCTTTAGCCGTTGATTAGCAAGCGTGGCTGGCCGGTGGGGCTGGTAGAATAAAATGTCCGTCACACAAAATCGTTTGCTTTCAATCGTTTACGGTGAAGTTGTGTTATTTTTGCGGTCCGGAGTCGAGAAACAATGTACACGAAGCACGAACCATTGAATCCGTGTTGGTTTTTCTCTCGATTTACGGTTTACTTTTCGAGTGCATTCGATTAGCCGTGTGTGTGTGTGTGTATGTGGAAGGTTTTGGCCAGAGAACCTAGAACCGTTCACCAGAACCATCCAGCCCTTCGAGAGTGGTCAGTTCAATTTACAGTATTTGTGTAATGTTTTTGTGTTCGTATCATTCGTTTAGCTCGGCAAAGTTTTCCTGTTTGGTTAGAGCTGCTGAACTCTTGAACGCTTCCTCATGAATGCTCGGCACGTCCTGGCGGGTTTTTGGTCGTGGCACTGCAGGAAACATTCCTTCGCATTTCTCGTGGAAACGGGAGGAAAACCAAATCATGATGTAAGATTTAAGACGCTTTGGCGGTGGAAGTTAAGTTTTCCGTTCCGTTGTTTTGATTTGATTTGAACTTTTTTGGTCTACGGTGGCCCCCGTGTGTGCAGCAGGTTGGAACTTGAACTAGCCGAACACCAACGTTCCAGAGTGACCTAAAGATTTTGAGGAAAAAAATTCAAACAGCTCTCGGCAGCAAATGCTCTCTCGTTGTTGTTATTATTATTCGTATCTGATCAAATCGCGTAAAATCTTCGCGATTTTGTGTATGGCTTAGATTTGTGCGGGTCCGTTCCTTATTTCTTTGCCCATCTCTGTCGCTGATGCCTCGCAGGAGCTCGTGTTTACCGGCTCTCATCCTACACGGGAGTGAAAAGAAATATATTCCTTCACTTCGCTTTGATCACGTTAAGATCTGGGGAAGAGCCTCCACCCACATACTGCCGCACTCTGCACGGAAGCGTTCCCTCTAGCAATGATGAGAAGTTGCTGCGGAATGTTCAAGGAAAGAGAGTTTTTCATCTGCTTCACGAAAACAGAAAGTAAAAGTCGTGTTAAAGAAAGGAAAAATTAGAACAAAAAGTCGTGTTGAGGTTGGAAGTTGAGTTTGCTTACGGGTAAAAGATGTGCAGTTTGCTCGTGGTCCAAAAATAGCAACAGCAAGTATGTGTGACAGGGTTCGTGCTGTACGGGCGCGGTGGAAAGTGTAATTTCGTTTTCATTCGAAACTTCCGACGTGCTCTCAAATAGCTTTATTTGGGTGTTTATGGCTGTAAGTCGCGTGAGAGTACCTTCGAAGTATGTGAATCTAAATGTTGTTGTTGGTGGACAAAGCACGGCAAAGTTATGTTGTGTCTTCAGTTTGACTTTAGATTTATTTGTGTATTTTTGTGTATGTGTAGTAGAGGTTTTGCAAATAAATCTTCAAGCTTTTGTGCTTAATCGTGTTTGTATCG
>KB663832.1:13328346-13346810 GCA_000349025.1 Anopheles minimus | reverse complement strand
TTCTATTGTCATTCGGTAACGTTCATTCATCTGTCAGTTTTAATTTTAACGTCCAGCCGCACGGTGATGTCCCCGCTTTTTTTCCTTTCCGTGAATGACATTGCTTAGCTAGTTTAGCACACTTTGCTTGTGGATACTGTGACAGTTGTATGTTTTCTATTGTGTGTGTGTGTTCGTTTGGCTCATCTCACTAGGGGGATAAGAAAAAAAGGACGTACAATAGCAAACCAGAAGCTGGTGAGGTGGAAAATTGGTTGACATTCAATTGGCAGATGTGTGCCGTAGATGTGTCTTATCTTGGTTTTTTTTTCTGACGACCTTCTTTGGATTTAGTGCTGCTTGTGCGACTAGAGGATAGCAATAAATTAGTATTATCACCAATATTTATCTACCCTACCTCGACTCCGCTACTACCAGCAGCATGAATTATTTGTATGGATTTTGACAACCCGGTTAGAAGATCGGATTTCTTTTTTAGTTCGAGATGGGTGTATGTGAAGTGGGAGAGTTTACATTAGATTGAATGACTTGGGGAAATAGAACTGGTTATCCATGTGCAGATCTAGAAGAAGATTAAAACGTATATAAACACGTGCTTGATAAGAACTGTGGGTTTTTTCCCAACAAAGTTATTTTGAATTCATTGGTTGAAGTTTTCATTGGATTTAGCTTTGTTTAGCAACATGCAACAACAAGAATTAACTAATATTAGAGAACATTTTTAAAAATGAAACCCACCTTAAAGCTGCTTCATATTGCATTAAGCGAAAAGTTTATTATTCTCTTCCCACCCGAGAGAGTGGCGTTGGTCCGGCAGGACCCACCGTCAAGTGGGCAGGTTGATGAAAGTAGATGATATTTACCTCGCACCGTATCTCGGCGGATGGAAACACTAAAAGTATTTGCCGATCTCGCATGAAAGGACGCATACGAACTTTCCGAAGATCATCCCTTTTGCTTCCCGCCCAGCGAGAAAGCAGACTCCGACAACGAAACCACCGACCGTGCGCTCGGTCGGGTTACTTGTGCACCGAGCCAAACTAGTTTTGCGTTTCGCAACTTCCGCAAACACATGAGTCACTGTGGACTAACTTGAGTGCAATTTTGCGTTGGAGTAGGTTCCTTTTTTCGGCCGGAGCGCAGACCGGATCGAAATAGGGACTTCTTTAACAAGATTTGGATCCCCGAGCCACGGCCAATGGACGATTGTTTGGCGACATCATCCAATCGAGTGGCACAGTCTGAGTGGTTGCGTTCAGTTCAATCACGACCCCCGGGCGCGGAGTGGATGAAGAAGTCGTGAAGACTTTTTCCGCATGACTTCCGTGAAACTATGTGCCACCGGGGAGTACATCCATATACACACACACACACACACGGTCAGTCGCCGGGTTGGCGGGTTTCCTCGGTCGGGCAAAGTTTCCCAACCGCACAGTGACGCCTTTGTGGCTTCTTAGTTGTTGGAGGAAAGTTTTAAAATTTTCGTTTTTGGCTATTTGGGCGATGTGAACTTCTTTTTCCCGTCGAAGACGCTGCAGCAGTGCAGTGAACGGGGTAGGCAACAGTGATTGCGGGATGTCTTGGAGTCAAAATTTAATTTTCAAATTGTTTCGTTTGTGTGTCCCGGGGAACTGGGTTTCCTGTTTGAGTCACTTATCTGACCACCTGTCCCCGGTGGTGGTGGGTGGTTTGCGGACGGGGAGTCGGTCGAGTAAAGTTTTGAGTTGGGTGGAGAGTTTCTTTCATGTTACCACGGATATAATGTTAAAGCTTCATCGTTGGAGACGTTCGGCTACAAAAAATTCTACCTTGATGTCAGATTAAGATGAGGTTTTGATTTTTTTCTATATCCATAGAAAGGTGAATAATGAACCAAAAGACTTACAAAATAGTATAAAATAAACAGTTCCAGTCACAGCTTAAATCAAACTTAAATAAATGTTAAATCTTAACATTCAACTCTCGTTTGACTCGTTAAATCTTTAAAGAAAAGCTAAGACCGATTGTTCGCTAAAAATTACGGTTCCATATAGAGTATAGCACCAACAGTGTTACACCTTGAAAGACGACCTCTATCTCGATCGAAACGGACATCAAAGAGAAAACGAATGAAAGTGAAACGGTGACAAACATAGTACCTTGACTGAGCACACTGTGGCGAATGGCTGTGAAGCAGAGAAATCGACCAGAGTTGGCAGATCTATAATTAGTTCGAATTGGAACAAATGATGTACCATACTGCAGCCAAAAGGTCCTTCAAATAGATGGACACTTGGGGGCAGCAGTCAAGAGCACCGGCACTTCTCTTTCGGTTCCAGTCGATTGGTCACCATTTTGTAAGGTATTTTAATTGCTTCCGGAAGTGAAGCGTATAAGTTCGGACCCCGACTTCCTCGGTGTGGATGTGGAGAATGCATTGGAAACACTAAAGTGTTCCAACGTTAGTGTTCTCCGTACAATCGGTTTCTGAACAATCGTTGTGTTTGTGAGATCTTTTTCTGGTAGCCTTTTTATTGGTTCGGTATTCCGTGAAAAAGTGTAATAGTTTTCCCTCTTTTTAGGGATCATTGTCACCGTACCCGGGTGTGCGGCTAAAAGTCTCTGCTGGGAGGTGCATTTTGTTTCATTTGAATGCTCATTTAGGGATCGTTAGGTGCACGAAAAGCTGGCCCAGATCCATCCAGTGATAAAAGGGCTGATAATTATATAGCTTCAACGGCAGCACAACGGTTGCATAAACTACCCTTTTTCCACCACCGGTAGGTGGAGGTGGAAATGAACCCATTTCGTGACCACAACATCGAACGTTGGGCTTGTTAAAATCTACTTTCGTGTTGGACTTTCGTTTTGTTTGGGGAGTTTTTTTTGTTCGTTGTACTGGGGGTTACCAAACACCGGTACACAGTTTTCCCGGGAGGCGTATATCTCTAGAGAGGTACGGATCGCGTGCCTCGCATAGAGAGACAGCTGGAAACCCTGGACGAGAATCTCATTACGGTTTGTTGGGCTTTCAGTGGTAGAGAGATACAGCAAGGTAGATTTTTTTCTTCTTGCTTGTTGTTGGTCGGAACCGTCCAACAAAGGGACCACACTGAAACTTGTACCCTGTTTTTGTAAGGACTCGGCAATATCACGTTCCTGGGCAATGTGAATCAGTCTCCAGAGGATCATCAGCACCTGGTTGATTTCATTTGACACGGACGAAAACAGGGCCTCGGCCGTGGAAATTTGGTGAATGTTCTTCCGGAGTAAAGTACCTTGAGACAAGGTCTGGGTCCGGAGAGGCGTGCTGGTGGTGAAACAATATTTGGTTGAGCTCGTTACTAGTTTGTGGGCAGCAGTTTTCTACAATACTAGAACTAGGTGTAGTTGTTTGATGGAAAGGTTTGGAGAAAGTTTTTCAAAAAAACAGTGGCTAACACATTAATGACAAGATAAATATTTCTTGTATTTGTACAATAGTTTGCTACATTGTATTAATGATAGCTCTATTGTAAAATAATCTAGGTTTTGTTTTGTGCATTTTATAGATAATAATTAAAAGATTATGACATTCAAGCGCACAACAAATCGTCATGCAGGTTTTGTGACTTTTTTTTATAATAGGCTTTAATATATTAAATCGATCTTGTTGTTTGCATTGATGCAAGCTTTAGCTCTGTTCTGCTTATTTCCTGCCGCCGGAACCATGTCTTGGGTTATTCCGTGAGCCTGTCCATATCCAGAAGAAATGGTTCCGATCCAGGTGGAAACCACTCTCTGGTTACTGCTGGACACCAAAACCAACCGTCGGCATCGTAAACCACCAAAGCCACGGAAGTCCAGGGCAATTTTGGCGTAAAGCGATCGTAAAACAGGGCGGAATTGCAACCCGTCGTTCGGCGTTGTCCGGAATCGCAATGGTGGTGCGTGAGCTGTTTTTTTTTTCGTTTGTGTGTGTGTGTGTGTGTGTGGAACCGAATAAAATGGTGGCCCATGTTTCGGACGGTGGATAGTAAAATAAATTGTTTCAAGTGAATAATTAATTTAATTAAATTTCATTTCCACTACAGATGCGACGTGTAGGTATACGCAAACGCACATGGTTTGTGTGTGATAGAGATTGGAATTCCGGTATGTTGTGGGTGCAAAGCGTTGTGTGTGTGTGTGTGTTCCGGTGAAAATGTGATACACTGAGAAGAGAAGGAAAAAAAAAGCGAACAACGTTTGCTCAGCTGGCTTGGCGCGCATAAACATGCGAAATGGATTGTTGCCAGTGATGGCCGCGTGCGGGGACCGGTGGGTGGTCACAGCAAGCGGCCATATCCTGTCCGGTGCAACATAAAAATGCTGACCAAACACGAGGTGACCTCAGACGAGGATGCTGGTGCTCAATTGCAAATATTTTTTCGTCCGTTGTTGTTTGCATTCCCCCGTTTCCACCGGGAGAGCGAGCGGGATGGACCTCGGCACGCAGTGGTACGAATGTGGTCGCACAGGTTGGTGGGGTGGTAAGGATATGTTTCATGTTATTGGCACGATGCGGTGGTGTACGTTCATTTAACCGGTGGCCAAATTAATGGACTGGTGCCCTACCATGCCTACCGCCTATTTCAGACCATTTTTGCCGTAAAATAAAGGAGCGCAGGTGTGCGGGTGTGTTTAAATAAAACGTATCAATTTGATCGTGACCATTCGCTTAAATCACGCATTTATGACTCAATTTCCGTAATGGAGATACCCTGCAGGATAAAAGCTGAAAGCTAAACCTAATCGAAAGTGTTTTTGTGATAATTTGACATATTAGAGTTGGTGGTGCGGGCGGAGGATAATGTTTCGGGACGGGCCTGAGGGGGTTTGATATCAATTGGTAATTACTTAGATTGTTTTAATAGTTTGAAATTAAATTATTATATCAGGAACGATGGATATTACAGCTATAAACTACTGGCAGTGAGAACTATGTGTAGTTGAGTATCGAGAAGAGTAAAAATTAATTATTTGTAATTGATAATCGAGTATAATAATCTCTCAAGTTGATCAAAGGTAATAACGTACGTAGTGCTAGACGCTATTGCAGATATGCGATTGTGCATTCTATTAAAGTTGGTGTTCAAATTTTCTTTTGTTCTGCTTCTTCCGACAATATTGTAGAGTTTTATGGAGAGTTTGGTTGTCTATGATGTAAACAAGCTTGAAGTATTTAACAAGCAAAACAGATGGTGACACCATCAGCGACCCTGCTAACACATACTGACCTATGTGGGAGTGACGTACCGAGAGGTGATCGCACTTTTGAAGTCATCCACAATTTCTCTAACCTTGAGTGAAAGGTAAGAACCGTGATTGTAGGTGAGATATTTATCCCTACGAGTTGTCCGTAGAATTCACTCTCGTACAACGAATAAGATTTTGTTGGGCTGGTCATGTCATGCGAATGGCACCGGACGACCCAGTTCGTAAAGCTCGCAATAAACATTTGGCGGTGAAGAGCCCTTCTAGAGCGTCCCAAGAGCATCTCATACGGCAGGACCGGGGTTCAAATCCCACCTGGACCGTTCCCCCATATTGAGGACTGACTATCCAACTACGTGGTTTCAATTAGTCTCGTAAGTCAGAAATGGCAGGCATGACCGAGTAGGTCGTTAGGCCAAAGAAGAAGAAGAAGAAGCTGGTCGAACGACCCCTCAACTCTCTCGCTTACAACTCTGGATTGTGCCAATTCTGATTAGACTGATAGACAGAACGATAATGTTTTCACTCAAATAATAGAACACACTGTGATATCTGCATCCCTTTTTTGGCTTCAAAACTGCCCCGAAGGCTACTGCTTGAACATCGTTTTAGAGATAAACTACACACAAACAACATGTCTGATAAATGTACGAAATATAAAGAGTACTTCATACCAAGGACGTGCGGACAATAGAGGGTGAGATCATTAAATAAATATTAGGACTTTTCGTAATTCAAAACAACAAGGACAATGATCGCAACACTACAAACGTTCCAAACAACGTATATTTTCCTATTTTGAATGTGCCATCTCTGTTCCAACGGCTATCATTTAAATCGTAAAGCAAATGAATCATTCGTTTGCGAGGAAATAGCTTTCTCTGTAGGTAGGACCTCGTCTATTTAGAGGTTTATTTTTTTCCCCGAAAACGCATTACTGTTAGCCTGACTGCCCCCCGTTCAGTAGATTACGTTGTTTTAACGGTGGCTATTCGTTGTGCTTTATTTCCCAAACCCCTTTAAAAGCCATTCCATTTTATGCGGTTACCAGTTTGCCCAACGTTGCCGACCTTCGCCACTGGCGCTGCACTTGCCTTGACGGATTGAGTTGGGTACGGTGATGGCGCGGTACAGGTCGGTTACGGAACAAACCCGTAAAAAAAAAGCGAAAGGAAAGCATCCTTGGCATCCGTAATTTTTACGGCTCTCTTTGCCCGCATTTCATTACACGGCTGTTTCCGGTATTTATTTTTGTACGGGCTAAAGTGTGTACCTTTTCCTTGCCCTGCTCGGCAAGCGGATCGAGGGATGTGGATGTGTAATTGTTGTATGCGAGGAGAAACAATCCCTGTGAAAATGGCTGACTGAGCTTGAAATGAGGTTTGATCCTTTGATTTTCCGCCTGGATTTCATGGGGTACGGCAGATTAAAGCGTTCGCTGCCGGTGTTGCGTTTGGTTTGGAAGTGAAAGTTGTTTTCATAAAGTTGATCGCTCTAGCATTTATTCCAATGTGTTTTTTTCTGTTCTGTGTTTTTTGCCTTTGCAGGTACGCTTACGCTGGCAGTGAGATTTGGTTCGATAAAATCGGGTAAGAGATTATTGCTAAACCGTATCCACGGTGGACTGGAGGGATCATCAACGGATCACAGCATGGAGCTGAAGGTTGTTAGTTCTGGAAGGATGTCCGGCCATTCATTGTTCACAAAAAGTAGCATTTGAAAAACGTTGCCTTTGTTTCTTTGTATTTCGTGTGTGTCATTTTATTCTGCAAAATGTAATGTACAAAACATGATAGAACACTAAGAGAATCCATTGTATCCAGGCTCTGTGTGGGTTCATTCTGGTTGGAATTGATATTTTCTTGCGAATTCTATATAAATCATAATAGGTTCCTCTTGAACCTCAGATATGGCTGATTTATTGGAATAACTTCGACAAAATTGTGCTAAACCAGAGCTGGCTTGTATTTCCAATTGCTAAAAAAATGTATATAATTTAGAAAGATAGGTCAATTACATTCAATTTATAATCTTAAAAAGTGGAAATATCTTCATCGTTTTTATCTTTACAATCCACTTTTTGATCGGACATGTTTGTTGTCTTAGGATACTTTTTTGTTCTTGTTTGTTGTTTGTTTGTTCTCATTTTAATAACGAACCATATTCGTATAACTTTGAATTGGACTTTACATAGGACTACCGTCCAGGGGATGCTATTGCGGATAATCGCAAGTCTGGGAAGTGGCAAACATTACAAAATATAATATAAGTCTAGGACGATGAATTACAAAATATAAAATGAATAATTGAGTTTACGTTTTGTGAAATTAGATTTAGGATTTTGCCTTTTAAAAATTTTAATTTTGTTCGACTAACTTTGGCTGGATTTTACTAACTCGCATCTTTTTAAATTGAATAGAGAATGGAATGTTCTGTAATATCCCTGCGATGCAGTAATTATTGTTCTTAGAGATGTTGTTAAAATTTCAAAGTAAACATCCAGAAGCTTCAAATATTGATTTAAAGTTAAAAAATCCAAACAAAAACACTCGCTTTGATGTTACCCCCTCTACATTTCCACACATTTCATGCAATTTTTGTTTGGAAGATGTGAAAATCTTCGAAAAAGCACAACGGCACATATATCATCTCACCCTTGCATTGATTATGAAAATGAATTGTGGACGTTTTGTAGCTGACTTCTAACCAATCCTGCCACTGTTTACACGTGCAGTACTGATGTCAGGGAGGGGATTCTATTTACCGTTTGGTGTACAAACAAATAATCAGAAACTGAACCGCCCGGACCTTACAGTAGATCGATTTACAACGGGACGGAGATTGCCAGCTTCCCAGAACGAATGTGCCCGTCCCGTAATGTGTGGCGTGTTAGGGAAACGATTCCGCGAACCGTAGCTGTTGGTTCGGAAAATGTCGAAGATGAATGGATTAGCTTCTGTTGTTTTCGTAGCAAGATTTGTCAAAACATAGCTTGGCGTTACCGACGCATACCCCTTTCCCGACTGTTCCGCCGTGCAAATGTGCCAATTTGCGTCCGTTGTCGTGGCCTTGCTAGCGCTGTCACGGAAGATGGCCGGAGACGGGTGAATCAGAGCAGAAGAGTGGATGTGTATGCTCATCGCCATTGTACTGTCGATCAATGTCGTTGCGTTGTAGGTTTCCGTTCGCCGGGGCGAATCATCTGTTCACTAGTGTATGTGTGTCTCCGTCCAAAAACACGACCTTTGCTGCTTTTCGATGAATCAAGATTTTATTTCCCTGCCTACTCCATAGCTCTTACGGAATGCAGAGATTTCACTTCAGTTTGGGGAAACGAAGGCAACGAGTTGAGATTTTCCAGTAATTGTTTTCCCGAACATTTTCACGATCAAACGGCTCAGTACGCACCGGGAAGGTACGCGAACGGGCAGCTATGTTTCTCGTGTCGGAAAATGTCTCGGAAATGTTCAGCTACAGGCGAGCGTAGGAGGGATGGCCACGCGCGACATTTTGCACGGGAAACTGTGGAAATCGCCGTACCGGATAACATGCGACCCCAAAATGCATTACTAGTTGCCGGGGTGTGAGTAATGGAATGTGGGCAGGCGGTACACAGAACAGATCACCGTTTTGTGTGTCTGTGTCTCCGCTAGACACATGCCATCATTACCAACGGTTGACCAATCGAAACAATCGAGCGATAATCGTTTCCGGTTCGTACGGAATGGGTTTTCGGAGCCACAAAAGCACAACGGACGATGGTTGATCAGATTCGCGATTGATCTCGGCATTGTCCCGGGATGCTTTGTAGCCGACGGACGAGCAAAACAGAAAGGCAGGGCTAATTATATTACCCTTAGTACACTTCGTGACCAGGTTTAGGTGTGTTGGGGGGCGAGTAGGTGCACAGGGAGTCTGGAAAAGGGAATGGATGATGCTTGCGATTGAAGCGGGTGGAGGCGAAGTGTGATTGGGTTGGCTTTTGCGCTAAGTGAACACATGTACTTTGCGCGTGCGGACTTCAACTCACGCTCGGGGCTCTCAGATCGACGGCCAGATAAAGGCAGATCACGCTCGCTGGGGAGCGGGACCGAATGGGGGTTCGTTGGCAGGAGTGAAGCTGAACATGAAATCCACCGTCAAGGTTATCATTTGCCAATTTGATGCCTTTGTCTGTGTTCCCAGCTGTTCGGTGGGATTCCTCTGGTGGATGAACACGCTTTTTTCCCCCGTACATCTGCTTTTCTTGCTTCACTTGAAAATGATGCATTAGTTTTAATGCAAACGATGAATTTGATTTAAAATATAAGCATTTGCGTACTTTGGTTTAGCTGTTTTTTTGTGAGCAAACTTTACTTGTGTTTTAGTTTTGTTTATGTGTGTACGTACTACATGTTATTTATTTACCAGATTGAAAATCGATTTCATAAAGGTCAGAGCAAGAATAAACCAAAACCGGTAGGCCGTTGTGTTTAACTCGTTTTTTCACGTTAACCTTGGACACTTTTCCTTTTTTTTCTTCTTTCGGCAGTATGTTTACGGTGTATTTGACCTTCAGTGTTTCGGTTCACTACTGTTTCTCTTTTGTCTCGAGCGCGGGTTTACTCTGCGGGAAGCTTTATAACAGTGCTGTCAAACTCGTTTGACCACGCGGGCCAAAATTCTTCCTACGTTTGCTTCGCGTGCTAAAAATTGGTTTACACCAAGGTTTTTTTTTAACTAAAACAATGAATACGTAATTATAAAGTATCATCAACATTATTCTTACCTGTTGTCGTAATTTACATTTTAAATACTACCTATTTTAATTAAAATTTCTTAATTCCCTATTAACGTATGGCTTAAAAAAGCGACAAATAATCCTTTTATGCTCTAACCAGGCTACCTTTTTGTTGGTTCAATGCTCCATTTTCAATGTATATTTTGAGATTTCATGCTGTCGAATTTTAACAGCTCTAACTGATAATGTACGGTAGCTACTGTAAAAATAGTTAAACTAGCAAATCCCTGGTTCTGGCTGTCCGTCCGATTTAAGCAACTGAAGGATTTATCAGGAGCTCGAACGGAAGAAGAAAGGCAAATTCCCTTCCGTCGGGACCAAAAATGAGCTGCGAGGTTTAAACTGCGTATGAGGACGTGGTGTTTTGCTCGAATTTACCTTCGACTTACAACACCTGGAGGAAGAAATGGAACGGTTTTGCATTCTGATGCTGCCCCAGCTTGGGAACCCTTGCGAACCTGCTCAGCTCCGCTCGATCGAGATTTTCTGGGCCAATTTGAAGAGAAGAATAAACATTTATTAATTTCGTGGCTAAAATCACAGATCAATTGGCAGAAAGACTACCGTGGAATTGAAGAAATTGTCATTGACAAAACTATGGACAGATGTGCTGTACAGCTGTTTCTAGCCTTCAACCTGTCTAGTTAGCGGGAAATAGAGCAGTCTAAGATGAAGACCATGAAATGGATGTTGGTATGTGGCAATCTTCTTGGCCATGTGTGTGGCCATAACATTTTAGGTGAATTGTTTGTTGTTCTAGTTCTTTCAATGAGGCCAGAATAAGGTGAGAATAAATCAAAAATTGTGTATGGAATTCTCTCTCCAATTGTACGAAGCGGACGGGAAACGAAATACTGTTTTTTTTTTTCCCTGCGGGCCGCATGTTTGACATCTCTGCCTTATAATGAACGTCTGGTCGTCGGTACGATAAGATGCTGAATGGACCGGTTGCATTAATTGTTGCGGATTCAGAGTACTATCGCTTGGAATATAATTTTTCTCAACTCCATCACACTTTATTTGGAGGAGCAAGGTTGTATTGAACTATAATAATTTATTTACAATAATTTTAAATATAGCACAAGATCTGCTGTGCTTAAACTTCCTTTGCAATGGAAACTATTTCACGGAAATTCACCGTCGAATTGCGACCAACGTGTAGGTGACGATGGCTCGCCTCCATTTCTTCCCGGCTGTGTGGAGGTGTTCAATAAATGAGACCAATTAGGTTCTATTTCACATGAGCGCACTTCATTCATTCGCCTTTAATTAGCATCCCATCGAATGGTTCGATTGCCCCTTCGCTCCAAATCCCAGCCTCGTACAATGACTGATAAACGTACAGTGTTCCAACCATTCCCACTTCTCCCAGAATCATTAGCACATCGCCGTATTGATCCGGATCGTGAGAGGCACTAATGACAAAATCGTACAGCGAATTGGAGTGGAGGGCTCGAGCAAAATTATACCCGAAACAGCTTTCAACCACGGCATCTGGTTCGGTTTCGGGTGTAACGTGTTCCGCATCACTTCCCTTCGATTAGGGTCTCGTGTTCGTGCTACAACATTGAGAGCGATGGTAGATATCAAAAGTCATCCATTTTTTTGTGAGGAATTGGTTGTAGTAAATATTCGTTCCTAAGTCAATTAAAGTTACTCATGCTAGATGATATATAGGGAAAAATGTACTTATATTTATTAGTAAAGAAAGAGAGATGAGTGAACATGACGTGTAATCCCTGCTATTACTACTAAAGCAGATAGAGCAGCTTTTAATAGTCGGGAATAAAGAATGGACTAAAGACTTCCGATTACTAGTTCACCATTATTCATCCAGCAATTGAAGGGTTGGTTCTACACGAGGAAATAAGAGCATAAAAAGGGAATCTAACACCAGCTCGATTGATTAGTATTATTATGTACTAGCACGCTCGCTCGTCGATTGGTATCCTAAATGGGTGTATACGCTCTCAGTGGAGAATATTCCGTAGGTACCTCGGATACAGTCGGATGTCTGTATCGACCTGATGCACATCAAACCCTGACCAATCACACCCAAGTGAGTTTGAACTTGATTCCTACGCCCTCATGCCCGGTGTGTACTGTGGTGTGGCGGCGATTTTGTGTAGCTCCGAGGCATACGTCTTCGTCTATTGCTGTTCTGCTGGTTAGGTGCAAGAGTAAAGAAAAAATGGACAAAAATCATCGAAATCATTGGGGAATGCGAAACCGATTGGTGGACGAGGCTCTAACAGGTGGCTAGCGTACGTCGTCATGCATAAGAAGGGGCAAGAAGCGTCCGTAATGGTGTTCTTGGGGTATAATCAATAAAACGTTCGCCTCCATCGTACCAATCGTTAACGATTCTGTGCAATGATCCTTTTTAGGATGAGTTTCATTATTTGATCCCCGTGTACGGCTTCTAGTTCGATATCGTGCAATTGAAATAAAGGGAAAAAAGAACGAATCCACCCGCTTTGCTTGTACCGGGGCGGACGTATATCGGCGCAGCGTTACAAATCAGTGTCCCCACGAGTCCCGCGTTACACCTCGCGGGGTCTGATTTATCGTTATTGGTCCGAATCTCGGTTCAACAGGTTTTTGCACGGATTTAGCATGAAATCTAGCACAATTACTTACGCGTACGGTTTGCAACCATCGCGGCTCCTATTGCACACGGCCGATCTGTTCATCAACAGCGTGCTGGAACACACGTTTTGAACGGCTTTCGGCTTTCGGCAGGGTTGTTTTTTGTTGTTGCTGTCTGCAATCCGTTAACCGCCCGATGTCATACGATTGCATTCGAGCTGCTACGGCGGGAGGCGGGGAAGCGAAAAACGGAGTATTATTGCGTGAACGGCTCACCTGTTGCTGCGTTACATACGCGTGTAACACACTTCCCCGTTTCCATACCGTGCTGTCGTTTGTGTCGTGCGGATCGGCAAGATAGATTGAGCTTCTTGTATTGCGAGTCGCTTTTTGCACGGTGCGTTTTGTGAGGTTTTTGTTAGACATCGTGCAGATATGTGTTGTTTTATGGCGTTTTTGTCCGTGCCGTGTCCTCTCGAAAATGTTTCATGTGTACGTAATTCGTACGAACGTGCACGGGCTGCGGTTTTTTTTTCTTTTGTTACGGCCTAAATGCAATCCATTTCACATGATGGAGTCGTTTTTTGCCTCTTCTTTGGGAGAGTTAGCAGATGGAGTAGGCGATCACATGTAGCATCTTTCCAAATAGTGAATAGTATTAGATTTACTAATGTACTCGGTGAATCGATGACATGTCTAGCATGATGGCATCGAAATACGTCATTAGCAAGGTGAAGCGGGAGCATAAGTTCAACACTACTCCATCGCACACAGCCATGGTCGGTTCCCAACAACCAAACTGGGTTTCGTCATGCTGAACAAATGTTGACAATCAGGTTTGTTACATATTACTGGTGAAACCGATCGATCGAAGGGTTATACGTTATGAATTATGAAAATTATTGAGCTATTCGTGTACTTGAAGCGTGTATGTCGGGGCTATTTTTTGGGAAAAAGTCCTCCTCCTAACCCGTTGATGTCTAATGATCGTTTAAGGCAATCAAGACCAGTATTTCTTCTACGCTAGTGTCACAGTTTGTTCCTTTAATGTTTTTAATTTTTTCTCTTGTTATATTATTTAAAATAATTAATTCCGAAGATCTGATTGAACAGGGGGCGATCAATAATACTAAAGACAGTTGCTAGGGACCTAAAATGACGGACTTTGGAATAGACATATTTATACAAAATTGTGAGTATTGTGAGAAAATTTCACTTAGTTACCGGATGTGAAATCATGGCGTTTTACCGAAACCGAAGATACGTGTTATCGCGGAGCCGTTTACTTTGCTAATGTTTATTCATTTGTCTGCGTTCATTACATGGTTCATTTGTGTTCATTTACATCTCTAGATAGATTGACACGGTTGTTATTATTCAAGGATGCAGATGCCATAATGGTCGGCAATTGTAATTTTCACTTCGTAATTATTTCCAACATGTATGGAAAAGCTTGTTTACTGACGGCTAGAACATAATGGTGGTTGCTATGCCAAGTATCCGACGGGCAAGAACAATTAAATCTTGACAAATGACAATTTTAAGGGTATGGCGTTAAAAAAAAACAAGTTAAAAATAAGATTGAGATCTTGTTTTTTTTTTACTCCTTAACGCGTATAAAATTGTATAGTCTAGGGATAGTGTAGATATGTTTTCAAAATATCTACCACCACAGATTATTAAGATATTAACCACAATAATAAACAGTTTTGTCAAAATCATAATGTTTGTTTCGAATTAAAAACGGATCGACTCATCACTCACCATTTGATCCAATCATTGAGGATACTATTATATAGAAATTAAGAGGATAAATAAACTAATGGAGAATTCACACAAACAATTTCTGATTAAATTTTAACGGAATCACAGTTTTTTTGTTTGTCTCAGTGTGCATATTGTAGTTTTCAAATAAACGAAGAATTAGAGCCTGCTAACTTTTGTCAATATTCATTAATTTCGGCATTAAAATTCGGTTCTATGTTTTGGATATACTGCAGCTACTTTATCTAATACACTTTAATATTGTTTCGATAGCTTAAATAGTTTGCTGTAAATATTAATACTGATATACATCCTTCACTTTTCGTAAATATGTAGCAAACTTCCCGGCTTTCAGTTCTGGTTTAGTTCAATGTTAAAAGCTTATGGGCGCCCCAGCAAATGCTGCAGTGAAAGTTTGTTTTATTTTTTAGTTTAGTTTTTTTTGTCTACGTTTTTCATAACCGCTGAACGTTGCGCTTCGCCGCTGCGAACCCCAAAAGTGCTTAATAATCGTCATGAGAAGTAAATATTTATTCTGCTTTGAAGAGTAACGGGCATCACTCGCGCACCGGCCGAGGCCATGCGTCGGTGTTCGTAAATTGCCACACGTACACGGCATCGGGCACATGCCAGCTGCTTGGCCAGCGAAAAACCCGTGCTGATGGGTGCATGTTTATGTTGATGCTTGGTGTTAGCGCAGCAGATTATGTCACGGTAGCGTTTCGTCGTCCCAGCACGCGGCGAAGGTCTACCGGGAGGGGGAGGAGGGGAAAACGTACTCCGCAGAGCGACCAACCATGTCGACGGCGGTAAGCTCATTAAAGCATGAAAATATGGTTTACTTTCGATGGGATGCAGCGTTGTTACGGTGGTACGGGCTAACGCTACACTGTTCTGAAGGCGGTGGGTTAAAATTCAGATTATTCCCCTTGGCATGAATTAACGCAGTTTCATCCACGCGTATGCAATGGCCACCCGTTACACGCAATTCGGCTTAGAAAATACCTCCCTCCGCACCAACCCACAAAAGGTCAAGATCTGTTTGAAAGCCACGGGCTGCACATTCGCTTCACAAAAGGTTGTTGCAATTATTGGCTGAAGAAAGAATTCTCACAGCTGATCGTTGTGTAGTGGGTGCGGTGAAAAACGATCATAACCTAGAAAAGTGAATCTGTGCTAAGGTCTGCATTGTTGGCGGGGATAGGTTTGTGGTTGTTGCTTATACTTTGTGAATTTCAATGCCTCTGTTGGGTGAAATTGAGGGACAAACTTCGGTTTGCCTACCAGGGTGATTATATAATTTTTTTTCGACTATTTTAAGTTTACATTTTACTTTCCTTGCTCTAGATTCATTGCTTCTTTACTTCAACTAAATTACAGGGTAGTATTGAAACTTTATTGATGGCGATTCAATTTTATTATAATAATTAAAATACTATCGACTTTGTAGAAGTTGTTGCAGTTTAAAATGTTTTTGAAGCATTATTTGGGATTATAAGAACCGTTTTACGAAACGATTACCCTTAAAGGTAGTTATTCACTTTTAAACGGGTACACAGGAGCATGATCAGCCGCTCAACATGCTCGAATAAATATATAGGCTTTCGGTTCGTTACGTAAGCACCATACCGATTATCCGTTTGTGTATCAACAAAACTCCGTAGCAAACGGGCATAACCGTCGAACATCATTGGCTCCGATGGGACCGGAGATGGGGAGCCACGGATGTGTCTGTCCTGTGCAGTGCAAACACATTCCAACCAGTCGTATCTTGCTTCGAGGTTCTTTCGTATTGCCCGATTGTTGAGCGTAGCAGCATGCCGGATGCGAAATGAATTTGGTATCCCGGGCTCGGTGTTTTACTGCTGTTCTGTCATTCATGGTTATGTATGCACCCGTCAAGGGATGACGCTTCTGCACAGACATTACAACCATCTCGTCACCATTTCGGTCCCGCTTGCCCGAGACGGGAAAGGAAAACCGTGCCTTCCGTTTTCTGCAGATAGACATTCGAAACAAAGAAGACGTCTCGTGAGCTGTTGCAGACACAGAATGACACTCCCGCACACACTGCCGGAGCTACGGTTCTATTTGTTTTATTCAGCGTACAGCAGCGACGCTTCCCGATGGCCGGAACGAGATTGTGATGCAATTCTGCACTTGTGTGTCCGTAGAAAGCTTCGGGGCCGGCAGTTGGAGTTGGATGGAAATTTAATTAAAGTACTCTCTACAGATCACTCAAGAGCAGTGGGGCGGCTTCGGCGGCACCGATGCGTTGTCAGGCTTGCCGGTGGAATATGAAGCCGATGGAAGAAGCTGTAAATGTGCTTTGCTATAAAATAACCCAGAAGCCACTACGCCATCCTCATCCATGGATCGTTACTGGCATCGATCGCAAGCGAAAGCTCGACATGATTGGTATCGGATAGTGTGAACTGTTGCCTGCACGCTGAGAATAATGGAATCGATACAGTGCTTCATCTTGTTCGACCGGAAGTTTATGCAATACAGATGCACAATTAACAGCTCTGGAGTTGCAACCGATTTCATTAAGCGGTAAATTGTACTAAATTCTTACCGGCTATACTGGTATCCAGTGAAATAGTCATGATTAACTTCTATTCTTCCATGGCATTTCTTCCAAATCCATGGCAGACTGCAAGGGTTGTGTTGTCCGGTATCTTTTTGGGATTATGAAGACGAATAATCCCCGCAAAGATTTCCCATTGCATTGAACTCATGATGTATGTGCAGCTTAACATTAGAATGTAATAGTAGGGACGCAGCCCGCCGAATATGATGAAAAGCAAACGAAAGAATTTCTTCTTCCAGGCAGGTGATCACTCATACGTGACAAAGACTGAAAAGGGTTTTTTTCAATCATGTTTTAAAGTTGTTGCTTAGCTGGAAATTAGCTGGAAATTTCAATTTTATTTTGATTTACTGGACTGGTTGGTGTCGGATTTTTTGGTCTGTTATCATAACTGTGAGGCCACGTACCAAAAATTGTTGTTTCTGGTGAAAAGCATCTTTTGAAACTCTGTAAATGTTATAGGTAGTTATGTAAATATGTTTTTTTTTAAACAATTTTTTTTAATGTCTGGTGAAGCTAGGCATGCAATAATTTACATCTTCAAGCTAAATTTCGTATGTTCCGAATTTTATAATTTTTTATGCGTACATTTTGGAACAATTTTTGTGATCATTGAAAAGCTACAAAAATAGCTTTAAAAACATATGAATTAACGTATTTTTTTAAATTTCTTCATCGTAGTAAAACATTTTCTTATAGCTATCTTACGAACTGTATTAGAGATTATAATAATCATATATTGTAGTAATACAGGGGTTTTAAAGATTCATACATATACGTACTCTTTAAAGGTTAACAGAATATTACACACAAAACTAATAATTGAATGCGAGTAAATTGAACCGTAAAATAGTAATCGAAAGAAGCAGGAACATTCTTTGAGTTAATTTGGAACCATGCATTGATTTGCAAAATTCATCTCGCTCACACACTCTTGTTCAAAGTGCATATCTTTAGTGCATATGTAAAATGTAAGCATCTGTTCTGATACTATATCTCTAGTTAGTGGATAGTATCCGATAATGAACTGCTGACTGCAACTGTGCTTATTCAACTGCACAAAAATACATGCTTCAGCAAGCACGCAGAAGTTTGCAGCGTCGAGTTACTAATGCGAAGGAAAATTATTACCCGATCAGCATTCTTGTCCATCACGGAACTAGCGTTTGGGTAATCTGGTTCGTCTTTTGTGAGGAATTTCGATGTAAGGATGGTTAAATACGGGTAACCATACCCTTACAAATCTATGCAGCGTTGTCTTTGCGACGCATGCGAAGGAACGGGGGAACTTTGCTGTTGATTATATGTTTGCCAAATAAACAGATCAGTTTGCTGCCAACCGGCGGCCAAGCACTGTCGGATAGTGGCAAGGATGTTTGGTAAAATTTCGATCGCTAGAAGTACGGAAGGGCGGATTCGAGAGGAGTTAAATGCCGTAATAAACAAACGGAAAAGTCGGTCAAGTGGACGTGGATGATAGGATCCAACCAGGTTTGTTATTTCTCCACATTATAAGTCAACCAC
>KB663832.1:13300954-13320231 GCA_000349025.1 Anopheles minimus | reverse complement strand
TTTTTGTTTTCGGAAATGACAGCTTTTAAATGAGTTTATGGAAAAAGATATTTACAAAAAAGGCGCATGCAAATTAATTACCAGCTAGAGCAGCTGCATTCTGTTCAATGGCTTGGCGGAATCGATGGGCGAACGTCCTTCAGCCAAAAGAATTCCCTGAAGTGCAATGGAAGCCAGCTTTGAATGAGCAACGGGACATCTAGTTCGCTTCCCACCATGACATGTCGCTACAATTCCCGATCATTCACGAATCCCCATCTCTTCGCCGTTCGCATCAGTGACTGTTAAATTATGTCACTTTCAATTAAGGTTCATTCAGCGTGCAGGAAAATATTGTTCTGGGAATTGGGACCGATGGTTTTGCGAGAATTCATTTACCGAGCTATGTCGCAGGCGTCGCTCATCGAACCGGCGTTTGTTCGCATCGAATGATGAAAAATATGATGAAAGTGTTTGCCAACTTTCTATTCTTAAAGTGCCCGAGCAAATAGGGGAATCGCGGGAACGAAATGGTGCGAATTCGTGCGCAACCATCACGCCGGGCCAGAACGTTTTTCGCCGAGGACTTCGCGCTAGGGTGGTAACCTGATAATCGTTTGCAAACGAGAAGAATGATCCAATATTGTTTGTAATGAAATTTTCCGACCCTACTGAGCGCTTGTTCTCTGGGCCAGGATTCGGAAAAACGGTTCTTAAGTCTTAAGTCCGACGGTGCAGAGAGAAGGTGTACCTCGTACTGATGTGCTTTTCGGTATATCGTCATCAACGTCAACGGTCAACTGTAGTTGTTGCTTAGCTAATGAAATTATCGTTTCTCATTTCAGGTCAGTAAGCGCTAATCGGTTGGCTTGTAGGATCAAGCCGGCCCCCGACAGATTGGTTGAGATGCAGATGGTTGTATCGCGTAGCGTATCATACGCAAGGTTTGTAGCCCTGCGTTTAATAGGTGTATTTATGGAAGTTGTTTGAAGGGACGGTAATTGGCAATGGTATTTAAACGGATGCGTGGAACATGGGATGCACAACAGTACTATCCTCAAAAGCTTAATGAAGTATTTCATATTTTCAAAGTTAATCTATTTTAATCAAACATTTAGTACTCTCATTAGAAATTAATAATCGTTCTTATTACGAATTACCAAATAATATAAAAACTTGTTAACTGCT
This sequence comes from Anopheles minimus, assembly GCA_000349025.1. Taxonomy (NCBI): domain Eukaryota; kingdom Metazoa; phylum Arthropoda; class Insecta; order Diptera; family Culicidae; genus Anopheles; species Anopheles minimus. The sequence goes on along the minus strand of KB663832.1, from coordinate 13,319,064 downwards.
TGCTTTCGGAAAAATCAACAAATGAATTAATATCCATCAGACCATTGCTAAACCAAACAACCGTTTCACAGATTCCATTGGAAATGTCAAAATAAAAACAATACCTTCACTTTTCTCGTTTAAGTAAACTAGTACGGATACTGTTTTGTTTCGATTTTACTCTTATGCTTTCCCACACTTCAATTTCCTGCCCGTCGGAAGTAACTTCGACATGGCCGGGCGCCTCCATTCGATTGGTTTTTGTTTCTGTCGGCCAACAGAGCCGTCAATCCGGGTTTGTCAGCTTCACGGTGAAGTGTTTTCATAACACATTATCTTCCACGTTTCGTTCGCTTGGGGAAGGTAAAAAGTAGAATGCTGTACACTTCCATTCCTTCGACCGGGAGCCACAATTCCATGGACGGGAACGTTAAGGAAAGGCGCATTTTCTACCAATAGATAACGGTGGACGGAAGGAAAGTAAGCGAGCGAGAGAGGTTGATTTGACAGCCGGAAGATATCGGGAATCGGTCGATCGAGTTCTTGCATTTTCCGGTCACGAAACCCAGGAGCAGTGAGTATGTTAAGCTAGAATCAAGCGCAAAGAGTGTGGTATGCTTTATACGCTGCGTTCCGGTGAGCGTGTGTGTGCGTTACATCGGTCTCGTTTGCAGCGACATTCATCCATGCAGTGTGGCGTTCCAGTATTGTACGAACGCATGCTAATGCCAAGAATTTAGCATGGCTCTGTAGTGAGAACAGTAGGAAGGGAAGCGATGAGCTGTCATCGTTTCCATTGCATACATTATTGTCCCCATCAATTTACGAGATACGGCACTCGATCGAGTCCCGTACCGATGCTGTTTGCCTCGTGCTCCTGCTAATAGTCGTTACGGCAGAAGCTGGGGTTGAAGTGTAGTTGACGGTGCTGCAACGGGGATCTTTCCCGAGCATTGTGTGCACGTTTGCTGGTTGTATGTTGTGCGGGATATACGGATGATTGTGTTGTAACTTTCCAATGAAGTACTTCATTGACTTCCGGTTACCATGCATGGTTGGTTGGTGGATGTTTTCTTTAGTGTGACGTTTCTGTCATTTGCATATAACCGAAGATTTATTTCATTCGATATGATATCCTTTTTCGTTGATTTTATAAAAGGAAATAAACAATGACTGAATATAGTATGGTTTTCCACTATTTCTTTATAATGTATTTATTTTATTTATTTATTACAAAGTCGTTTAGCTTATGTTGTTTTACATAACAATACTTATCAATCTAATTAAAGGACAGCGAAAAGAGTAAACGGACCTACATATAAGTACGTGCAACGCAAGATTAATTCAAGGTTATTTATACTATTAGCGAGATCGACTGAGTTGTGTAGAGTGTAGTAGGAATAAAATATTTTTATCATTAAGGTTCATTTGAACCAAATTCTGTCGATCGGAAAGCTGTACAGCTGTACAAATGACTGGCAGATGCATGAGTGATCTTAAGGTTAAGCTTTTAGCCTGAAGCCTAAAAAAGAATTAAATTATTCTTACGGTCTTGACTTTTATTTATACTTGAAGTATCTCATCATTTTGGTAAAAATTATTAGCAAAATTTATTTGGTATTACTGTATATAAATAACATTTTTTTACTTATTTGGCGCTACAAACGCTGAACGATCTTAACCTGCTATAGAACTCCTTTAAACCGCTCACAGGTTTCATGCAAATGATCCAAACATATTTTACGAGCTGGTTCGTCTAGAGACATTTGCTTATAATTCCTTATTTCATTTATGTTATTATTCTTCAAAAAGAACTATATCCAACTATATCACTACTCGCTATTATTTCTTTTAAAAAACTATCATACAAGCTAAGGTAAACAGCTAACTTAATAACTATCTTGAATGTGTTTTGTATTCTATATAATGTAAATGCTGATTTCTGTAAGATGAAAAAAGACGAAAATATTGAAGAAAATGTGATAGTAAAGTGTAAATTTAAAAGCTTTAGAATACGGGCTTAAGAAGACAATTAACATACTAGTTAATTGTGCAGCGCATTGACGCTGTACTGGACAACGTGGTAGATACAGAAGATGACGAGATCATTGGTTGTGGAAGAGGCATCAAAAGGACTAAGGTAAAGGGATCAGAAGCCTGTGTGTTAGCCTTAATCAATACTGCTTGAGCCCTGATTATGCTGGATCTCAAGCTTATCTCGACCAAAGATAAGGCAACAATTGACATAGAATAAGAAAGGAGCTCTGGAGTGCAGCGTTCTGGAGTACGGTGTTCTAGACATGCATGTTCTAATGGAAAATATACGAGACTAAGTTACAAACATCTAAGACAGTTGACATATTTTCGAACCATTAGAAAAATTTACGGTTTTTCTCAATCTTGGTTTATTCTTCCAATGTTTAAAAAAAATACTGTGTTTGTTTGGAAATTAATTTCCCCCCGGTGCCCGATGTTGTTAATAACAAACATTAACATAAAGCTCAAATTTGAACATAGACATATTTGTGTATAAAGTTCAACAAGTTATTCAAAAAAACCTGTACTCCATAAATTTTTAACTTAACTATTCTATTCAACAAGGCAGTATTTTTTTTTTTTTCGTCGATATAACAATGTAATTCACTTTACATTCAGAAAGCGACAGGCATCCATAATACAGTAATGTAGCAGCTTCAGTTGCTGATATGTAAAAGCACCTTGTAGTTATACTTAATGCTACCAGCTCACGCATAAATCGTCACAAATCGGTAGTTTGAACAGCCGTCATTACTATCATACACCAACGGTGTAGCTATTTAAGCTGCATACGTACCGCAGCTACGCTTGTAGAATTGCTTCATCCTTTCGTCCGAATAATGTGACTAATTGCCGCAACTCAGGGGTGTGTGCGAGAATGAACACATTACATCGAGTGCATCACGTGCTGGGATGTGGAGATGTACCACCATATGCAGTAGGCGTTGATGTTATCATTAACGGCTCAGCTTTCCATTCCCTGTGCTTCAGCTTTTCGGAAAATGCATCCCACCTGGGGTTGGACAGCAATGAACGGTGATGATAATGGAGATGATGATGATGATGATGATGATGATGCTGGGCGTTGATAATATGTCCTCCGATTGTTAGCTTCATGCGTGTGCCGGGTGACGCGAACCCATTAATTGAGTTGTTTCACTTAACGAACCGAAGGACGATCTCGTTAAAGCAATCAGGTAATGCCACAGGCATTAACCGGGCGCGCACTTGTGTGTGTGTGGAGTGGAAAATTCCTGCCGGACAATGTACATTACATTTCTTCCTGCCGGCCGTGCCCTGCCTAGCAATGTTGGGCGTACAGAGCTACAGCTTTTATCCTACCTAATTGACATTTTTCGTGCTCAGTGATTTACTTTGGCTTGTCCGGGACGGTGAAATGAAGCGCCCCACTGCTTGATTTGGGTTCGCATTGTTCGCGGTTCTGTCGGTCAGCGACTGTTCCTTCGGACCCTTTTTATTGTGCTCTGATTATAATCATTCGGAACGGCCGAGAAAAGTTGTGCTAAATCTGAAAAATGTGGAAGAGAGTTAGTCATCGAGCAAAAGTGAAATAAAATGTACTTCCTTCCGAGTAAGCAACGAGTGCGGAATCCCATTAGACGGAGTGTAATTTAATGAAATTGAAGAAGAATTCGTGTTTCTATGATGGTTGTGATTGTTGGAAGGTTGGCCTTCGTAGAGAAAGCAGATCTTTGCCGTGTTAACTCACGTTTTATTCAGCTTGCAGAAGTTCCGTTTCCGTTGTAGACTGAGAAATTTTAAGGAGTAGTGCGGTACCGTTTTTAAATAGCTTAAAGTGGATCTGAGATAGAGTTTGTACTGTCGATGGATCTTTCGTATATTTAGCGTTTTACATCACGTAATATCCGCAAGGTATCATTATCCATTTTGCGGTTTGTGCATTTTTATGCACCAGCACTCTCTTTACCCTTAACGAAGTCTGTTCAATGCTTTTTTCTATGCCAACTTTAGTTTATTCCTTTTTTTTGGCAATACTTATACACAATACCTGATTTTCTTTTCATTAGTAGTTGATGACATTACGGAAGTTGCTGAGTCGTAGAATTTAATTTCGTTGTGTTGCCACAACGGATTGTTTTGAACCTGTTTGATATATTGCCTGACAATTAGGAGCGGGACGGTTTGGAGAGGCGATAAATGCACTGGTTTTCAAACGGCAGGACCCGAGGTTCAATGCCCGTCCGAGCCTTTGCCCCGTACTCAGGACTTTGATTATCCTGTTGCGGATAATTTCAAGTCATGGAATCCATAAACGATAGACGAGCGCCCACTTAAGGTTATATTGCAACAGTAGAAGAAGTGATGATGATCAGTTTTGTAAACAAATAATGAAAAACCGCTTCGTTACATTCGTTACTCTGTTTGGAGTTCAGTTTAAGAACAAATGTCATTTAGGGATGGATGAGATCTTTCACAGTTTTGTATTATTTGTATGTTTATTCCAAGTTCTTGTTTTTTTTCGATATTGATAACAAGATGGTTGTTTTCAAAGATAAAATAATTATCCTTATTGTAAGATTTTATTGCGCTGCGAATTGCTTATTTATTGGTGTATTTTAAAAAGTTCCTAATTTTTCTTTGTTTTGATGGGAATGCAAAGGTTTGTGTGTATTTAAAGTCTAGTAGAATGGAGTCATTCCTCAGAGGAGACGTTTTACTGAAATGCGATCCATGTTAATTGTGTTATGTTTGTCGTGCACTGTCATTGAGCTGTCATATCATTATGTGCAGCAGAAGAAAACATATACTGGTAAGGAAAAGGGGGTTGAAAACGGTATTCTTGTTAAATTTCAAGCGTAACCGTACCGTATGTAACGCATCATTCTCCGTTGAATTGCAATCGGAAGTCAGTATCGATGTTGTCATGCTGATCTACACTATACACTTGTCGTCCTTGCTAACCGTTGCCAGATCTCCAGTATTCGGGATGTGTTAGTTTCTAGCAATGTTACGGCTCAGGCTTCCACACAAACCTGAGCGTAGCTTCCTGCTGTGGTCTCGCCAGCAAACCAATTCACACGGCAGGTCGGAAATAGCTTGTCAATATGAAATACCGGTAGCAAATTGTCGTTGGTGAGCCATCGAATGAATATAAATTCAAACCAATTTACATAACGAATCAGTTCGACGTAATTAGCATAACTTGCGATTCGTCACACGTGCACGCTGACCGACAGTGTTGCAGCGGTGGTATGGAGCAGTTGAACCGTAGCTTCTTCATCCTTTCCTCCATGGCCTTGACCAGACATCTGGCTCGGAAGCGGAACATAGAAACTATCAATATCTTCCTTCCTTCCTGTGGGTCAGTGTGCATGATGGGATTGGATGTTGAGGGGAAATGTTTCTGAAAGTATTTCTTCACATTGTATGTGCTTTAGAGCATAGTGAAGTATGTATAACAATAACATCTGAGTGCTCGAATGCTGCCGTTTTCAGGATCTAGGAACAGGAAACCTTTAGTTATAGGATCATGGCATGCACGATAGAAAGTGACTAATGTATGTAAATGAAAGTATGTAGGATTCTACTAACCACCGGTTTTTCAATTGTAGTGTTAAAGCGTTGCCCAAGGGAAGATGGCAAATAGGGTTCGGGAATCAAACATGCTGATTGATTTTATGTACGTACTCTAGTGCTAGTGTCCTGTTTCCTGCCTGCCTAACATACATATTAATTTTCAATACTATTTCACAAACTGGATGTGATGTTCTTGTTGAAAGAAAATCTTATCTGTTTACATGATTTGCTTTTCTTAAAATTAATCAACCATTCCAATCGATTTGTTCTGTCGTCGAGATAGTAATAAAACGATTGTGTTGTTTGATTGTGTTCCTCTTGGTTTTGATTGAAGAGCGTTTATGATTGAATAGAAATTGCAATCATTGCAACCCTTTCGTTGTACGTTTGAAAGAAGCGAAACACTGCTGTACTTGAAATTGGATTCTTTTTTTCATTTGAACTCCAAAAAAAAAGGATGAAAGTTCCTATTAGGCTTTTGGGAATGTGGCTGTTCCCAATTTGCAAGGTCTATAACCACAGCCCTGGAATGCATGCAAATTGGTTGCCAACCGTGCTCGGGCAACCGTAACAAGAGCTGGTAGAGGGTTCCTCTTTTATTGTTTTTGTTGTTGAATCTGCTATGGAACTAGCGGCCGATAGAATGAAAATCTTTCCAGAGTGGATTGATATGTTCTTGTTGTTGAGCATATGTGTTGGGCAATATGAGTGGATCCTTGTACGGTGTGCAATTGTCGTGTAGGTTGCGGCTGTAAGGATATGTTTCATCTGTGACTATCTTCTGAAAAGCACTTCTGTTCGCTACGATTACGGAGCTGCGACGACAGGGCTCATCATTTAGGAAAAGTACAATGTAATCCCAATTCCTGTTGGCTCGACTCGATGGGTGGTTAGAGTTCGGCAAATGAAATTGCAATTTCTTACATCCTGAAGCAATCAATGTGCCTCCATCTCTAAGTGTGTGTGTGTGTATGTGCTCAGAAGCATATCAACGAGTATTGCATAGAGCCCTGGCAATTCTGGGTAGGTGCAACAGGCACAGTTGCACGTGACTACACTAGGAAGCATCGTTTCGCAGTACCTCATCAATGGGGGTACTGAGGGAATTTCGATTAATTGGAAGTGACTGCTACCAATGGTAGGTCGAATCCGGATGCATCCGGATGGAAATGTAAAACTTTCCTAATGCCAGCTACACCGATTGCACGGTAGATGAGATAGTTGTTTACACTTGGTTGAACGCATTGAAATTGGAAGCGAAAGGAAGCTCAACATACCGCACACAGAGTGATGATACTTTTAGCGCACGGCAGTGCAGGAGGAACCGATTCTGATAAGTATGTTAATTTGCATGACATATAAGGGAATGACGATAGTGATGCGAATTGGGAATTGGCTGCTTTAACTACGCTCGTTTAGAATTCGCATTGATTTGTGGAATTAGCAAATCAGATAGTGCAGTGAGTGTTTTTATGCTGAAATGAATACATTGTAAACGATCGAGCTGAATCCATATTCAATCGTACAGGACGAATGGCCTTTGGAATGGTGCATGAATAGTTCGGTTTGATTCTGAATGGTGAATATGTTTCTATATGATTAAGCGGGCTGATAGTTAATTAACTAGCTATGGCACCATCTACATCACTTCTATTCCACATATTTCGTGGTAACTTCATACGAGTTGGTTTAAAGCACATAAAATAGTTGAATATGTTTGACTAAATTTTGAGTGGATTCTCAAATTCTAACTCATTCAACATATTCTTTAGAAAGTTTTTTACGATGTATTAGAGAAAGTCATTCTAATGTTGCATTATAAGATGTACTACTTGGAGCTGTCGAAACGGCGCCCAAAATATTCTTCAAGCTTTATTGGGACTTAAACTTATTTTATTCTCCGATCGTCTCTACCAATTCTATCCTGAAAGTACTTGAGAAAAGGCCTATTTTTTTTGTTAGAAATTCTTCTCAAAATCTTTGTATATTCCCAGCAGAAAGAGAGGAACGGCTGCTATTGTAAAACGGACACATAAAACAATAAAACGATAAACTATGTGTGAGGTCGTAACTTATTCAAACAAGGAAAGGGATAACGTTGAAGGTACTTGAAGTGGAACTGCTTTTGCGCGAAGGTTTCAAAGCGAGAAGAAAATACTCACAAGTGAAAAAAACAAGGGTAAAACTAGCCACTTCAATAGATGTCATAAAGGAGCAAGCATGATGAAATTGAACGAAGCAAAGAATAACAGCGAATAAGTATTTTCAATTATGTGTGCGTGTTTGTGTGTGTGTGTTGATGCAAAAGGTGTTTTAGTGACCATGATCTGTGGAGACGAAACTGAACTTTCCTAAGTGGTTAAAGGAAAACCTAAGCAGGAGTATAAATAAAACGAACCTTCGGCACAGTTGTGTTGTCGCTAGGGAAGCACCCACATGCACAGCCATTCTTCTGCAGCGGTGAAAAGATGGAGAAAAACTGGCAGAAACCACCGGCATTGAACCGGAAATCGATAACGGGCCCAACTTCTCGGCTTGATGATGATAGCATTGCGTTCCGCCTCGATAAAATCCGTTTATAGAATGGCACTACTACTACTACACTATTGCAACTACTACAGTCACTAGTAACACTACTACCCTTACTGTTGCTGCTACGGTCACTGTCTTTCATCGCTACCCCGTAGCGTCATAAAATGTCACCCCAAGGCGCGCACCCCATCCAGGGCCTTCCTACGAGCAGTGCGATCGTGGAAATTTATTTTTATGACTCCATCTTTCGGAAGTTTGCATCATCCACCGACCGGCGGTTGCTCAATACCCGAATGGATGCGTGGGCCGGTAGGAAGTGCACCGATCGTTTGATGATTTACCACCCAATGGGGGGAAAAAAAGTGGCAAAACATAGAATCAACTGTCGATGGAAAAAAGATGCACAAACTTTCTTGACCGCCTTTTCCTGTGTACGTATTTTTGCGTTACCACACGAAGCAAAACGAGCACAAGACGAGATGATAGTCACTTCCGGCAGAGTGTTTTACGATCGGCGAGCGAAGTTTGTCTTTATGTGTTCCGTCAGTTTTCTCTCTCGATTTCGGTTCGATAGTAGTTTTTTTTTCTTCGGATCCTTAAATAATGTGGGCCATGGTTACCATTGTGTCAGTGTGTGATCGTACCAGATTCTTTAGGTTAGAATAGGAAATGTTATAGGAAATCGATATCAGTCTGGAGGAGGTTTTCAGAACAGTGCAATTAAATTTGGGCCGGTTTTATTTAAATTTGGAAATTGTTACAAATTTTTGATTGTTAGTTTTTATGTCAAATGATAAAAAAAAATGTAAAATGTAGTGTGATCAAAGTGGAAGCAATGTAAACTTTAAGACGAAAACAGAACACAAAAAAAAGTTTGCTTGTTTATAAAAACACTCACGAACGTCTTTCCTTGTATTTCCACAATTCCATAGGACGAAATTGTGGTTTTCAAGATTTGTTTAGTTGGGCGTTGTGTTAATAATTACCGACCGTTTGCATTTTTTTTGGCAAAATAGAGCGATTTGTTTTTGTTTTCTTTCTGTTTATAATATTTATTTTTCAACTCTGCATTATTAAACATTGAAAAACATCGCTGCTCGAACACAATCTGCATTATAATATACATTATTACCATACTCTGTTATAGTTTTACTGCACATTAAAAAAACAATGTTGTGTTAGTGTCATGTTTGCAGTTTTTACACACAGTTTCATTTGTTCTACATGTTCAATATGATGTGTTTAGTGGAGGTAAATAATCTATTTCCCTATAAATGGCGTTCGTTTCTATCCAAACTCTTGGTTTGGGTTTACAGTTTGATTACTCAACGATAATTTGCTGTTATTGGCTGATTTTACTCAAATTCGGGGAAGGATAAATTTATTTAAACAAAAAATATGTTTTATTTGACACTGTTGCTTACTAGGAAACCCTAATTGCCTTTACGGTGTCACTTCAAGTGCTTTCCTTTACATTTCCTCTGCTTGATGTGCAGGTTTTTCACTTACAAACAAAAACATTTTAAAAGGGATAATTCGTTTGTGCGAACAAGTGGCATTGCATGGTAAGAAGTAATGTGTCCAAAACGAGTCATAACTTTTGTCAACACTCATATCCTTGATTTATGAGAACTATTCCCATTACGTATGACAGTTTTTCTTAAGCGTTCAACGGTCGCGTGCTGCCCAGCGGCTTAGCCAACGCTATGGAAACGAAACGTAAATCAAACATAATGGAAGCATAGATGAAGGCGCCTAGCGTTTACGTTTACCGCGGCTGTATTAATATAAATACGAACACCGAATGCCAAAGTTTTTTTTCTTCTCGATGGCAAGGGTGCAACATAGTAAAAAACAGTCGCAAGACATCTATCGCAAAACAACTGCACGTTACTAAAATGCGCTCCGGTAATGGTTGACTAATGGTGGAAAGCGAAACTGCAGCGAATGCATATACCGTTGACCCTAAGCAACTAGAAGCGCAGCCAACGTTGTCACCAACTCCCCTTCCTTGGTGGTGTGGCAAGCCCAGCTATTGCGGTAAGCGCGTATTGCGCTAGTTGTGTTGCGATGCATTTTAGCACGCGAACGGTGACATTGTGACGATGGGTTGCCGCCGAGGCGAATCATAAGATACGGTAAAAATCGAGGCCAACCATGTCGCTCGAACGATCGCAAGGCCATCGTGCGGTTATGCAATAAGTGCGAGTGAGTTTGCAGTGGCAGTATGTTCGATGTTTGCTGTGGGTTATTTGATAAGCCGATGGAAATGGTTGGTATCAGACATTTGGTGTTAAATAATTAAACGTATTTGATAAGCAACAGCTTGGAAAATTTGGTGGAAACACACAATCGTTTACGATTTGCACAATATGCTTTACGAAATTTATGGAATATTTAATTAAGATAGCTATTGATATACCTACTAAAAATTTGCCCAACAGAATTATATTGTGTTGATAGGTAAATGTAACTTAAGCGCTTGTTAAATAAACAAACAAATTTCCATTACCATCTCTTAATGCATTACATTGTCGTTCTCTCTCCATAGGTAAAAACGATCAACATGACAATGAAGATGTGCCTCTGCACGTGCTACTGACAGCACGGCAGTCACGCAAACGTGAACGATGGCTTACCATCCGTGATTAGCAGGACGGCACAACCAAAGCATCGCCATTGAGACAGGTTTGATTTGTACCAGCCGTAAAACATAGAAGAGGTATCTCACTGATTTGTTCACCCTGCATGTGACGGCTCGCCATTTCTCGGATTGCACTATCTCGGTGGAATTAATCGACTGCCGAGTATTCCATGACCTGCCCTACACGTTTTGCACTCGGGCACGTTTACATGTGACTGGGTAATGAGAAGAGATCATTGCAAAGTAGAAGGGAGTTGCGGCTTGCTTTACCGAAGGTGTATATCGGCATGCGTTGCACATTGCACACCGGTTGGTTGGGTTGCGTTGTAAGTGAAACAATCATCCAAACGAAGGTCCCGCACCCCTGGTCGTATCGTCGGGTGCATACACGATGTTATGCATTCGATTGGTCATCGTGTTTTACTCCATTTTTTGTTAGTGTAGGCATGGAATGAAAATGACTTTATTCCCATGCAATGCATGTGGCACGCTTGCATATGGGTAATGACACGAAAGAAGTTGGCACGGTGCTTAATCAATGCTTTAAAGAGGAAAAAAAATGCAGCTCGCCACCTAAACTTGCGTAAGAAAAGTTATGTGGTTTGCTCAGTGGTTAATGGGAAACATTATTGACATTACATTTGAGTGTAATTAGCAATATGGTTGTAGTAAATTTTGAACAGCATGTCATGCAACCAACAGCAATGCTCTATACTTAATTAATCAAAATGCGGAAATATTTGGGTTTGTGACGACTTAAGCTAGTTTTTTTTTTGTATGCATTTTGACTTTTCGAGGCTAATATGTTCTTACCTCTCCATAGAACATTACAAGCAAACAGAAAGAGTTGTTTTTCTTATGCAAAATCTGAAATGAGTTAATAGCAAACGTCAAAACAAACTGTTGTACAAGGTTGTTTGACAAGGCTGTCTCATGATGCCGTATAGCGTGAAAAAACTTTGTTTTGTTCAAAAATTCAACCTATTTAAAATATTTGAAGTATTATTTTAAATTTGTAATTTAATTCGTTTAGTTTTTGTGCATTTTTCTTCTTTTAACGTTGTCTGAATTTGTAGTCTGTTCAGCGACCATTTGTCAAAATGGTATGTATGGCATGAATGTTCATATTTTGGCAGAAGCTAGCTATTTTTTTTTTTCAAAAATATACACTTTTTTCGTCATAGACACTTCTATGAATTAAATGGAAATGAAACCACAACTTTTATTTCTTCAATATGTCTTCGAACAGATGCTTGTCAAATATTCACTTTAACAATATGATTTCTTGTTTGTGTACAAAATTTATAAACTAAGCAATATGCCATTATAAATCAGTTTCGAATCAATCTCATACTTTTTACAATTGTATCAATAAAGCATGGCTTGTGATGAAGCTAAGGTGTCCCGATCCATCCGGTATTGTCATTCTCAACACAATATCAACACGACATTAGAATAACTCAATTCATTTGTTCAATTTAAATCTGCCACACTGTTAGACATGTACACCGGCCACAGCTCGCATCAGGTGACAATGTATCACAAAAAAACTCGGTAAACCAGCTCTATCAAAGAGCGTTTGAGCTTGGTTTGTAGCCTGGGTAGAATGTGGCACCCTGCAAACTCTGCCCCCTCCCTGCAGAACCGAATCAATTGTTGGCGTTTGAAAAGTCGCTGTCCATTTTTATCCTGTTTTGGTGCATCGTTACTGCTGACGTTCAATCTGTTCGGAAGAATTCCCCCAGACGGTAGCCGTTCATTTGCAGCCTGATCCAATTGCCATCGCCGAGGTGTAGTTTGGTTGTTTGCGTTTCGGTCGCAATGGCGGAGTATGTGGCGGAGATTCCGAACATTCCTTTCGATCGTGATGAGCAAACATCATGCCGGCGTGCTTGATGATAGTGATGATGTATCATGCATACAATCCACCGTATCACGCTCGTAAATGAACAGAGCGTCATTGCTCTGAGATTTGCCGCCGGACGGCGTTGGCCAAGTGAGCACACTGTTTATTTCCCTGATGGCAAGAAGTGGGATAAAAAAAAAGGCAAAGCGTCTAGATTTTCTCTAGTGTGAATCATGAACATTGGATGTTGGATTTCCATGCGTTTTCATGTGTTGCAGGTTGGTAGAGCGATCTCGCGTACGAGTTTCACTGGGGTTAAATCGAACCGTCAGTCCATCCGGTAGCGGTAAACGAGCAAAAATTCGTTTGCAAATTTAGATTAGATTGGGAATTGTGTGTGTGTCGATAGTTCGATTCCTGATCGAAACAGATACGGCAAGCAACCAGTGCACACGAATGTTGTACCAGGGACATCACATGATCATCGCGTACCCAGGATATCTACGAGCTCATTTTAGATGGAATATGCAATATGCGTTTTAGATCTGATTTATGCTATATGTTCGATATGATACGAGTGCTTAATTTAATGCTAATGCACCAAAAAGGCTACACTTTTGTTCCTTATTAGTTTAAAAATAAGAAGAACTTTCCGTTGTTTAAATACTCGTTGAGAAATGCCACAAATGTAATTGTCAAATCGCTATCATAGCTTCAACCAAACACAGTCCTGTCAAAGCCTTGAAAATTGATAACCTTCAACATTGCGCAATGTTGTTATGAAGTTGATTGCAAGAAAGTAGATTACTTCATGGAAACATTATTATCACTTTCTGTGACCTACCAGTTGGACAGAAAAAAAAAACTTTTCTCGGCCTCGAAAATAATGTCACCATGCTAATTGACAAATAAATCCATGACACACTTTTGTCCTGCGCCGGCAAGGAAGTCAATTGAAAACGAAATCGAAACAGCATCGGCCGCAAAGAAAAATGTGTCAAAATTGTTACAATCTCGCTGAAATGTTGGTCCATCCGCCGTAATTCAATTAACACCAATGAAGTGCAAATCCAGCACACGGTTCATTCGATCATATTGTCTCGTTCGAGAATCGTCCCATATTTCAATGCGCCCCATATAGTTGTTACCCTCTCGTCGGGAGGTTTTTTTTTTACATTCGATCAATAATCTGAATCTCGTTGGTTTGATAGGGGAGTAATTTTCTGAGAAGAGGGTTGAAACGGTTGTGTGATTAAATTCCGTTGCGCTTGGAGAATACATAAAATGCGGGAGAATTAATTTCAATTTGTGTACTTTTCCGAAGTATTTATATTCTTTCTGCCAATTTGCTTCAGGTAGATTGTAATAAATGCACAATACAATAATTGTTGCTATTACATTCAGCACTCTGCATTCACTTACACAGTAACAGTGAATTTGTTTTGAGTTTTAACAGTTTGAAGAAAATAACTTGATTAGCTTTTTAAATGACTTTGTCTCTTTCGCTTGTATAAAAATAAATAAATTCTCACGCTTTAACAAGTCCCAATTTTTATTCTACTGGCATTCTGAGGCAATGCTGCCAACGAATGGTTTTGCTAATTTGCATTCCTTACGCTTGCCGGCGCGTCGCGCTGTGGACAGGTTTAACAGTGCAGCGAGTCAGGTTATTCTTTTTGACTGCTTATTGTGCCTGGTCTAAACGCAGCTTCACGTTTTTATTTTTATCGTCTGATCAATGTTTTGTTACTAATTTTAAATTGACTTCAGGGTCTTATTTTTTTGGATAAAGATTCGGTATTAGCGATTTTCTGTTTCTTTGTGGCAATGATCGGTGTTCATAGAAAGCCAACTCCCAAAACATGAGAGAAAGAAATAATAACAATGCATTTGTAAAGTAAAATATGCATTTGATGACACATATTACTCCATGCCATGAATGACAACAACAATACTGTTTGATGATGTTTTTGACTTCTATGAAAATAAAATTGTAGCTATTTTTGAATGTCTGTATTCTAAAGAACTGGTTGTTCTGCTTTTAATGTTCAATGTCACTCATTGGCTTTTTTACACTACTGGTTGAACAATCTTAAAGAGTGTATCCACATTTGTAGATTGATTAATTAACTGCTCATACCGATGGCTCGATCATGGCTGAGCATGTTAGTTAATCGATTCACAATATAATAATAAAAATGCCAAGCAGCGATAACACGAATCAAGCGGTTTTACACTTTTTTTTCTCATAATGATGGCTACAATCTGGCTACATAATGTTAACGAGATCGAACGAGATTGTTAACATATTCCCACAGTGCATTGTTTAACAAAAACCAATACATGCTGTTTTAGGTTCGCGTTGCTATGAGCACACGGCGAAAATTCCATAACAACAGCTAGGGTACAAAAAATATTATTTTTAATTTTTATTTCATCGTATTTTGTCACTTTTTGTTAAATTATCTTAAACCACGAAGAATTCATGTAATTGTAATGATGCTCACATGATTTACACAGCCTTAATCCATCAAACCAATAAAAGATAAGTTCGTTGGAAAAATGTGAAAATTATCAATTAAAATCATGTTAAATTAAAAGTTATTGCTCCTTTTTTAAATAATATCAAATGCTGCTAGGAAAAATTTATGATGTGTGTAATATTAAAAGTAACTTAAAAGAAACAACATGAGCTTAAAAACATTATCCCACTGTCTTCCAACCACGGTGAAATTAAATGGTAGTAAACCGTTGAGATGGGGGAAATGAAAATGTTCTTTATTTTTCTCTAGATCGACCAGCCGATTCGCTTACACCATGTTGGCACATAACGCGAACGGTTCATCAACACTCTATTTATTGCACATCTCGTCCTCCGAACAGCGGTCCCCGAAATATACCGAGAACACATACTTATGCTGACGGGCCGTAAAATCGCAAAAATCTAATTATTCTTCTTATCGTCTTTTTTGTCGGTTTCGTGGTAATTGCTGAACGCAACCGAAGCGGCTATTGTGTCTGCCGCCGCCGAAATGCTGGATGTGTATAGTTCCCGCTGTCTACTAGTGTATGTGTGAATCAGCGAGTGAAGCGAAACAGCCCTCCAGGCTTCTCGCCCGGTTTTTCCGAATGAGAAAACATAATTAAGCCGCCGCTTTTCCGACCCAGTGCGGCCGGCTTTTCCCGAATGCGAATCGGTGTGGGTTTCTTTAGGTTTCTCTCTTTTTTTTTTGTTTGTTTGTTTGTTGCTGCCTTCCTTTCCTTCCTTCCTTCCGCGATATTCTTTGGACGGGTGCACACCGATATCTCAAGGCGATATTAATTAACCAAACTTTCGGTGCGTTCGGTACTGCAAACATCATCTTGCTTTGACCCTGTCTCCGTGTACTGCCTCGGAGCGATTCCAAAGTGTCGTTCAAACGCGGGTACACCGAGACTGCGATAAGGCGCCGTACGATTCGCCTCTTTTCGTAGAGGCTAAAATTTAATTACTATCTTTATCTAAATTATGCTATTCAATCACATTAAGCTAACAGAATAGCCGCCCTTCGACACATGGTTTCTCTGGGGATTGCTCCCGAGCGCGTTATATCATCACCCGCTTGACCCCGCTGGAAAAGCGTTGGAAAAGTGCTTAGTTTGAAAAACAAAATACACTGCACCTTCGAACGGTATTAGTTATCACCTGCTCATCAAGTCCATCGTTTCGGAGCGAATGTAATTTTGGGCGAGGTCAATAAAATCACAACTCGTGCAAATATCGTCCCATTGTCCTAGCGCTAATTTAGCTGCTTGTATTGAGCCAACGTAATAATTGAACGCGTGCTAATTAAGTTGGTTGATCCTTTCGGGATCCACGGCTCGTGAACAGATTACCCTCAGGACAACCCGGGAGGAAGGCAGACTGCTATTACCTTTCCGTGTTCGTACGGAATGGAAATAAATATTACCTAATTTACAAGACGCTTCTTCCCGTGCTGCAAGGCGTGGTTGTCCTTTGCTTGTCAAGAGAGCAAATAAAAATCAAAAGCCGGAACGTTGGACCCAATTCCTAGAGATAAGCGAATCCTTGTCGTAATCTTATTTCCAACTCTGCAAGGACAAACTGGTGCAAGTCTGCTTTACGGTTGCTCAGCCTAGCGTCAGGCTTCGTCCCTTTTGCCCAAGATGAGATATCGGGCCGAAAGCGGCTGTCCCTTCGCGGTCCGTTTCATTCCTGCACACTCATCACACTCCACAGCTCACTCACAACTCCGGGTACGCATCGCTCTCCCATTGTGTATGTGTCGGTATGTGTTTGCGTTTGAATTGGTGTCGCTGCTGCTCAAGCTGGCCTCGGGCGGAAGTGGAAAAATGTATGATAAATTTAATTAACATACATTTATCAGCGGCACCAGAAGAGACCACTACTGGAATGGAAAAGAACACCCAGCGGATGTGAAGCTGCACAGTGGTGTGTATGTGCGATGGTACCATCCGATGGCGCCCGATGTCCGACCTTCTGTATCGCAACCGAACCGAGTCCTAGATTTCCCAGAAGACCGATGGGTGCCGGAAAAATTACCTCAGTGGCCAGTGCTTTTGTCGATCCGGGCGCCTTCGGGGTGTCCTACGGTAGTCGCAATGAGGTTTTTATTCTGCACGGGGTTTTTTTTTTTTTGCCACTTTATGTTGTGTCTTTTTTCCGGGTTGCCCAGTGACCTTTCCGTTGCCCGCTGTACTGGGCCATCGCTCAGCAACAGTTCCTTGAGCTGTTTGTGTGTTTGCCGAACCCGGGTGTGTGGAATTTCCCTGGTGATATTGTCCAGCATAAGGGACATTTTGTCACGGGACGGTTAGAAGTAGGGACAAATTTTTAATCAAGTGATTTATTGGATTTGACGCATGGTTTGAGTGCGAACACTCTCTGTTGGCATTTTGTACGGTTTTGCTTTTGTTTGCAAAGAGGTAGAAAATTAGATTTGAAATGTCGTGGAAAATACCATCTATGGGTGGTTTTTTCAGGAAAAGGCAAACCGAAGGTGTTTTGCTGTTGGTGTAATATGGTTGTTTTTTATAGGTGTTTTTTATTGATATTCCTTTTACATTAATACTATCCAATATGCTATAAGTAAAAGGTTACTTTAGCTGAAAATACTTGATTAGACAAAATATCATAAATACTACACTTTAGTGAACACAAAAAAATACATCACACCCCCGGAGTTGAGACCTACTACGAGTTCTCAGTCCCTAGAGGCGACCTGAAAAGACTTTGCGAGCTGGGTTGTCTGGTATCATTCGTATGACATGCCTAGATCACCGGTGCTTACAACACGAAGAGCTGTAAGTCAGCATCTTCCACTCGAACTCGGTTAAGGGAGTTTCGTTACTTTTGTGCAGGGTCCATGTTTCAGAGATTGGAATATAAACTTCAACATAGTTTCAGTGTTGCACTCAAAAGACTTTACCCGTCCCGTTGTCTGGTGTCATTCATATGACGTAACCAGCCCACCGGAGCTTAAGTGAGTCTAA